>MU968363.1:28436680-28812299 GCA_034641835.2 Pinus albicaulis | reverse complement strand
TGATGGACTAAAGGCACATGAATTTTCATTCCCGGCCCCTGGCCTTTCTTCAATATAATGGCGGAAACCATTTTAAAACCTACATAAAACATAAAACAATTAAGAAATCCTGTGTTTTTAGGTTTGACTGCTTCAAAAGGAAGGAAAGAGCATAGCCATTTGATGACAGCATCCAACGGTGGAGATCTGCAAAGAGGAGGTTTAAAAAGGGCGTGGGAAAGAACAAGTCGGAGGGATTTTGGGCCATTCGATTTGGACATGTGGACGGTATGGATTCAATCGGCAGATCGCAATCGGGGGATCGCAATCGAGGGTGATGACTAGACGGACCGATTAAAATATGCGATGTGATGTGGCATAGACCGTCGATCTAATAAGTAGATCAACGGTGGAGAACAAATCGGGGGGTCGACAATTGGGGGTGGTAACAAATGTATGCGATGCAAAATTTGCGATGCGATGGAGCGCTGGCCGCTTGATTGACTTTCGATCAACGACGGGGATTTTTTTTAGAATGATCAGCGGAAAAACCTTTGCGATATATGAAAACTCAAACTTTAAAATAAAAACAAAGGTTTTATGCTTTGGGGGGCGGAAAATATATAAAAGGTGGATAAGCCCCTGACTGCGGGGCCTTTGGACTTTACGAAATGTAATATGCCCAGGGCATATTAAAACAAAGGCCAATCGAAATCGGGCCATCAAGCTTGGTCTTTCAATCAACCCATTTGAAACATTGCAATGCGATTGGCGCCCGGGATCTTTAACACTTGGTCCCAGGTGAAAAGCCATATGTAATGAAAGGGCGGAGTTTATATGTATAAGGCCTAATCGCATCAGAAAGTTTGATGCGGCATTTTCAATCAACCCATTGTATTTTTCTCCGATTGCGATTGCGCGATCGATCTTTCAATCTACCCATTTTAGATTCAACACGTGGTTATGGGTTTTTAGTTTAAACTTTGGAAAAATGGGTTTTAAGACTTTACAAAGAAAAAGAATGATCATAGATGGAATATTACAAGGTTTTAAGTGCCGAGGCGGGCCCACGTTTAATAAGAAAATGACAATGCAATCGGGGTTTTAAACACAAAAAGGCTAATCGCATCGGAACTTTCGGACCGTGGAAAAGACTTGCGTACTTGAAATTTTGTGATGCGATAAGCGCCAAAACGGGTTAGCGCGTGGTTCCAGCCCCAAAGCATATGGTGGGGAATTGGTTTAGGACTTAGCCCAAGGGGGCTTAAGTCCATAGTAATAAAAACTTGTTTTTTATGAAATTTTCAAAGTTTTTCAATGGATTTTGGAGGTTTCGGTAAAGCTAAAGAGTGAGTCTTTAACTTTATAAAAGTGATTTTCATGAGGGGAAGAAGGGGAATCATGAAAAAAAAAGGGTTTTATGGAGGAAAAGGGGAGCAAGTGAAGGTAAATTTGAAAGAGGGGGAAGGGAAAAATGATGGTTTTTCCAGCAGTTTCTTCTCATGAAATCAGCAGAATTTTTTAGTATAAAATGGGAATAGCAATGAATATTTCGGACAGAGGCATGAGGCCTTTCAAGAGTCTTCAAGAGCCAACAATTTTTAGTAATAAAATTTGTTCCTTGGAGGCTCAAAAAGTCTTAGCCACCTTTTGCTAAACAAATATTATAGGTGGCTAACACATGTCACGAAACATTTCACTATGTATGTGGCCCATCTTTAGGATCTTAATGTTTATCCCTTTTTTCTATGCATTTCTATGCGTAAGAAGTTATGACTGGAAAATTATAATTTTTAAATTCCATTAGCAATATTTTAATGATATATTATTAGTGATGTTGAGAAACTTAATATTGTAGTTTTTAGATTCCATTATAATGTGCTGGGAATGTTTTAATGATACACTATTAGTGATGTTGAAAAACCTAATATTGTAGCTTTGAATATTCGTGTCAATTATGATTTGGAAAATTATAATTTTTAAATTCAATGGAATTGAGTTGGGAAACTTAAATTAAATTTTTAAATTCCATGGTATTGAATTGGGAACCTTTTAAATTATATAATAATAGACAATTTTTAGTAATGTATTTCCTCTTTCATTTTACACATGCTTTTGCATTGGTCACCAACACAACATTTAATTTTGTTAAGGTTCAGTTCAATACATCACAGATTCCAGAATTTCCTCATTCAATTAGATGTTTTTGATCCTGGCATGATTCAAGACGATTCAAATGTTTAAGGTCACATAGTGTTGAGCTTGGATTGAGCACTTGGAAAGGAAGTTTTTTTTTTTTTTTTTTGTCAATTTAGTAGTGCCTTGCTATTTTCTATTTATCTTTTGAAAGAATGTTACAAGAGATAGAAATTTTGTGGCCTCAACCTGCCCGTAGGAAACCAGGTCTGTTGGCCACCTTAAAGCATTGAAAGCCATCCAAAACTGAAAAATTTTCATTCTACTTTTTGTTGCTTGAGCTATCTAACTGATCCGGATTTATGCAGCCGTTGAAGGATCTGAGCAAAGCTATCCATCATCGCGTTCCTTTGTTTTTCGAGGGCCTCCTCGAGCAATATTTTGATAGGATCTCCAGCTCCCTCATCTTTCTTTTCGTCCCCCATGGGCGTCCGTCGAGGTTTGCGAGGCTGATCTTGCAAAGGTTCCACCAGATCAAGCCCTAGCTCCTTATACCCTGACCTCGTTGGGGACATGCAAAGAAGGATCGAGAAAAAGCAGACCGCTCTGATACCACTGATCCGGATTTATGCAGGAACGCAACAGAATAAACACATAACCATAAATATAGAGATGCAGCGGAAATAACACTTCATTTCATTAATATCAAAGAACTGAAATTTGCTTACAGACAGAATGGAAATAAAACTAACTAGGGCACTGGTAGCTATCTCTGAGAAGAGATGTGGCGGCTACAGGCCTCTGAACTGAGTTACAATGAGGCTCGAGGGCCTATTTATTATTGAGAAACAATGGAGAACCCTCAACATCCCGAAAACCTAACCCTAGGAGATGAAGCGCCAAAACTATGGGCCCCGTTTGGGTAAATTGGTGTTTCAACTTCCCAGGGACGTAACTTTGGCATACTATCTCCGTTTGACGCACATGATACATCATTGAAAGCTCTATCCAAGGACTAAAACTTTTGTGACGCGATTTGATGATCAAAACGACCTCTAGGAAGTTCAGGACCCGAAAAGCTGCTAAAAATAGTAAGTTATGCCAAAACTGAAAAACTGAAAGAGACAATGGTGGGGGCCCAAGTGGAATAGGCGGGTGGCCACCAATATCCACCTGGATCATTCCTCCCCCCTTAGGAAGCAATGGTCCCCATTGCGTTAAGTTCCTCCATGAGATGAGGAAATTTCTGCTGAACTTGGTCCCTGGTGAACCACTTTCCTTGGTGCGGGAGTTGGCCAGCTTTGACAACCCGATATAGTTGGATCTTCTGCTGGCGAGTGTTCTTGATTTGCATGTCCATGATGCAATCTGTGGTGGCCTGTTCCATGCAGTCTGGATTTAACTCAGTTGGTGTGAGTTGTTCTGCAATGTACGAGGTGTCCAGTAGAGGTGGGAAGTAAGGACGAAGGCGATCCACATTGAAGACTGGGTGCAGACCAAGGAATGGTGGAATACTGAGCTCGAATGCATTGTTCCCTACGGCCTTGGTGATGGTGTACGGCCCGTATCGGAGCGGGCGAAGCTTGCGGTGGGGTCCAGTGAGGCGCTCCTTCTGCAAATGTAGCCATACTTTGTCGCCCACCTGGAAGTTGTGTGGCACCCGGTGTTGATCATGGCGCTGCTTGTACTTCGCATTGGCTCTGTCCAATATATCATGAACTTGTTGGCGGATGTGTTGAATGCGCTCGATGAAGCTACTTGCTTTGTCAACTTCAGACTGGACATGAGCTGAATCGGCCTGAGCAGCTGCAAACGGCATGGCTATGTCCATGGGACATAGTGGTTGGAATCCCAAGCCCACCTGAAAGGGGCTATGGCCAATTGAACTGTGGAGAGCCCGGTTATAACTGTGTTGTACATAGGGGAGGCTCTCGTCCCATGTGCGTGGATGCTTTGAGTTGTACATGCGCGGAATGTGTACAATCATTCTGTTGACGACCTCTGTCTGGCCATCTGTTTGGGGATGGAAAGCTGTGGACTTGGTGAGCTTTGTGTCCAACATTGACCAGAGGCTGGACCAAAATGTGCTGAGAAACCTGCTATCTCGATCTGATATGATAGACTGTGGGATCCCAAAGTGCACCCACACTCGTTCAAAGAAGAGTTTAGCAGTGGCTTCTGCTGTGATATTCTTCTTACAGGCCGCCATGATGGCCATCTTCGAGAATATGTCAACGACCACGAAAACACAGTCATTTCCATTCTTAGTAGAAGGCAGGCCCGACATGTAATCCATGGAGATGGATTCCCATGGTCGACTAGGGGTAGGTAGTGGAGTATATAGGCCTTGCTTCTTGATGGTCGGCTTAGCAATGGCACAAGCAGTGCAGGATCTGATGTGCTTCTCGACATCCTTTCGAAGGTTCGGCCAATAGAAATACTTCTGTAGTATTGCTACTGTTTTCTCGACCCCGAAATGCCCAGCGACTCGACTTTAGTGTGCTTCCCATATCATCTTGGCACGCTCGCTTGAAGGAACACAAAGGTGTCCCAGGTGACATAAAAGTGCATCTTGGAGGTGAAAATTTGGAACTTGCGTGCCCCCCCAAGAGTGCCTTGTAAGTGTGGCCGAATTCTGGGTCACTCTCATAGAGAAGCGGCCAATCAGAAGTCTCGTGCCCACAAGAGTTGAGCACGGTGGTGAGTGCCACGATCGGTGGTCGGTTGAGGCAGTCTGCAACATTATTGGTGCTACCCTTCTTGTACTTGATGTTCAAATGAAACTGTTGCAGATATGTGGACCACTTCTGATGGCGATCATTCTGCAACTTCCCTTATGTCTGTATGAACTGCAGGGGTCGGTGGTCTGTGTGGATGATTGTTTCCTTCCCCAAGATGTAATGCTTCCATTGTCGACAAGCTTGCACAATGGAATACATTTCTTTGTCATAAGTGGGATACTTGCGAACTGTGTCAGACAATGTCTCACTGTGATATGCCACTGGATGTCCCTGTTGAGTAAGAATTGCCCCAATAGCATAGTCAGAGGCATCTGTCTCAATCTCAAATGGCTGTTGCAAGTCTGGTAAAGTGAGCACTGGGGCAGAACAGAGGCGATTTTTCAATTCTGTGAACGCCTTCTGTTGAGGTTCCGACCAAAAATTTTTTGCTCTCGCTCCTCCCTTGGTGACTTGACTCAAGGGCCAAGTGATATGAGAGAATCCCAACACGAACCTCCGATAGAAATTAGCAAGACCCGGAAAGCTGCGAAGCTCTGTTATAGTGGTTGGGGCTGGCCAATCCCGAATGACTTGGATCTTGGCTGGATCCACATGCACCCCCCTTTCATCAATAATGTATCCCAGATATTGAACCTGGGTCATGCCAAAAGTGCACTTCTCCAAATTGGCACACAACTTGTGTTGCCGCGGTGTTTGGAGGACTTGTCGGATGTGGTGAAGGTGCTCTTCCCAAGTCTGGCTGAAGATCAGAATGTCATCCAAGTACACCACTACAAATGAGTTGGTGAATGGCCGCAAGATGTCGTCCATCATCCTCATGAAGGTTGCGGGAACATTCGTCAACCCGAAAGGCATGACCAACCATTTGAAAAGGCCTTCCTTGGCTTTGAAGGCAGTCTTCCACACATCGAAGGGTTCAATTGGTACCTGGTGATACCCAGACTTCAGGTCGATCTTGCTGAAATATTTTGCACCTTTGAGTTGGTCTAGAAGGTCATCAATCCGTGGGATTGGGTACCTATTCCGGACAGTGATCTTGTTCAGCGCCCGATAGTCAATACAGAGTCTCCACGTCCCATCTTTCTTCTGTACCAACACGATCGGGCTCCCACAGGGCGATGAACTTGGTCTGATGTGACCTTTCTGCAACAGCTCCTGAATCTGCCTTTTGATTTCATCATTTTCCAGAACAGAGCGTCGATAGATCGGTCCATTGGGTAGTGGCGCACCTGGGGTCAGATCAATCGGGTGCTTGACCTGGTAGTGCAGAGGAACCCCTGTGGGTGAGGTGAAGATGTCCCCATACTCCTCCACGACCTTATCCATTTGTTGTTGTCGTGCAGAGGGGCCCTGTCTGGAGGTCGTGGCCACAGTCTTCTTCTTGCCCTGGGGGCGGATCATCAGAAAAATGAATTTCCTGGTTTGGGAAATGAGCTTACTACATTGTTTTGCAGTAACCAAAGAGATAGTCGTAGGAGGTGGTACCTCTGGTATGCTGTACAACTTATTTCCCAAAGTAATAATAACAGCACGAGGTCGAGACTCATACACGGCATGACGCTTCCACAAGTATGGTTGTCCTAATAATACATCAGAAACATCAATAGGAGCAACGTCACATAATACCTCATCCGTGAAGGGCTTGATGCTATAGGGAAGGCGGCACTGCTGGCTGACGCGGAGATCTCGTCCTTGGTGAAGCCACCCGATGGTGTATGGATGTGGGTGAGCTGTGGTCGTCAAGCCCAACCGCTTCACGGCGTCTGCTGAAATGAGGTTCTTTTGGCTCCCATTGTCGACAATGAACTGTACAGGGGAGCCCTTTACCCACATCTGGGAGTGGAAGAGACGTTCCTCCTCCTCTGGATCTTCCGGCTCCTCCTTCTGGACCTTTGTAGTGGCAACAGTGGCGTTGGGCTCCGCATCAATAATCTGTTTCCCTTTTTCATTTCCCTTTTCAGGTTCCGATTCGGAGTCGGAGCATGCATCTGACTCAGAAGCCCTCATCTCGGCCACTAGCGACTGCTTGGCCCGACACTCACTTGTGTTGTGAGTGGAGCTCTTATGGAACTCACACCACTTTCCCGTGTCCTTCTTTGGCTTTGCGGTGTTGTTCTTGTCTTGTGGCTTTGATGGGTTGTCTTTAGCCGCCATGCTCTGTCCTTTGTTTTGCGGTTTGGAAGCACATTTTCCTTGCTTTTGATTCGCAGATCCAAAGTCTCGCTTCTTCTGTTTGAATTTCTGCTCAATCTTGGCAGCATACCGGTATGCCGTACCAAGCGAGGAGATGTCGGGGAACTCCATTTCCTCCTGAATGTATCTGTGCAGACAGCTGCGATACTTTAGCACCAAATGTTTCTCTGAATCTTTGATACCCAACTTTGTGCGCAGGGTATGGAACAGATTCGTCAGCTCATGCACATCTTGATCCCTTTGTTGTCGCAGCGTGGTCCATTGTATGCACTTGTCCTCATAGCTCCCCACGGGATAGTACTGTTCCTTGACGGCGTCTCGGAAAGAATTCCAAGTTGGTACGGCCGAGAACAGAGAGGGTTCTGTCTGGTCCTTGTTCTCACGGTAGGTTTCCCACCAGTCCTTAACATGGGGGGTAGCTTTGAGGAGTGCAAAAATAATCTTCTCCCGGTCTGAAAAGTCATGAACAGAGAAATATCCTTCTAATAGATTCAACCATCTATCTACGGCATATGCGTCTATTTGACCCTCAAATATGGGAATGTCAAAATTTACTTGTACCTTAAAGGGAGTCGCAACTCCAGAGTGGCTACTGGATGCAGATGCGCCGCCGGTGGGCAGCCGTTGAAGGATCCGAGCAAAGCTATCCATCATCGCGTTCCTTTGTTTTTCGAGGGCCTCCTCGAGCAATATTTTGATAGGATCTCCTGCTCCCTCATCTTTCTTTTCGTCCCCCATGGGCGTCCGTCGAGGTTTGCGAGGCTGATCTTGCAAAGGTTCCACCGGATCAAGCCCTAGCTCCTTATACCCCGACCTCGTTGGGGACATGCAAAGAAGGATCGAGAAAAAGCAGACCGCTCTGATACCACTGATCCGGATTTATGCAGGAACGCAACAGAATAAACACATAACCATAAATACAGAGATGCGGCGGAAATAACACTTCATTTCATTAATATCAAAGAACTGAAATTTGCTTACAGACAGAATGGAAATAAAACTAGCTAGGGCACTGGTAGCTATCTCTGAGAAGAGATGTGGCGGCTACAGGCCTCTGAACTGAGTTACAATGAGGCTCGAGGGCCTACTTATTATTGAGAAACAATGGAGAACCCTCAACATCCCAAAAACCTAACCCTAGGAGATGAAGCGCCAAAACTATGGGCCCCGTTTGGGTAAATTGGTGTTTCAACTTCCCAGGGACGTAACTTTGGCATACTATCTCCGTTTGACGCACATGATACATCATTAGAAAGCTCTATCCGAGGACTACAACTTTTGTGACGATTTGATGATCAAAACGACTCCGGAAGTTCAGGACCCGAAAACTGCTAAAAATAGTAAGTTATGCCAAAACTGAAAAACTAAAAGAGACAATGGTGGGGGCCCAAGTGGAATAGGCGGGTGGCCACCAATATCCACCTGGATCATTCCTCCCCCCTTAGGAAGCAATGGTCCCCATTGCGTCAAGTTCCTCCATGAGATGAGGAAATTTCTGCTGAACTTGGTCCCTGGTGAACCACTTTCCTTGGTGCAGGAGTTGGCCAGCTTTGACAACCCGATACAGTTGGATCTTCTGTTGACGAGTGTTCTTGATTTGCATGTCCATGATACAATCTGTGGTGGCCTGTTCCATGCAGTCTGGGTTTAACTCTGTTGGTGTGAGTTGTTCTGCAATGTCCGAAGTGTCCAGTAGAGGTGGGAAGTAAGGACGAAGGCGATCCACATTGAAGACTGGGTGCAGACCAAGGACTGGTGGAATACTAAGCTCGAAAGCATTGTTCCCTACAGCCTTGGTGATGGTGTATGGCCCGTATCGGAGCGGGCGAAGCTTGCAGTGGGGTCCAGTGAGGCGCTCCTTCTGCAAATGTAGCCATACTTTGTCGCCCACATGGAAGTTGTGTGGCACCCGGTGTTTATCATGGCGCTGCTTGTACTTTGCATTGGCTCTGTCCAATATATCATGAAACTGTTGGCGGATGTGTTGAATGCGCTCGATGAAGCTACTTGCTTTGTCAACTTCAGACTGGACATGAGCTGAATCGGCCTGAGCAGCTGCAAATGGCATGGCTACGTCAATGGGACATAGTGGCCGGAATCCCAAGCCCACCTGAAAGGGGCTATGGCCAATTGAACTGTGGAGAGCCCGGTTATAACTATGTTGTACATAAGGGAGGCTCTCGTCCCATGTGCGTGGATGCTTTGAATTGTACATGCGCAGAATGTGTACAATCATTATGTTGACGACCTCTGTCTGGCCATCTGTTTGGGGATGGAAAGCTGTGGACTTGGTGAGCTTTGTGTCCAACATTGACCAGAGGCTGGACCAAAATGTGCTGAGGAACCTGCTATCTCGATCTGATATGATAGACTGTGGGATCCCAAAGTGCACCCACACTCGTTCAAAGAAGAGTTTAGCGGTGGCTTCTGCTGTGATATTCTTCTTACAGGCCGCCATGATGGCCATCTTCGAGAATCTGTCAACGACCACGAAAACACAGTCATTTCCATTCTTAGTAGAAGGCAGGCCCAACATGTAATCCATGGAGATGAATTCCCATGGTCGACTAGGGGTAGTTAGTGGAGTATATAGGCCTTGCTTCTTGATGGTCGGCTTGGCAATGGCACAAGCAGTGCAGGATCTGATGTGCTTCTCGACATCCTTTCGAAGGTTCGGCCAATAGAAATACTTCTGTAGTATTGCTACTGTTTTCTCGACCCCGAAATGCCCAGCGACTCGACTGTAGTGTGTTTCCCATATCATCTTGGCACGCTCGCTTGAAGGAACACAAAGGTGTCCCAAGTGACATAAAAGTGCATCTTGGAGGTGAAAATTTGGAACTTGCGTACCCCCCAAGAGTGCCTTGTAAGTGTGGCCGAATTCTGGGTCACTCTCATAGAGAAGCGGCCAATCAGAAGTCTCGTGCCCACAAGAGTGGAGCACGGTGGTGAGCGCCACGATCGGTGGTCGGCTGAGGCAGTCTGCAACATTATTGGTGCTACCCTTCTTGTACTTGATGTTCAAATGAAACTGTTGCAGATATGTGGACCACTTCCGATGGCGATCATTCTGCAACTTCCCTTGTGTCTGTATGAACTGCAGGGGCCGGTGGTCTGTGTGGATGATTGTTTCCTTCCCCAAAATGTAATGCTTCCATTGTCGACGGGCTTGCACAATGGAATACATTTCTTTGTCATAAGTGGGATACTTGCGAACTGTCTCAGACAATGTCTCACTGTGATATGCCACTGGATGTCCCTGTTGAGTAAGAACTGCCCCAATAGCATAGTCAGAGGCATCTGTCTCGATCTCAAATGGCTGCTGCAAGTCTGGTAAGGTGAGCACTGGGGCGGAACAGAGGCGATTTTCAATTCTTTGAACGCCTTACGGTAGGAGTTCCGACCAAAAGAATTTTGCTCTCGCTCCTCCTTTGGTGACTTGACTCAAGGGCGAGTGATATGAGAGAATCCCAACACAAATCTACGGTAGAAATTAGCAAGACCCAGAAAGATGCGAAGCTCTGTTATAGTGGTTGGGGCTGGCCAATCCCGAATGACTTGGATCTTGGCTGGATCCACATGCACCCCCTTTCATCAATAATGTATCCTAGATATTGAACCTGGGTCATGCGCAACGTCTGCACTTCTCCAAATTGGCACACAACTTGTGTTGCGCGAGTGTTGGAGGACTTGTCGGATGTGATGAAGGTGCTCTTCCCGAGTCTTCTTTGAAGATCGAATGTCATCCAAGTACACCACTACGAATGAGTTGGTGAATGAGCGCAAGATGTCATCCATCAACCTCATGAAGGTTGCGGGAGCATTCTTCAACCCGAAAGGCATGACCAACCAGTCGAAAAGGCCCTCCTTGGCTTTGAAGGTAGTCTTCCACACATGAGAGGGTTCAATTGGTACTTGGTGATAAATGGACTTCGGAGTCGATCTTCTTGAAATATTTGCACCTTGGAGTTGGTCCGAAAGGCATCGTCGGTGGGATTGGTGCCCTGTTGGACGGTGATCTTGTTCGGCACCCCCGATAGTCAATGCGGAGTCTCCACGTCCCATCCTTCTTACGTACCAACACGATCGGGCTCCCACAGGGTGATGAACTTGGTCGATGTGACCTTTGCACTGTGACTCACGAGATACGCCTTTGATTTCATCATTTTCCGAACGGAGAGCGTCGATAGATCGGTCCATTGGGTAATGTGGCCTTTTTGGAATTCGAATCAGTCGGGTGCTTGGCACAGTAGTGCGAGAGGAACCCACGTAGGTGAGGTGAGTAGAAAGGAATGTCCCCGTACCACTCCACGACCTTATCCATTTGTTGTTGTCGTGCGGAGGGACATTGTCTGGAGGTCGTGGCCACAGTCTTCTTCTTGCCTGGGGGCGGATCATCAGGAAAACGAATTTCCTGGTTTGGGAAATGAGCTTACTGCATTGTTTTGCAGTAACCAAAGAGATAGCCGCAGGAGGTGGTACCTCTGGTATTCTGTACAACTTATTTCCCAAAGTAACAATAACAGCACGAGGTCGAGACTCATACACAGCATGACGCTTCCACAAGTATGGTTTTCCTAATAATACATCAGAAACATCAATAGGAGCAACGTCACATAATACCTCATTCGTGAAGGGCTTGATGCTATAGGGAAGGCGACACTGCCGGCTGACGCGGAGATCTCGTCCTTGGTGAAGCCACCCGATGGTGTATGGATGTGGGTGAGCTGTGGTTGGCAAGCCCAACCGCTTCACGGCGTCTGCTGAAATTAGGTTCTTTTGGCTCCCATTGTCGACAATGAACTGTACCGGGGAGCCCTTTACCCACATCTGGGAGTGGAAGAGACGTTCCTCCTCCTCTGGATCTTCCGGTTCCTCCTTTTGGATCTTTGCAGTGGCAACAGTGGCGTTGGACTCCGCATCAATAATCTGTTTCCCTTTTTCATTCGCCTTTTCAGGTTCTGATTCGGAGTCAGAGCATGCATCTGACTCAGAAGCCCTCATCTCGGCCACTAGCGACTGCTTGGCCCGACACTCACTTGTGTTGTGAGTGGATCTCTTATGGAACTCACACCACTTTCCCGTGTCCTTCTTTGGCTTTACGGTGTTGTTCTTGTCTTGTGGCTTTGACGGGTTGTCTTTAGCCACCATGCTCTGTCCTTTGTTCTGCGGTTTGGAAGCACCTTTTCCTTGCTTTTGATTCACAGATCCAAAGTCTCGCTTCTTCTGTTTGAATTTCTGCTCAATCTTGGCAGCATACCGGTATGCGGTACCAAGCGAGGAGATGTCGAGGAACTCCATTTCCTCCTGAATGTATCTGTGCAGACAACTGCGATACTTTAGCACCAAATGTTTCTCTGAATCTTTGATACCCAACTTTGTGCGCAGGGTATGGAACAGATTCGTCGGCTCATGCACATCTTGATCCCTTTGTTGTCGCAGCGTGGTCCATTGTATGTACTTGTCCTCATAGCTCCCCACGGGATAGTACTGTTCCTTGACGGCATCTCGGAAAGAATTCCAAGTTGGTACAGTCGAGAACAGAGAGGGTTCTGTCTGGTCCTTGTTCTCACAGTAGGTTTCCCACCAGTCCTTAACATGGGGGGTAGCTTTGAGGAGTGCAAAAATAATCTTCTCCCGGTCTGAAAAGTCATGAACAGAGAAATATCCTTCTAATAGATTCAACCATCTATCTACGGCATCGTCTATTTGACCCTCAAATATGGGAATGTCAAAATTTACTTGTACCTTAAAGGGAGTCGCAACTCCAGAGTGGCTACTGGATGCAGATGCGCCGCCGGTGGGCAGCCGTTGAAGGATCTGAGCAAAGCTATCCATCATCGCGTTCCTTTGTTTTTCGAGGGCCTCCTCGAGCAATATTTTGATAGGATCTCCTGCTCCCTCATCTTTCTTTTCGTCCCCCATGGGTGTCCGTCGAGGTTTGCGAGGCTGATCTTGCAAAGGTTCCACCAGATCAAGCCCTAGCTTCTTATACCACGACCTTGTTGGGGACATGCAAAGAAGGATCGAGAAAAAGAAAACCACTATGATACCACTGATCCGGATTTATGCAGGAACGCAATAGAATAAACACATAACCATAAATATAGAGATGCAGCGGAAATAACACTTCATTTCATTAATATCAAAGAACTGAAATTTGCTTACAGACAGAATGGAAATAAAACTAGCTAGGGCGCTGGTAGCTATCTCTGAGAAGAGATGTGGCGGCTACAGGCCTCTGAACCGAGTTACAATGAGGGTCGAGGGCCTATTTATTATTGAGAAACAATGGAGAACTCTAAACATCCAAAAACCTAACCCTAGGAGATGAAGCGCCAAAACTATGGGCCCGTTTGGGTAAATTCGTGTTTCAACTTCCCAGGGACGTAACTTTGGCATACTATCTCCGTTTGACGCACATGGTACATCATTAGAAAGATCTATCCGAGGACTACAACTTTTGTGACGATTTTGATGATCAAAACGACTCGGAAGTTCGGGACAGCTAAAAAATAGTAAGTTATGCCAAAGCTGAAAAACTGAAAGAGACAATGGTGGGGGCCCAAGTGGAATAGGCGGGTGGCCACCAATATCCACCTGGATCATTCCTCCCCCCTTAGGAAGCAATGGTCCCCATTGCGTTAAGTTCCTCCATGAGATGAGGAAATTTATGCTGAACTTGGTCCCTGGTGAACCACTTTCCTTGGTGCAGGAGTTGGCCAGCTTTGACAACCCGATACAGTTGGATCTGCTGTTGACGAGTGTTCTTGATTTGCATGTCCATGATACAATCTGTGGTGGCCTGTTCCATGCAGTCTGGGTTTAACTCTGTTGGAGTGAGTTGTTCTGCAATGTCCGAGGTGTCCAGTAGAGGTGGAAAGTAAGGACGAAGGCGATCCACATTGAAGACTGGGTGCAGACCAAGGAATGGTGGAATACTAAGCTCGAAAGCATTGTTACCTACAGCCCTGGTGATGGTGTACGACCCGTATCAGAGCGGGCAAAGCTTGCGGTGAGGTCCAGTGAGGCGCTCCTTCTGCAAATGTAGCCATACTTTGTCGCCCACCTGGAAGTGGTGTGGCACCCGGTGTTGATCATGGCGTTGCTTGTACTTTGCATTGGCTCTGTCCAATATATCATGAACCTGTTGGCGGATGTGTTGAATGCGCTCGATGAAGCTACTGGCTTTGTCAACTTCAGACTGGACATGAGCTGAATTGGCCTGAGCAGCTGCAAATGGCATGGCTACGTCAATGGGGCATAGTGGCTGGAATCCCAAGCCCACATGAAAGGGGCTATGGCCGATTGAACTGTGGAGAGCCCGATTATAACTATGTTGTACATAAGGGAGGCTCTCGTCCCATGTGCGTGGATGCTTTGAATTGTACATGCGCAGAATGTGTACAATCATTCTGTTGACGACCTCTGTCTGGCCATTTGTTTGGGGATGGAAAGCTGTGGACTTGGTGAGCTTTGTGTCCAACATTGACCAGAGGCTGGACCAAAATGTGCTGAGGAACCTGCTATCTCGATCTGATATGATAGACTTTGGGATCCCAAAGTGCACCCACACTCGTTCAAAGAAGAGTTTAGCAGTGGCTTCTGCTGTGATATTCTTCTTACAGGCCGCCATGATGGCCATCTTCGAGAATCTGTCAACGACCACGAAAACACACTCATTTCCATTCTTAGTAGAAGGCAGGCCCGACATGTAATCCATGGAGATGGATTCCCATGGTCGACTAGGGGTAGGTAGTGGAGTATATAGGCCTTGCTTCTTGATGGTCGGCTTGGCAATGGCACAAGCAGTGCAAGATCTGATGTGCTTCTCGACATCCTTTCGAAGGTTAGGCCAATAGAAATACTTCTGTAGTATTGCTATTGTTTTCTCGACCCCGAAATGCCCAGCGACTCGACTGTAGTGTGCTTCCCATATCATCTTGGCACGCTTGCTTGAAGGAACACACAGGTGTCCCAGGTGACATAAAAGTGCATCTTGGAGGTGAAAATTTGGAACTTGCGTGCCCCCCAAGAGTGCCTTGTAAGTGTGGCTGAATTCTGGGTCACTCTCATAGAGGAGCGGCCACTCAGAAGTCTCGTGCCCACAAGAGTTGAGCACGGTGGTGAGCGCCACGATCGGTGGTCGGCTGAGGCAGTCTGCAACATTATTGGTGCTACCCTTCTTGTACTTGATGTTCAAATGAAACTGTTGGAGATATGTGGACCACTTCTGATGGCGATCATTCTGCAACTTCCCTTGTGTCTGTATGAACTGCAGGGGCCGGTGGTCTGTGTGGATGATTGTTTCCTTCCCCAAAATGTAATGCTTCCATTGTGGACAGGCTTGCACAATGGAATACATTTCTTTGTCATAGGTGGGATACTTGCGAGCTGTCTTAGACAATGTCTCACTGTGAGATGCCACTGGATGTCCCTGTTGAGTAAGAACTGCCCCAATAGCATAGTCGGAGGCATCTGTCTCGATCTCAAATCGTCTTTCAAATGCAGTAAGGTGAGCCTTTGGGCGAGCAGGAAACGATTTTCAATTCTTTGAACGCTATTTGCAAGGTTCCGACCAAAGAATTTTGCTCCTCGTCAACCTCTTGTATTCTTGACTCAAGGGCAAGTGATATGAGAGAATCCCAACACGAATCTACGGTAGAAATTAGCAAGACCCGAGAAGGCTGCCGAAGCTCTGTTATAGTAGTCGGGGCGGCCAATCCCGAATGACTTGGATCTTTGTTGGATCCAAATGCACCCCCCTTTCATGAATAATGTATCCCAGATATTCAACCTGGGTGATGCCAAAAGTACACTTCTCCAAATTGGCACACAATTTGTGTTGCCACAGTGTTTGGAGGACTTGTCGGATGTGGTGAAGGTGCTCTTCCCAAGTCAACACGAAGATGGAGATATCATCCAAGTACCACTACGAATGAGTTGGTGAATGGCCGCAAGATGTCGTCCATCATCCTCATGAAGGTTGCGGGCATTCGTCAACCGAAAAGGCATGACCAGCCATTCAAAAAGGCCTTCCTTAGCCTTGAAGGCAGTCTTCCACACATCAGAGGGTTCAATTGGTACCTGGTGATACCCAGACTTCAGGTCGATCTTACTGAAATATTTTTCACCTTGGAGTTGGTCGAGAAGGTCATCAATCCGTGGGATTGGGTACCTATTCCGGACAGTGATCTTGTTCAGCGCCCGATAGTCAATACAGAGTCTCCACGTCCCATCCTTCTTCTGTACCAACACGATCGGGCTCCCCCAGGGCGATGAACTTGGTCTGATGTGACCTTTCTGCAACAGCTCCTGAATCTGCCTCTTGATTTCATCATTTTCCAGAACAGAGCGTCGATAGATCGGTCCATTGGGTAGTGGCGCACCTGGGGTCAGATCAATCGGGTGCTTGACCTGGCAGTGCAGAGGAACCCCAGTGGGTGAGGTGAAGATGTCCCCGTACTCCTCCACGACCTTATCCATTTGTTGTTGTCGTGCAGAGGGGCCCTGTCTGGAGGTCGTGGCCACAGTCTTCTTCTTGCCCTGGGGGCGGATCATCAGGAAAATGAATTTTCTGGTTTGGGAAATGAGCTTACTGCATTGTTTTGCAGTAACCAAAGAGATAGTCGTAGGAGGTGGTACCTCTGGTATCCTGTACAACTTATTTCCCAAAGTAATAATAACAGCACGAGGTCGAGACTCATACACAGCATGACGCTTCCACGAGTATGGTTGTCCTAATAATACATCAGAAACATCAATAGGAGCAACGTCACATAATACCTCATCCGTGAAGGGCTTGATGCTATAGGGAAGGCGGCACTGCTGGCTGACACGGAGATCTCGTCCTTGGTGAAGCCACCCGATGGTGTATGGATGTGGGTGAGCTGTGGTCAGCAAACCCAACCGCTTCACGGCATCTGCTGAAATGAGGTTCTTTTGGCTCCCATTGTCGACAATGAACTGTACAGGGGAGCCCTTTACCCACATCTGGGAGTGGAAGAGACGTTCCTCCTCCTCTGGATCTTCCGGTTCCTCCTTCTGGACCTTTGTAGTGGCAACGGTGGCGTTGGGCTCCGCATCAATAATCTGTTTCCCTTTTTCATTCCCCTTTTCAGGTTCTGATTCGGAGTCGGATTATGCATCTGACTCAGAAGCCCTCATCTCGGCCACTAGCGACTGCTTGGCCCGACACTCACTTGTGTTGTGAGTGGAGCTCTTATGGAACTCACACCACTTTCCCGTGTCCTTCTTTGGCTTTACGGTGTTGTTCTTGTCTTGTGGCTTTGACGAGTTGTCTTTAGCCGCCATGGTCTGTCCTTTGTTCTGCGGTTTGGAAGCACGTTTTCCTTGCTTTTGATTCACGGATCCAAAGTCTCGCTTCTTCTGTTTGAATTTCTGCTCAATCTTGGCAGCATACCGGTATGCCGTACCAAGCGAGGAGATGTCGAGGAACTCCATTTCCTCCTGAATGTATCTGTGCAGACAGCTGCGATACTTTAGCACCAAATGTTTCTCTGAATCTTTGATACCCAACTTTGTGCGCAGGGTATGGAACAGATTCGTCGGCTCGTGCACATCTTGATCCCTTTGTTGTCGCAGCGTGGTCCATTGTATGTACTTGTCCTGATAGCTCCCCACGGGATAGTACTGTTCCTTGACGGCGTCTCGGAAAGAATTCCAAGTTAGTACGGCCGAGAACAGAGAGGGTTCTGTCTGGTCCTTGTTCTCACAGTAGGTTTCCCACCAGTCCTTAACATGGGGGGTAGCTTTGAGGAGTGAAAAAATAATCTTCTCCGGGTCTGAAAAGTCATGAACAGAGAAATATCCTTCTAATAGATTCAACCATCTATCTACGGCATCTGCATCTATTTGACCCTCAAATATGGGAATGTCAAAATTTACTTGTACCTTAAAAGGGAGTCGCAACTCCAGAGTGGCTACTGGATGCAGATGCGCCGCCGGTGGGCAGCCGTTGAAGGATCTGAGCAAAGCTATCCATCATCGCGTTCCTTTGTTTTTCGAGGGCCTCCTCGAGCAATATTTTGATAGGATCTCCTGCTCCCTCATCTTTCTTTTCGTCCCCCATGGGCGTCCGTCGAGGGTTGCGAGGCTGATCTTGCAAAGGTTCCACCAGATCAAGCCCTAGCTCCTTATACCCCGACCTCGTTGGGGACATGCAAAGAAGGATCGAGAAAAAGCAGACCGCTCTGATACCACTGATCCGGATTTATGCAGGAACGCAACAGAATAAACACATAACCATAAATATAGATATGCAGCGGAAATAACACTTCATTTCATTAATATCAAAGAACTGAAATTTGCTTACAGACAATGGAAATAAAACTAGCTAGGGCACTGGTAGCTATCTCTGAGAAGAGATGTGGTATCTACGGAGCCTACGAGCGAGTGAAGCGAGTTACAATGAGGCTCGAGGGCCTATTTATTATTGAGAAACAATGGAGAACCCTCAACATCCCAAAAACCTAACCCTAGGAGATGAAGCGCCAAAACTGGGCCCGTTTGGGTAAATTGGTGTTTCAACTACCGGACGTAACTTTGGCATACTATCTCCGTTTGACGCACATGATACATCATTAGAAAGATCTATCCGAGGACTACAACTTTTGTGACGATTTGATGATCAAATCGCAACAAATCTCATACCCAAAAAACGTCGTTTAGGGCCTCAAAACGGCTCCGGAAGTTCAGGACCCGAAAACTGCTAAAAATAGTAAGTTATGCCAAAACTGAAAAACTGAAAGAGACAATGGTGGGGGCCCAAGTGGAATAGGTGGGTGGCCACCAATATCCACCTGGATCAGTAGTGGCCCAACACATGAATCCTGTAATATGATGTTTTATTTCCTTAATCCAATCTGCTGACTTGAAATTGGTACAATCGCCCTTAGGTTCAGAATAGTACAACTATAGAAATGTTCAACAATTCATCCACCCTCAATACTTCTAAATGAGAAGTATTTATACAAAAACTCTTTACAAAATATCCTAAAACAAACTCAGGAATTATTCATGGAAAATAAATATCTTCATGCAAGAAGATGGTGACAACTTTCTAACTAATGCTAGTTGTCCCTTTTTTATTGAAATAACTTGTTTGATGTCTTCATTTTGTTACTCCTCTCTCTCTTTGTTGTTCAACGAAGCTGCAGCTGGACAATGAGGTGTCTTTCACATTAGCATATTCATATCTTCTTTGTAATTCTTCTTTGACTTATAAACTTTGACTTTGTACTGATATTCTTTCACCTGATACTCTTTATCTCATATGCTTTCACTACAAAATTGTAAATGTTGTTTTAACCTTTTACTACTATGTTTTCACTGCAATCTGATTTCATGGTAAATTAGTTAATTTTTACCAAAACTCTGCATCTGGCAATTTGATCTTCATCATCTTCCTAAACTTCTCATCAGCTTCAGTGTATTTTGAGAATGTAGGTTTGTTAATAAATATGTGTTTTAGCTCATGTTGTACGTAAAACAAATTCTCAAAGCTTTTGTAAAGTACCTTCCCTGATGGGATTCCCTGCAAGGCTGAATTGTTCACTTACTCCTTGGCAAACTCTCTTAACTTTTTATCATAATCATCCTGCTTCATTAATCTGTAATTAATAACTAGAGGATTGGGAATGCCTTTTTGCCTTAAAACATCAAACTTTATCATGAACCTTGTGATAGGAACCTCCATGTTCTGGCATTTCTCTTCTAACTGTATCATCAAATTCTTCTTAGAAGTTACCTTCCTAACTTCTAGGATGGTTTATGTCCTGTCATTAATTCCAATTCATTTCAGCGCTTGCCTATTCTTACAATTCAGAAACTTGATGATTTCAAGAGCTTCTTCAGGTTTCTTACAAAGCTCTTCTTTGATCTTTTGGATTACTTCTCTTGCTAATTTCACCAAGGCTTTCTGCTCATATATGACCTATATCGATGGCCAAATATCATTGACAGATTCAGTGATATTGGACCATAACTGTTGCTTGACATGTGCCATTGGTTCCTTCAGTGTAGTTATTTTTCTAATTTTTTCAACTACTTATTTAATATGTTGGCTCTTTGTTCTTCATTTTAATGCATTATTTTGGCAAGATTCTTTTCATCTTCAAGAATTTTAAGTTGTTCTTTAAGTCTATTTATCTCATTGGTCTGAATATTCGTGTCTTGCATAGCTTTTACCAATTTTCTTGCTTCATCTGTATGTTGTGTTGCTATTGTTGAAGATTTTGTGGCTGAGGTGGTAGATGAAGTGACAGGTAATGTTGTAGCCATGGGAACTGTAGGTGTTAGTGATTCAGCAAGTGTAGAAGGTACAGCAGTAGTAACTATAGGAATCACTGTGACTGGAATTTCTTCTTCTTTATCTTTTTTCTCTTGGACCAACTTGTCCATTTCATTCTCCATTTCCTTTATCTGAGCAGTCAACTGTAAAATGAGATTCATCATCTCATCTTTCTAATTGGTATCCTGTAAGACTTCCTTAGCTTGAGGATGTTCTGTAGGGGGTAGCTTTAGTTGTTTCTTTAATGCAGCAATGTTTGCATTTTTATTTTGGATCAATTCCTCTGCAAATTTTACATTTTTAGGATCATATCCTACTTCAATTACTAGCTCTTCTAAGGATTTTATTCTAGTGTATTTTGCCTGTGAAGATGCTTTCTCCATTTTGAGCTGATCTCTGATATTTACCAGAGTGTTTTGCAGTTTTTGTGCACTCATGGCCTTAGTGGTCATTGTAGAATCAATCATATCCCATGCCTGCCTATGAAACTAAATTTGGTCCAGAGGATGAATATCCTGGACTGGGACTTCAAAATCTATATTTTTGTAATCTAACGATGACTTAGGAGTCCGAACTGTAGGTTGAAGAAATGTCATCTGCATATTTTTATTTTTACATTCAAAGGCTGAAAGTAGCCTATTTTGGATGCCAGGATTTTTTTTCAGATACTGAGAATATATTTCTGTTTTAATCTCTTCATTTCTAGCTTTCATCTCTTTGTATCTTTCCTTGATATCCATGTCCTTTTCTTTTGATTTTTTAGATGAAGAAACTTCTATACTGTGTTGTTTCTGAATGATTTGAGTCTTTGAAGTAGTAGGTTGTTCTTCTTCTTCAATTATTATAGGAGGTGCATTGTCTTTTGTTGCAAGTTCTGTATCAATCACCTCTATTGTTTCCACTTCTTTGTTGGCAGGATTTAGCTTTGGCTTTTTACTATATCTTAATTTGAATTTTGTCTCTATTGTAGTTTCTGCAGTATAGGATCCTTCCTCTATGAGTCTTTTTGCATTTTTGTCTTCTTGGGCTAGAGTTTGCAAAGGTTGGCCAGTATCACTTTGCTTCTCTGCCTCTACCAAGGTATTCTCCAACCATTCAGATTGATTGGAGAATTTCTCTATCTCTGGCTTCTTTTCATGTACGTATGGAGTCAATTTGCATTTAACTCTCATTTTACTAATAACTCAAAAGGGATCATAATACCATAGGAAACTGGGATTGCACTTGAACTCTTGCAAATTTTTTTCAACCTCTGGACCTGCATTTCTATTGTTACATATAAAAGGGCCAACCTAGTTCTTCAACTTGAACTGTGTTTTCTTCTTTGCTACTAAGAAATTAATTGCATCTAAATTAATAATATTCCTTATGTATTCAAGGGAAAATAACATTATAGGGAGGTATTTAGGAAGTTTATATGGAACCAGACTTGATCCATATACTCTTATCTCAGTGTGATTTTGGTACAATTACCAGTCACCTGTCCTACTATGCTTTGACATCTGGAGGACTTGTTTAATCTCTTCACTAACTTTGGGCTGCATGCTACTGTTCAGAAAATTTACCATAGGATGAATGAAGGGATCTGTAAATCCTGTATAGGTGAACTCATTTGAATCTTTCCTTATCAAGGAAGTCCAAAAGATGACTGATTGTGGAATTCCTTCCACATCAAGCTTTTGAAGGTTTATATTGAATTTCTCAAACTGAAAGTATAAGAACATGTAAAATAGGAATGATGAATACCTAAAAACACCTTCAGAAGGTATTTTGACCAATTTCTCATGGATATAGTTAGCAAGGTATTGGGAAAAATTTAAAATGGTAGCAGGAGGCTAACTAGGTGTGAAAGTAGATAGAAAACCTAACACTGCAACATCAACGTGTTCATCTGTAAAGTAGACAAGAATGAAAGACAACATGGAGATGATATGTCTTGTCCTTTCAGAGAATTTTGCAGAAGGGTATGGAAGATTTATCTTGGGAATTTCTACAGAAGAAGGCATGAAGGTTTGAAATATCTGGAACCTTTTGGGGAAGTCCAGTTTAAGGTATAACTAAGTGAGGGCCTCAATGGATAAAGGGATCTCATCAAGCCTGGGCTGTATTTGGAGCATTTGATTAATTGAATCTTCTACAATAGTAAACGGGACTTCTTTTTCAAGGTTTATGATAGCTCTCTGATCAATAAAATAGCATGATTGATAGAGTCTAATCACTTATGGGCATTGGTAGGTTTGAGGAACAACATATTTTAGAAAATTTGAATCCCAGATGAATACTTCATCAGCCTAATCTATGGATTTTTCTTGGCTCTAGTAGTGAAGCTCAAGAAGGTTGAATTCTGTGACTGTATTAGTAATATTGAAGTCTTTATCAGCTAATGGAATGTGTTCTATATCTGTTGAACACCTAATCCTCCATGGGTAGGTGTGGAAGGCGAAGAGTCACAAAGGAGTCTAAGTGACCTTGGAAGATGAATCTAAGAGTCACACCATTGTATTATAAATGTACATCTATGTGTAATAAAGATGCAACAAATGCCTATCTTTCTATGTGTGTGTTTAGTTTTATCCATACACCATGTGTGTGTTTAACATGGTATCAGAGCTGATATGTTCATAACGAGCTCAACATTGAGTGAGCCATTTGTTTTTATGGCCTGTGTAAATATGCAAAAAATTTGGTCATTTTTGCAGCATTCAGAAATTTTCTGTAGCATTCAGGAATCAATTTTTGCAGCATTCATAAATTATTCTGTTGGGTTCATTCAGAAGTCTGCAGGTTTTCTCTCAATGCTCCCTTCTGCATTCAGTTTTTACTACAAATTCCGTAATTTTTCCGCACTTTCTGCCTACTTTTTACTATGCAATCTCTGAATTTTGGAAAAGGATTGAGTTGGAGAGCTGTTGGAAAAATATTGTCTGCTACTGTCTAAAGTGGGTCTCTGAAAAATTCTGGGTTTTTTACTGAAAATTCTGCTCCAAATTTCTGTCAATGTGAAATTTCTGCAAATTTATGCAAACAATTCTGCAAATTTCTGGTGAAACAATTTATGTAAATTGTACTGTCTCTCTAGTTCTCTGCTGTATATTTTACTGCTCTTTCAAAAAATAAAAATAAAAAAATCGGCCCTCACGGCCTTCCCTGACGCTGGCTCTTCCCTCTGCAAACTCCATCTTCGGCCCTACCCTCCGTCCCACTCTCTGCTCCCTCACAACTCGCACTCACCTCAGCACACTCCACCCATCCCTCACACTCAGCTCTCGGCCTGATCTCTCACCCATGGCCCCCCTCTACCCTATGCTCTCCCTACACTACCCACGACCCCCTCACACAACGCTCTTCCCACCCCCTACGTGGCTTCCAACACTCCTCAACCCATCCCCCTTACCTCTCGACCCATCCCACGGCTCCCCCTCACGGCCGTGCTCTCAACGCTCAAGCCACATCCCCAGCCAACCCTCTCACCTGCACTCACCGCTGTTTCCCCTAACTCCGCCCCCGTGCACCCCACGCACACCGCTAACCTCACCTCTCGGCTTCGCCCTCCCCCTTACTCCTCGGCTCCCCCATCCCACCCTGCCCCCCCACTCTATCACCCTGGCCACCTTGGGCATATTTTGATGGTTCCGCAAATTCAAATAATAGTGGAGGTGGTGCTATCTTATACATCAATGCTAATCACTATTACAAAATGAGCTTTGGTTTTGGGACAGATTCAAACAATTTCACTAAACTAATGAGTCTCAAATTGCTTTTGTTATTTGCGCTTGAGAAGGGTTGCAAAAATTTACAAGTATTTGGACACTCAAATATTGTCATTAATTGGTTAAATTAGACTACCCATTTTCACACACACACTTTGCACATTATTTTGGAGGAGGCACATCTGCTTAGAAATCAATTTGTTGACATTGTGTGTTCTCATATTTACAGGGAGAGGAATTCCAGATCTGATAAGTTATCCAAGGAAGGGGCGCAACAAATTTTGAGCACATGGATGATTCATGAACACAATGGGGCAAATTACTACCAGTTCTACCATCGTCCATGCACATTCCATGCACAAATTATCATATACAAGCAACACTATAGTTCACAGTTTCTTTTTTATGCTTATATATAGACATAGGGATACAATACGACCACTATGATGAAATCTCTTCTTTTTTTTTTTGTAAAATTTTGTATGGCTCATAACATGACTAGTGAGACTCTATGCAACATCATCTGACAATACTTTATATTTTTTGATATATTATGACTGAATCAAATTTACATTCGGTTCTTTCTGGATTGATATGCATAATAATGCATCTACTACATGTAATTTTCATCTTCACATAATGGAAATTACAATTTTTCCTCGGGGAAAAAAAAACTTATCCATTTATAGACAAAATTAAGAAATAAAATAAAGTTTCCAAAAGTTTAGACTTGCTAAGGGATTTCTCCCCTAATCTATCCACGAGAAAATGAGAGGAAGTGCATCTCTATTTATAAAAGATATGCTCAAATTTCTTTAAAATAAAATATTCATTTTATGGGATAACAGCCCCTAATATAGCCTACGAAAGGGAAAAAATCTCTCTTCAACAATTAACTAATATAAATTACATAAAGTAAGGGTGATTCATGCCACATGTACAAAATCAAGGGGCACAAACCCTAAAAAATGATCTATGTGAATGAGGGGAATAATGGCTTCAATTGCATAACATCTAGCCTTCAAATGCCCTTCAACAACATATGATCCTTTAATCAAACCTCCATTGGTCCTTCCAAACAAAAACATGAATACACTAAGGGTTTCAAGGAGAAATAATTGGAATTTCCAAATTTCTCAAATGGCATGTTTCTTCAATAAATGGTGCAAACAAAAACCTAGGTCCTCCTTCTCATGTGAATGTAAGTGCTCCAAGTGGGTGTTCCATCTTCCATGTCAAGAAACTAACTACCTCTAGGCTAGGCATTCTTCATCGTGGGCCATTTTAGACGAAATGTCCTCAAAATATGGATAAGACCTTTAAATATCTACCCTTTCAAACCATCTCCACAAAGCCGAGTTTGAGGTCTTCAATGTGGATATTCAAGCATGCCACACAATAATTCTATAATTTCTTCAAGGTGGATGTTTGAAGACCTCAAAAAATGTTTGTTGAGGTCTCCACATAGTCAACAAACCCTTCAAACAACTCTTATTCTGCATAATCCAAATTCTAAAGGCTTGTTTCCTTTACAAGGTATGCAAATAGAAAAACTCAAGCCTTCGGTTACATGTGGACTCGTGTATCTCCAAAACAAATGAAGCCTTCAATGATGAGTTAGCCCCTACATAATTTAAATGATTCAACACTAACATAGACAATGGTTTCCCTTGAGCTTGACATGCAATCTTAGTCAGCTCAATTATTCCATATTACAAGTTTACTGTTATAAATCTTTTCATTAAAGAGATTCTTGCACACATATGTATGTATCATAAAGTGTCAAAAGTTAGGCACATTTTTTAAATGAATTTTCTTTGTAATTTCGGTTTAGGGTCTATTTTAAGCATTCTTTTAAATTTGTTCCCCAAGATACAATTCACCCCTCTACATTCTTGTCCTTTATCTCTTTGTTTTGCATTTATAGGGTAATATGCATGAACTATTAATGAAAAATAAATGCTTGTTGGTACTAGATGCAATAGGGTTGTACACACTCAAATATGCATAGTTAAATGCTCCAAATACCAAGGAGTACTACACCACCAATCAAGAGAAAAATATGTTGTTATAAACCTTACGCCTTAAAAATGATAAGAAATCGATAATTACATTCCACTTCGAGTAGGAAACCTTCTTTTACAATGAATATAATGTACAAGACAATATTTGATGATCGTGAGACTAGGTCTACTTAGTATATATATATATATATATATAGGAGACAAAGGGTGCAATTATAATAAAATGGGACCATGAAAGGTTATAGTTGACCTCCTAACAAAACACTTAAACTAATAATGAATACTTATTAGGGCCTTAATTGAGAGCCCAAGGGCCATTACATAGCCCCCTTATTTTAATTTTTTTTTTCCCTCAAAGCTTATAATTGAGGGTATTTCTTCATGAACTATGTTGACGAGTGAAGTTTCTTATGCTTCCTTGCCAACTCCTTCGAATCTCACTAGGTGAGTGAGATAATGGGACTATGTTGAATGTTTATTGCCCTGAGTTAAACTACAATAATTATATACAACAAGGTTGTATATTGAAATAAAAGAAAAATATATACAAAGAAACATATGAAAGGGAGATACTATAAATAGTCAACTACGTAATGTAAAGTAAATAAATTGAAATTTGAACAAATGAACAACAAATTGATAAATACAATTATAGGAAGATTTTTATGATGATACCTTGTGAGCCATAGGACCACATAGGTTTGTATTGAAATCTAACATAAATTAACTGACATATAAACCACTAATATCATAAAAATATGGTCATAAATATTAATGACATAAAGTAAATCATTTGGAGATATAGGTTGTCAAATGTTGATTTTATTAATAAAAATATGAGTACAACATATTATTTTGGTTGATTCCTGCGAGAATATAGACCAAAATTCAATACTAAATGTCTAAGATGTAAAATGATTTATACATAGTTACTCAAAATGCCAAAAATTAAGGCAAATTGCTGGGCAACTTGGACTCTTTCGATAAGATTAGATCAACAATATGTTTTGCAAAAAATGCACTAGTTAACACTGATATGACAAGAACCAGAGCTTTTAACAACACAAAATAAGGCAAGAAATAAACATCAACGTTAATAAAAGGATAAGAAACTGATGAGCTCACTTTCTTCTTGTCACTCCTTGAAGGATTGTTGTTGTTACCAAAACAGGTAATCTCTTGTACTCCAGAATAATTTTATCAAAACAGGTAAGCTCTTGTACTCTTGTTGACAACTTTAGGACTTATGCATACCTCTCCTTATTGTTATTTCCATCTCCCCTTATGTGCCTTCTGCTTGGTTTTATGTTCTCCTTGGGTAGTTGGAGAGTAAAAATATTTTATAACTAATTTTCTTATTGTGTTAATCTCTTTTTCTTTTTAATTCGAGAGAAGCCATTTAAACAATTTTTTTCTTGTTAATTAATTAAATGTATATTAATTGGTGGGGTCCGCAACTATGTCCATGAAATATTTTCATTAAACCTTATAACTCCTGTGAAATAAAGCATATATAAATATGACATCATCAAGAATACCATCACCATAGAAATGGTGTGTATGAAGCATCCCAATATTAATAATTATATATAAACAAGCATGTGAAATAACACTTGTGTATCCCATCAACAATAATGTTATTAAAATATGTAGCATAGTTAAAAAATTAAATATGTTGAGTCAAAAACATGATAATGTCGTAGTCTGAAATATGTCCAAGTAAAAATACATCATGCCAAGGAAATAACTCATGTTAACTCGGGAGGTCTACTAGGGCCTACCATGTAGAATGGTCCTTTCTCCTCTCTTTCATTTTCTCCTCATACCTTCAGATGCATGTATTAGAAGGATATTTCCCTCCTCCCCCCCTCATATTGATGTCAGAATGTCAGTATGTGTATATGATTAAGTGGCCTCTGAGAGAGAATGTACAAGCACATATGTCACATGAAACTTTCCTAGGAAAACATGAACAGGGAAATCAGGGGGCTGCTAAGCATAGAAATATGTGCCTTGAGATAATGCAAAGGGTATTGGAGGAGCAATGATCACTGGGTGAACTAAGTGATGAGAAACATTAGGCTAGTGTGCAAAGTCTGATACAGGCTTAATAAGGTTGGTCTCCAAACCATCACGTTGTACTAGTTGTTGTAGAAACACATGGGGTTTTAGGATTTCGATGATGTTAGGGTGTGGAAGGGGTGCATTTTGTGAACCATGCAAATTAGGAGGGGGGGAGGAGGACCTCTGAGGTATAATTGGTTTGTCTGGGTCAACTAATTGAAATCCTTAGAGCCTACATAAAAGCGTACAAAAAATATGGTTCTTTTGTTTATGTTTTACCTCCATGATACATTTGTTCCTCTGGCTGGCCCCCTTCAATTATCCTAAGAAAATATATTAAGGAAACTCGTAGTCTATTGTGACCAAGAAAATATGTCACGAAGTGATAAATTCCTTAGCATGGATAAATAATTAGCAACATAAAGGGCTATCTAAAATCATGTCTCACATAAATGTGGGAGTGTTTTGCATACACACATAAGGAAAAATATATAAGGTGGAGGAGGGAATCGTTCATGCATGTAACAAGAAAAAGTGTTTAACAACATGCTGGTAAATTAAATATGATTGGAGGAATGATATATTTTGTGCCCGTGTAAATTTTTTATCAAAACATTATAGAATTGTGTGCAAAGAGCGACATGAATGGTGTTGTAGTGTGTTAATAAAGACAACCAATTTTGAGATATTTACCATTGTTTACATCACAAATAAAAGCATGGATGATGTATATAAAACATAATATGCAACATATATATCTCACAAAATGTAGAGGGAAATATTTAAAATATTTGTAGCTAAGTAAAGGAAAAAACAATATTATGAGTTTTTCCTTTTGCTTCACAATGGTTGCCATGGATATCAGCATAATAGAGCACTTATATACAATACTAGGCAAGTATTATGAACAAATATGTGACCAAGGATCTTTAACAACCCCAGTTGTTTAGAATGGTTGTTCTTGATGGGTTTTAAGGGTCCGTTAGCCTTTTGCCCCTTCCTCCTATGAAAAGGAAAATACAATGGAAATGCAACAACTATCCTAAACATATGCAATGTTATATATGCAATGAGAATACAACTAATATTTAATCTAAACAATTGTACACATATACAAAAGGAAAATATCTGGCATTAATGGGAAAATAATGATTTTTCTCCTTGAAAGAAGACTTAGTTTGTTGCTCATGCGAGTCTCTAAGAAGATTAAACTCTGAATACAAAAGAAGCTAAACTAAGACTAAGTTGAGCATAATCTAATAACCATAAACAAAAAACTTTTGAATCATAAGAAAACAAACATGAAACACCTATTCTGCAGGAGTAAAATGATCTAAACTGGTTCAACTTATGTGCATGTGTGCGAATGATAAAATATAAGACTAGTCGAATATTAAAACCATTCAAGCTTCTGCATATGAATCTAATGAAAATCATGATCATTGAAGAACACTTTTAAACCGCATAAACTAAATCAATTTACAACAAATAGATCAGATAATAAAGTAATGACAGTCTTCATAAAACAATTCCATAAAGATTCTCATTATAAAGTTCTAAAGAAAGGTTGAAGCAAAGTTACAAACTTCCATAAAACTTACAAAAAAAAGCATATGAGAAAATCTGAAAATTACTTGTATTCTCTATTGAAAAAATTCATACAAAGTTCAAGCCAATCCTCAAAGTTCACTCATCACAATTCCTTTACATATGTTGATCTATCAACTGTTGGTGGAGCCTCTATTCCCATTCCTTTAGAAAAAACTAAGTTTACAAAGGAAAAAAGATAATATAAAGGATTCAAATCACTCTCTTCTTGACCAAGACCTCCCCCCTTTGGTTTACATGTTATGATCCTTTATAAACATGGATAAGCTTGTCTCCCTCCTTTGGATCTGATTTGCCTCTGTCTTCTTAGGATCCAAATCTTCCATTTTTTACCTGCCATCGAAATCACAAGATATTATTATCTAAATATTATTTAAAATATGTTTTAAAACTAAAAACCAAAACAAAATCTAATCTAAAAAAAAAACTTAAAAAAGTACTAAATAATAAAATATCTATTATATTTAAATAAAATATTTTATAGCAATCTAAAATTGAAATCCACACAAACTATAATCTCGTTTTGGTGTTCGCAGGGATAGTGAAAACTTTTTGAGGAAAATTGACCTTGATTAGAATTAAAATGCCCAAATATCACCTCCACAATCTCCAGAAAACAATATGTAATCCTCAGATCTAAACTACAATTATGTAATTGATCGAATAAATGAGAAACATAACGTTTAATTTTTACTTGAGCATCACTACAAAATTACCTCTGAAAGAACCATAATTTTTTCTCAAATCACGCATAAATCGACAGAAACCTCATGTTTGAAATAAATTGGGGGCATTATGAGAAAAACCCATGTGTTGGATTTTTCAGATTCATCCTAATTCAACGAAATCGACATCTGAAATATCTGTGCCATTTTGGTTTTTGCTGTTTAATTTTTATTTTTATTTTTTTTACATGGGATTTTATCCCACATTCGTTGCACAAAACGGTTTCGACATCTCACTATCGAAAGTATTTGGTGGGTGGGGTCTATTGGAGTTCAGGACTTTCTCACAGGCTCTTCTTATCAAATCGCTCTGTAGAGCATTCACAGGGGATAATATATGGGTGAAGGTGACGAGGACAAAGTACCTTCACAGGATACAACTATGTCAGATTTATAGGAACACTATGCTGCCTAGAAAGAGAGGTTCTGCCATATGGCTGAGTTTTTTAAAGGTCATGGGCATGATTGAGGAGTGAATGATTTGGAGGTTTGGGAATGGACATGACATCATTCTGGGGAGTGATAGGTTCCTAGGGGATGATCGAGAATGGGTTAGGAACGAACATCTCAAACACCAGCTGTCACAACAAGGTATTTTATTCTTAGCGCAGGTGATAGCTTATTGGCAGTAGTGTTGCCCCACATGGCAGACTGCAGACTCTTTGGGTCTAATTAGCAAGGATGCTGAAAATTGGAAGCATTATGTACGATCAGGAGCTCAAGTCCAAGCCATGGAAAAAGGCTAAAAAATGAAAGTGTTCAAAATTGGTTGAAACCAATATGGTTGCATAGGTCTCGTCTTCCTGATTCTGGTGCCACAAACGGTTCGAAAAACGGACACTGTATGAAGAAGTTATTTCACTTTTAGTGGAGTGGGTCCGGCAGAGCACAGAGGGGCCAGCCCTCCTCCCATGGAACCTCATCATATGACCAGTGTGGGAGATTAATGATTAAGAGCGCTTAAGGAGCCTAATCTCAAGTTTAATATTTAATTAAGCTTCAGTTAAGTGGAGTTTAATATGGCGGAGATTTTGGAGGCGCTCCCAAATTTAGGCGGACTTCCACTTTCAGTGGAGTTAACTGGCAGTTGCCCCACATTTAGTGGAGGAAATTGGGGCAAAGTTGTTTTGGTCATAACTTTCTCATTACTCAACCTTTTGGAACGAAATTTTTTTGGATTTTGTATGTTCTCAGCCTTTTGGACTCAATGGCACAGGTTTTAGAGCCATGGGAGCTCATTTTTAGCCTGTTTAGCTTCGGAGAAGCTTTTTGAGCCATTGGGGCCATTTTGGGTTTTGAGTTTGGTTGAGCTGTGGTTAACCTTTTTTGGTGAAAAAAAAGTCATTTTCGACTATTTCCTGCATTTAAAAGCCATTGGAATAGGTCTTAGCTCTTTTTGAAGACTTTCAGAGGCCGAAAACCTTTAGGAGAGTTTTCAGGGCCACCATGGCCATTTTGGGGTTTGAGTTGTTTTGAGTTGTGGTTATCAGTTTGAGGTGGACCAAAGCTCTATTTCAGATAATTTCGACCTTCTGAAGCCATTGGATGAGGTTTCAGAGGCATTTGATGACTTCTACAACCCGAAAAGTTGCAGAGAAGTTCAAAGCACCAGCAGGACATTGATGAAGAAATCACTGTTTATGGTAATCTTTCACTATTTAGTGAATTTGAAAAGGCATTCTTAGCTTTTTCCTACCTTCTGAATCAGTTTATATATTCATATTTGTCTATTGAGACACTTATAATCTTGTATTGCATTTGAGAGCTTTTAATACAAGAGGACAAGCCCATTTTGGGAGGCTTGATCCAGGAGATGTAGCCCAAGAGTTGGGGTGAACTCCTATATCATATTGCTGTTGTGTTTTGATATTATATTGCTGAATATTGTTGCTGATACCCATGTTAAGTTTCAGCAAAAACAATTACACTTATGATACATAAACAGTGAAAAGACATACACCATTTGCAAGCTAAATTTCCGCATAACGTCAAGTTTAAACCAAGATCATTTTAATTAAATCTGAGTGTTTACTTCTATTATTTCTTTAGGCAGAGTCTGTAAGAGGGCCAAGTAGCCTCTGGATTCATCCTTTCTTTGAAAGGTGACATATCTAGTAAATTCCCCTACAGTCTCTCTCTGTATTAGAAATATGAAGTTCTCACATTTTCAGATTTAAACTTAGAGGAATATTTGCACTCATTTACGTAAATGAAAATGGATACCTTGCACCCTTTTCAAGTACCTTCCATTTTCAGATCAGATTAAATATCCATTAAATGCCCCTACAGTCAATCTCTGTATTAGAAATATGAAGTTCTCACATTTTCAGATTTAAACTTAAAGTATTTTTGCACTCATTTACATAATTTAAAATGGATACCTTGCACCCTTTTCAAGTACATTCCATTTTCAGATCAGATGGTATCGGAGCAGGTTTTTGTTGTTTATATGCTCTAGGAAAATTTATATAAACTATAGACAGAGTCTGAAGCAAGCCAGGAAGCCTTCGAACCGCTTTTGTTATACAATTGCGTAGTAGATAAATGCTACTTCAGTCAATCTCTGGTTTAGTTTATATTTTGAGCATTTGTGCAATCAACCTTGATTGTTTTATTGTGTGCATGAGTTTGCTTGAGATCATTTTGGGATAACTGGTGTTAACCCTCTCCAAGAGTTGAAGGCATTTGGTTAAAAGCTTGTCATTTGTTGGAAAGCTTTGAGGAATTTTCTTTGGAAGTTCCTTCTGATTGTTTGAACATTTACATAATGTCATCTTCTTCTACAAGTGAAGTTTCCTCCTTCACAAGATTCTTCAATGATGACATGAAAGAAGAGTTCATTAAGGTGAAGGACATGGTGAAGATTCTCCTTGAGGATCAAAGGGAAAGTGTTCAACTTCGTGCACAATTGCTAGCTATGCAGGAAGAAAAAGAAGCCATTCTTCAAAGACTGCATGATATGGAGTTGCAACTTCTTCAAGCTCAAGAAGCTTTGACCAAGAAAATACCTCATCTTCAGGATGTAAATCATGAGGTAAATCATTCTGATTTGTCTTCAGTTTCCTCTATTGAAAAGTGTGTTGGTTCTTTTGAAAGGCATACAAAAGGTATTGGGTCCAAATTGATGTTGAAAATGGGCTATCAAGAAGGCAAAGGCTTGGGAAAGCATGCACAAGGCATTGTTGAGCCTATTTGTGTTGTGGAGCGTCCCAAGAATATTGGTCTTGGCTATGAGCAACTTAATGGTGAAGCTTTGAGCACATGCATTCAAGAATGTGATGCAAATTTGAAGAGAACATTTCTCCCAAGTTCTCAATTACATCAATGTCATGATGGCAATCTTCCTTACCATTGTTTGAAGCCTTTGTTGCAGCAAGAAGATGGTAGACATGCAGCTTATGGCAAGCATGCAAAGCAGCATAAGAGGATTTCTTGTACATTTTGTGGTCAATTTAACCATCATGTTTCAAGATGCTGGATGAGGAAGAAGGCACACAAGAAGCAGATGAATCAAAGACTACCTTCAAAGAAGGTGCATATGATTTGCACTTTTTGCCAAAAGAAGGGACATGTTGTCTCTCATTGTTGGAATTTGCATCCAACTCGTCATCCCACGCACATGCAGCAAGAGGACAAAAATATTGGCGAAGGTGGAACCTCATATTCCATTATTGATGTGGAAAGGGAAGATTCACATGAAGAATTGCAGTTGCAGCAAAAGACGCCATGGAGTTGGCTTGGTAGGAAGTGGATTAACTTCTTATTGCAGTAAGTCATTACTCATTTTGTACATGCAAATTTCAGATTGGTATGCATGTATTTTAGTTGAAAAATTGATGCCAGATTGCATGTATAAGAAGTTTCAGTTGAAGGAATTTCTTTGTTGTTGCAAAATTTCGCCATGGAGGTGTAAAAGATGAGTATGATACTCACTTATGTTGCAACAATGTCTTTTAGTTCAGATCTTGATCACCCACATGTTTTTGGGATGATGTACTTGTTGGTATTTGAAAAAGAAGAGTTGAAGTTGCACATGTACATAGAGGTTGTATGTGTAATTAGCGAACTGTATATAGTTCATTGTACATGATACATACACATGTGTTTGTCAAGATGTATCTTGTTGTTTATCGACTTGTGTTGATTGTGTCATACATGTTTATTGAATGTGTTGGTTGTGTGCACACTTGTTATAGATTTTGTGTGTCAATTGTATAACACATTTCATTGTCAACTTGTTGTTGATGTCGTATGTTGCACAAGATGATTTTGGTGTCGTTTGGTGCAAAGAACGAAGTGTCAGTGCAAAGTAGTGTAAGATTCCATGAGTTGGAAAGGCATGCAAGCAAAGAGGGCACAAAGTTCAGCAAGTGTCACTGCTGGTTTCATTATGGCAGATTGGTATGGCGAGAAAACTTGGTCAGGATTTGGCACAAGTACATGACTCATTCAACAAAATTCGCCATGTGAACAGTTGGCAATTCAGGAAAATTTTTGAAGGCTGAAGAGAAGAGGATGTTGTTATTCTCTCATTTTTTGTACTACAGTTCAGTTTCAGAATTTTAGTGAGCTTTTGGGGTCCAAAAGCCTCTCATTTGGGAGGTGTGATCAGCAGCTCAAGTCCAAAGCCATGGAAAAAGGCTAAAAAATGAAAGTGTTCAAAATTGGTTGAAACCAATATGGTTGCATAGGTCTCGTCTTCCTAATTCTGGTGCCGCAAATGGTTCGAAAAACGGACACCGTATGAAGAAGTTATTGCACTTTTAGTGGAGTGGGTCCGGCAGAGCACGGAGGGGCCAGCCCTCCTCCCATGGAACCTCATCATATGACCAGTGTGGGAGATTAATGATTAAGAGCGCTTAAGGAGCCTAATCTCAAGTTTAATATTTAATTAAGCTTCAGTTAAGTGGAGTTTAATATGGTGGAGATTTTGGAGGTGCTCCTAAATTTAAACGGACTTCCACTTTTAGTGGAGTTAACTGGCAGTTGCCCCACATTTAGTGGAGGAAATTGGGGCAAAGTTGTTTTGGTCATAACTTTCTCATTACTTAACCTTTTGGAACGAATTTTTTTTTGATTTCATATTTTCTCAGCCTTTTGGACTCAATGGCGTAGGTTTCAGAGCCATGAGAGCTCATTTTCAGCCTGTTTAGCTTCAGAGAAGCTTTTTGAGCCACTAGGGCCATTTTGGGTTTTGAGTTTGGTTGAGCTGTGGTTAACCTTTTTTGGTGAAAAAAAAGTCATTTTCGACTATTTCCGGCATTTCAGAGCCATTGGAGCAGGTCTTAGCTCTGTTTGAAGACTTTCAGAAGCCAAAAACCTTTAGGAGAGTTTTCAGGGCCACCATGGCCATTTTGGGGTTTGAGTTGTTTTGAGTTGTGGTTATCAGTTTGAGGTGGACCAAAGATCTATTTCAGATAATTTCGACCTTCTGAAGCCATTGGAGGAGGTTTCAGAGGCATTTGAGGACTTATACAGCCCAAAAAGTTGCAGAGAAGTTCAAAGCACCAACAGGACATTGATGAAGAAATCACTGTTTATGGTAATCTTTCACTATTTAGTGAATTTGAAAAGGCATTCTTAGATTTTTCCTGCCTTCTGAATCAGTTTATATATTCATATTTTTCTATTGAGACACTTATAATCTTGTATTGCATTTGAGAGCTTTTAATACAAGAGGACAAGCCCATTTTGGGAGGCTTGATCCAGGAGATGTAGCCCAAGAGTTGGGGTGAACTCCTATATCATATTGCTGTTGTGTTTTGATATTATATTTTTGAATATTGTTGTTGATACCCATGTTAAGTTTCAGAAAAAACAATTACACTTATGATACATAAACAGTGAAAATACATACACCATTTGCAAGCTAAATTTCTGCATAACGTCAAGTTTAAACCAAGATCATTTTAATTAAATCTGAGCGTTTACTTCTATTATTTCTTTAGGCAGAGTCTGTAAGAGGGCCAGGTAGCCTCTGGATTCATCCTTTCTTTGAAAGGTGAAATATCCAGTAAATGCCCCTACAGTCAATCTCTGTATTAGAAATATGAAGTTCTCACATTTTTAGATTTAAACTTAAAGTATTTTTGCACTCATTTACATAATTGAAAATGGATACCTTGCACCCTTTTCAAGTACCTTCCATTTTCAGATCAATGTATTAGTCCTACAAGGGACTGGTTTAAGTCATTCACAGAGTGGGGATCAGATTGTATGGAATGACAAGAAAAAGGGCCATGCCATTGGAGTAGCTAATATATATTGGGGTATTATTCAAGGAAAGGTGGAGGACAGTTTGACATCTCCCTTCATCAAATGCTGGAAAAAATTGGTACCCACGAAAATATTTCTTTTCAGATGGTTGGTTTGGAAGAACCACATCCTTACTTGGGATAATTTGATGAAAAGAGGTTTTCATGGGTCTGGATGGTGTTGTTTTTGTAGGGTTCAGAACGAGACGACTCAACATATTTTCTTTCTTTGTCCTTTCGTCCTAAGACTGTGGGGCATTTTTTCCAAACACTTTATAAGCCATACATCGAGGCTTGTTTCGTTCTTGGAAGCAGTGAGTGATTGGGACGATGCCCCTTCTAGATTCCCAGCAAACCCCTTCTTCCTCATATGGGAAGTCTGGCGGGCACGTAACTGCTTCTTGTTTGATGGATGTCAAGTAGATCTGGTGCATATATATGGGGCTATAAGGATGTGGACGCAAAACTATCAATCCCCTCAAGTGATCACGAAGGATCTCTGTAAGTGCATTAGGCCACATCCTGTATCCCTCATTGCTGCATATTTTGATGGCGCTCAACAAAATGGGATCTGCGACTGTGGGGGATGGCTGCGTCTTGCAAATGGGGTTAGATACACAAATCATTGGAATGGGGGCATGGGGACAAACATCAAGGCATAATTGATGGCCCTATGGGGTATTCTGTGGATTGCATAAAATCTCCAGCTGAAGGATATGACCGTGTATGGGGATGAAAAGGTGGTGATTGATGGGATTTGTTGGCCTGTGACCGCACACAAGGTGGAGAAGTGGCCCTTATAAGGCAATGTTGGCTTGTGGTTCTTATGAATGGATAAGGCAACATCAGAGTTAAGTAAATGAAGAGTAGGAGCAACTAAAGTGAACGCCAAGCACTTCAAGCCCGGGTCGGGTGGACAACCCATAGTCAAAGGAGGAACGGGCACTCACCACTTACCTTTTCGCATTGCCAACCTTTCCACCCATCGAAAATTGCACGTCATAGATCTTAACATTTACCCTCCATTTCTCATAGCAAAAATTTCAATTTGCGATATGCGAAATGAGTTTGAGCCCCACCTCCGCCATGCCACATCACCTTTCGCCATCACACTTCGCACATCGCCGGTTTTAACAATTACCTTTCGCTGCTTATAACAAAAACTCTCGATTTGCAATCTGCGGGCGGGCCCACCTCCTTGCCACATCACCTCTGCCCATCGCACTTTTCACATTACACATTTTACCATTTACCCTTCGCTGCTTATAAAGAAAACTCCCGATCTATGATCTGTGGGTGGGCTCGCCTCCTTGCCACGTCACCTCCACCCATCACACTTCACACTTCACAAGTTATACCATTTACCCTTTGTTGCTTATAACAAAAACTCCCGATCTACGATCTGTGATATCAGTTTGGGCCCCATCTCCTTGCCACGTCATCAATAGCCCTTCTACGACCTTTGTCTTGCCCTTTGCAGTGTTAAACCGTCCTATTGTGTGTTAATGCCACAGGCCCCCTTCTGAAGCCTGGTCTCTGGTTTTGCAAGTTAAGCACAACATGGGTTTTTGGTGGAATAAACACAGCTGTGGTTGATTAAGTTTGTCCAAGAAATATCTGCTAAAGATCCAGGCACGCGCGGCACGACTGGATGTTTCATAACGGTAAATGTGAATCATGAGAACGAGGGAGTGGAGGCTTCACACTGCATGTGGAATCATGTGATGGAAGCCAGACATCCCACCTGTTCACAATCACTCCTCGCTGCCCCATTTGAATATTCCAAGATTTGGCCTCCGTGGCCAACTATGTTTTCTCTTTTACTATTTTTGTTTTGATTTTCTGATTACAGGAGTGATTGCTTGATGCACGCTCTATGAGTTAGTTAGGATATTTTGATTTCACATGTGTGGGCCGATCATGAATTTTTATTCGATCGTAGACCCTCAAAGGGAACTCTATATGTAGAGAGTTCAGAAATGAAAGAAGAGTTCTGAATTTTGGAGAAATTTTGCTGTAGTTTTGTATGACTGTGCTCTTTATGCTCTGAGACACATATTTGGGAGAGATGTTTTGAACATAATATGATATACAATCTTGTTTATTTGGATTCCAGATGGAGCAATGAGTAGTATGTATCTTTTTTCTTATCAATCATCTCCTGTTTATGTATAATCATCTTTCAATGTTTTGCTGCTTTGATGATTTGTGTAATGTAGTTGCCGGTGCTAAGCATTTATATCCATGAATTTGTGTATGTATAACGCTCATGTGTTAAATTTGTTGTACTCCCTTAATTCGAGCTCCACCAATCTCTTTTGTTGGTCATATTTCACTTGCATCCGCTTCTTCTGAGTTCAAGGGAGATAGATTCTTAGGACTTTTAAGCCTGTCTCTCACGAGTTCCTCCTTCTCTGTTCCTTCTCAACACCTCTGCATATTTTGAAAGCCTCTACTCATTGTTTCAAACTTGGCCCACTTGAATAGCCACCGATCCATACAACCTCCTGAGCCCTCTGGCAGTATAGGGTAATTCACATGAATCAAACTCCAAAGTCTTCACCATTCCTGAACCACCATGATGGCAGGCTCACCCTACCAATACCCACATTCAACCTCTTAAATGCATATAAATGCATGGTTCATTTTCAATTGACTGAAATCCCCAATTTTCTTCAATCTGGCAAACATTATTAATGTGGAAGTTTTTATATCTCAAATCACAGATTTGAGATATTATAATAATATTCTTTATGGTTATAAAACCACACAACCCAGATTTCATGTGTGAAGGCTTTACCTTTCCAACCTTTGATTTATAATCAAACCCAATTCACAATATTAACTTGCGGAAGCTATTCATGCTCTATGGTTATAAACCATAGACATTCCCATTTCATGGAATTAAATAAATATTCAAATTTCAATTAAGCTCCAAAAGTCTTCATCCTCATCCCATGGCATTTCGAATAAATATTCGAAATTATAATAAAGGTCTTGATGTAATTGCCCACGGCTTAGCACTTCTCATATGCATTGCAAATATGAATAAATATAAGTTTTTACACTTATCATTTCTCCGTTCAAATGTTTAGATCGATTACATTTAAATGCCAATCTAAATCACATAAGCCTTTGTCATACCTTAGATTAATATCTACACGTCGTCATGAATGTTTGGCCCCACAACTCACCTTGTATTAATCTTCGGATTGATCTGATGGCTATAGACTTATCGCTCGCCAACTCAACAAATCAATGGCTGTTAGGAACTACGAAGATGCCCAGGCTCTATTTCATCAAACTCACGTGATAAAAGTGGTAATGGAATACCACTCCGGATTACATGTCAGACATTCAATGCTATCGCATTCCAAATGGAAATACTACTTACCATTTAAAACCAATGCGAGACCACTGGTATTGGGTCTTCAAAACCGCCTTCGTGGTTCCTCCTCATGGTTCCACTTCTTTCACAGTTCCAACCGTTTCAATTTCTCAACGAACCATAGAATCTTATGCGCCCTCAAGTCCTACTTATCCAACTCGGCTTCAGCATACTCGATGGTTAATACTCCAACGATTCCTCGCCTTAAAGACCCATTCTCCACCGTCTCATTACTTGCTGTTCCATTAATCCATGCTGTAACAATCAACGCCTCATGTCCAGAGGGTTAGACCACCGTCACGCAGAGATTGGTTCCACTCCGCTTGTGATGAATTCACAAACTCCGTTCACTTTATAATTCGACCGTTCCTCTTTGACTTCGATTCGGGTTTCATTACGCCACTACTTCTCCTTTTATGCATTGATCCGACTCTTCTTCGACTTCAATCTTGTGCGCTCTCCGCTGTTTATACATTCACGTCTTCATATAGTCTCTGTATATGAACCCTCGTTCATAAATTACCCTGCATGCAGATATTACAACAGGAATATATTTCTGGACTCGATTACATTAGATTGAAGGTTAATTTCAAAGTTATATTTCTTCAAAGGCATTGATCCATGCTGTGATCAATGACCAATCCCTGATAAAGACGATCCACACATGATTCGATTCATAACTTATACACATTCAATTCCACGTCATAACATCGACATGAATGTCTATTTCTTCAATGACACACAAAACACATTTAAAACCCCAATTACAAAGTTTCATCACACTGGTCTTTATACATTTTCTTATTGAGATTCGAAGCCCATTCACACGGAATCTAAATCAAATAATACTCATGTAATACTGAAACAATTCCTTTCATATATACAAATGAATTTACTTACAAAACTTCTTGTCTTCGGCCAGATCTTCAAAATCAAATGGCCCTGTTCAACTGCCCGCAGGCTTACAGGAACAACCCCCGTTTTCCCAAACTGAATCACTCACACACTCTCCAGATCTCCAGATCTCTCTTCTTGAAGCCTTTGAGGCTTGCATTTATACAAAATGATAATGAATCGATTCAGTTCCCCTAATAACCAAATCCCTAGAATTGCTGAAACTAATTCTAATTTCATTCCTAAATCTCAACTATCTCTTCACATTCCTAATTAATCAAATTCCCCTGTCCTCTAATAATTCAAGAACGGTTACAATTTTCTCCCAATATTTAATTAAAATCACTCAAATTATTTAAGGATTACATAAGAAATTAAAAACATAAGACCCCCCTATGTCTATTAAAATAAAAAGTATTTTCTTGAGCCTAATGCCCCTACATCAGAGCTATTTTCTGGAATAGCTCTGTTTGAAGGTTCAAGTTTTTTTTAATTGAATGCATGTGTGATGAAAACATATCAGATTTTAAAATTGACAGATTGCAGCACACAGAGATGCAGTGCAGTTGAGAGGTAAAGCAAGATCAACAGGAATCTTGAAGGTGAGTTGACAAGTTTTATTTAACTTTGGTTTGAAGAATCTATTTGCAGAATTCAGGTTGCAAGCAGTTGAGGAAAATCTCAACAGAAGGAAGATCACAACTTTGAGAGCAGTGATGGAGTCCAGCAGAGGATTCTAAAGTGAAGAAGAAAGTGTGGCAGAACCTTGAGGAATTTCAACAGAGGTTGAATGGATAGGACAATTGTGTTCTAGAAGTTGCGGATGAGTGAAGCCTAGATGGAGCAGACAGAGAATGCTCAAAAGGTTCCAGCAGATAGTGGACCAGTGCTTGCCAAAAGACCAAAATCCAGAGAGGGATTTGGTGAGGTAAGTGGTAGCAGAAGAGCTTGCTGTTGCATAGGCTTAGTGCAGCTTATGAGTGAGGAACTCATGGAGAAGAAGATGACTACTGATAGTCATAGAAGAGATGGCAGAGGTTCAGAGAGAGACCACATCAGAAGAAAGGAGAAAGAAGATGCCAAGACAAATGGCATAAGGCAGCAGTTAGCTGATGCAGAATATGACAAAGAGTTAGCTGAGATCAGGGAACAATTTAATAAATTGAAATTGATGATAGAGGAAAGCCAGAGAGTTGGTTGGCTCATGAAGAAGAGAGTAAAGTGGCAGAGGATACAACAAAAAAGAGAACAACAAATGAACATGCAGTTTGCAGAAGAGTTGAGAAAGTTTGAACAGAGGATGGATGTACAGTCGGGATGTGCAGAACTCAGAGTAGCTAAGTTGAAAAAGGAAGTTTCTGTTTGTGAAGTAGAACAGAGTGAAGCCATTGGTATAGATGAAGAATGTAGACCTGTAAAATATCTTATGAACAATGGTGAATATTTAAGACAACAAGAAGTTTTTCTTGCTGAAGAGAAAATTATTGATGATTTCCTGAGTTATTGGGCAAATCTAGAACACCTGGATGATGTGAAACCTTGTGTTTTTTAATCTAATGATTTTAATGTGATTACAGGTTTTGCAGAGAAGGATGTGCAATCTTGTGAAGTTGTCAGGAGTATGATAAAATATATTTCTGAAGATAAATACTCTAAAGCAGAAAACAATGATGAGGAATGTCTCTTGAATAAAGGAAGCAGTGATGCATTTATGTTTGAAGCTGTTACAACACATGAAGAAATTCTTGTGGATGCAGAAGAAGAGGTTTCTGATGCAGGGGCATTCGAACAGAATTGAACTCGAGTCAGAATCTGAAACTAAAAAGGTGGGTATGTGAACGTCCATGCGAATTTGGGGCAAATTTTGTTAAAACCGATTCTAAATTTAGAGTAACTATCTACCATGTGTGCGTTTGAGAATATGTAGGGTTGCTGAGAGTTTTGTGGATCTTAACCGATTCACAACCTCTTGTAAAAAAAATCTATATAACAGCGAGTCTGTAATGTGTGGAGGGAGCGAGCGAACACAATGTAATAGCGTGAGGATTTATGTCTAAGGCTGAAATGCCTTAGTTTGTAAATGATTCTGTTTATAATTGAAGGATTGTTATATAGATTTTCTGTGTATTTAGTGAGGGTTTTTATAGATTTAACCTTATGAGTTAATGTCGTGATTTCAGTGATTTATTGACCATCGATCCTTACAGGATCGATGGAAATCTAATGTTTATATGATGTTATAGAGTGGATGCGGAGTATGGTGGATTTACATATATTTAAGACAGTGTAATTGATTCGAAAGAAAAATGAAGAGTTATTTTCCTTGTTAAGAACGGAATGATAAATCGACCTGACTTGTTGAACTACAAAGCGAAGGGGAAGGTCTTGCAGAGGAGTGGAATTAATCGATGGAAGAAAGCCGTGTTAAAAGGCCATAGATATAGAATTGCAGGTTGCGTGGGTTTGGAAATAAAACCACCAGTCTCGCATGGCAATTGAGCCAGAAGCGGTTTTACAAAATGAAATGCGATCCAATTGCGTTAAGACACATCACCACAGTGAAACCACTTATTTCGCATAACTTTCGCCTGTTAAAGATTGAGGGTCGAACGAATGCGATTGTCGTTTTATGGGTATTGGATACAGATCAACTGTTCTTGCACATAAAAGGTGATCGAGGTTTAAAGAATATGAACGGACCTGAGATGTTATAAATTTGGGTGAATGCCTTTTGAGTTCCGGCTTAGAGCGTGATAAAGATGGGAACAACATGTGTTGATTAAAACCCTGCTTTTATTGTTTTATATGCTTCCGATAAATATGTAAGCAGGAAGTGACGCAGCGGAAGCGTGGTGGGCCCATAACCCACAGGTCCCAGGATTGAGGTTCGAGCTATGAATTTGCAGTTTCGAAATGGAAATGAAACTTGCAGGTTCATATGATTAAATGAAAGGTGAACCTGCTTATAGTGGGTTTCACTTTTCATCAAGTGGTATCAAAGCAAGAAAAGACTTCCCGCGCAGGAGAAGTTTGCGTACAGAGAAAGAAGAGGTACAATTTTGTGAAAATTTGTAAAGCTTGTGATTTTTATGTTTTGTGAAGGTAGCAACAGAGGAAGGTGAGGATATTGCAGCAACCTAGAGCAGGAGTGCTCAAATGGTTCCACAGGAGCGAAGCAAAGAGATGCCAAAAGACTAAGCTCAGGATAGAAGCTTGGTGAGGTGTCTGGTAGCAGGGAGAACTTGCTATTGCAAAGGTTTTCACATTATTCTCGTTATCAATATTCTGCTAGAGGCACCCTTAAAATCTTCTACATCTAACCTATGGTTTCAAGATGTCCTAGGTGTTAGGGCCTAATCTGAACCTCAGGCTGAAAAAGGCAAATCAGGATAACATCTAAACCACGCTCAGCCTTGTAGCTATCCCTACAAGGTCAGGAGAGGGCTCTCTTCGTAAAGGATATTCAACAAAATACAATAATGAACTAATTTTAGGCTAGGTATAATAATGGGAAAATGTTTTAAATAAATGAATATTTCAGGGATGGTATGGAACAAATGGGACAGTTTGAAATAGGGGAATTAAATCAGGGATACAGGTTATTTCATCGGGCAAGATAGGCCGGAAATTTTAGCATTTAAATTGAAATAATAATGGGATGGTAAAACTGACGAGGAGCTGAAAAGGGCATAAGATATGGATCGTTTTCAAACAGAAGAAAAACACAGAATATTAAATGATTTCCCAAGGCAGAGCATGAAAATGGATTCTACCTATCTATCTTCAAAGCATTCAACCAGAGATGTTTATGAAAACATAACAATTTTTACATATGAAACAAAGGAGAGAACAAAGCTAAAACTCATACCACATGGATCCCACAAATCAGAGTTGCATATCTTTTTAATTCCCTGTCAAAACTATTATAATGGGAGCGTAGAGCATCCTCCTTGATTTCCTACACTATTCCCCTACTTACTGAATTACAGACTGATTTACAAATGATCAAAAATTACATTAAATAGACTGAAATGTGGGAAAGTAGATCCACAGAAAGAGGGAGTTGTTTTACCAACTCAGAACTGAAAATCGAATATGGGAAAGAAACCAACAAACTGCCCCCAAAAAGAAGGAACAGTAATACATTTACCTATCTAGAGGTTCGCTGTTACACTGGATGGAAGAAAAATAGAAAATCCGTAAAACAATTTCCTATTTTACTGCTGCTGTAGAAGTCTCTATCTCAATTTAGCTCTTGGCCCTTTGACTGTTTCTTTCTATTATTTCATTGAAGAAAACTGACTTTTAATAAAATGCCTTTGAAACCATTGAAATGAAATTATACCTTTAGTGAAGGGAGAAAACCATTTCAAATGAGAAAAAGGGAAGGGAAAGGAGGTAGGGTCTAAAATCGCAATCACAATCGGAATCGATGGGAGGAAAGGGGATACAATATATAATGGAGCAATACGTTTGCGATGGTGTCATCGCAAATTGGGGATCAGGGGGTTGGATATGTTTGAAACAAGCCACAAAAAGCTCTGATGCAATTGGAGAGGTCCGATGGTGTAATACGATAACAGAGCGGGGAAATTCTTTTGAAAGCAAACGATTTTTTTATTTTTATTTTTATTTTTAATATATAAAAGAAAAAATGATTTTTCATTGAAAAGGCGGAGGGCTTTTTAAAGTGGGACTTGGGAATGTAAATCGCAATCGGAATCGGGAGATCGGGGCAAGCGTATTATATAACAGGCTTTCGCCGATGCAATTGAGGGGGAAGTCCTTATGAAATAAAATGAAATATTGAACTTTGCAAAGGAATAAACCCCTTTTATTATGAAGCGAGGCGAAAGGTTTAAGTGGGAACAACCAATCGCAATCGGAATCAGAGGAGGGAGCGGAGGCAAAGCGCATATGGAAAATGCCGATGCGATGGCGAGACAAACTGTGGGCCGTCGGATCGTTGGGTAGATCGATGGTGGAGGAGTAATTGGGCGGAGGCAATTGAGAGGGACTCAATCGGAAGGGACCCTTTGAAAGTGCCGATCGCGATGATGCGATGGCATATAGACTGTCGGATCGTTGATCGGATCAACGGTCAGGATATAATCGGGCGGGTTTCAATCGGAGACATATAATCGCATTGGAATTTTTTTCAAGGGTCAATCGGAATGCACCGTTTAAATATTGTGATTGCGATCAGATCGGGGGTATTCAATCGGGAGCTCTCAATCGCATCGGAGTTTTTGTGAACACGAGGGCCAAATCTAGGTGCATATGTTAATTTTTGTGATGCGATCGGGGAAAGGAAGGGTTTGGAATGACGGAGATTATAATAAAACCTTAAACTTTATTATAAAGTTAAAAGGCATGGAGGGGAAGTGGTTATTAAATCGCATAGGATTTATGTGTTAAAAGATTTTTATAATGCGATTATGTAATCGGAAGGGGAAAAGGGAGGTTTTATAAAAGAAAATATTAAACTTGAATAGAATAAAGTTTAAGGGAAAGGTGGGAAAGGGGTTTTGGTTAGGGTATAGGGAACTTTTGTTCACTTAGGCATAAATTTCAATCCAGGAGTCAGTTTTGAGAGTGTAATATACCGTTGGAAATATCTTTTCGGGATCTTTCTAATGGACATACTTGGAACATGATTTGACACTGAAAATGCTGTGGAAAACTTCTCTGAAAGGCAGGGTGGTGACTTTGTGAAGATAACAGCTTCTGAAGTGTGACTTATTACATATGCTGACATAAAATTACATAATAAATAATAATGAAGGCAAAGTACCATATTTTCACCTCAAAACATGGTTTTGAGGTGAAAATTAGATTGAACTGAATAAAACATTTCTTTGATTTTCCCAGGTGCTGTGACTTTAAGTTTATTGATTTCCTCATGACCTTGCTGACATTTATGGACACTTGACTAATTAATTTGACCCTGATGAGACCCTAGGACCATGACTTACAAAGTGAAAGTAACTCATGACTAAAGACCATAGAGAGGAGAATCAACAAGTTTCTCATGAGGGAAAATTGGTGAAAAATCACTACCATCAATGGATCCATGACCTAGAGGAATGGTGAAATTTATGGTATGGGACTCCTAATATGCAAGTGCAAAAGAGAAATTTTGATCACTAATGGTAGTATGACTAGACTGACACTAACATTGGCTCCAATGGGGATGGTAGCTCCTTGGAGGTGCCAAGAACACCGTAGACCAAGTAGCCTTATCCATTGGGCATGGAGTCAAAAACACTAACAACTGACACAATGCAGACTAACTATGACTCAAGACTAAGACTAAAATAACACCAAACTATACACATATCATTCAAGTTTTATAGCCTTCACCTCGGGCCCCAAACTTCAATGATTGTGTACTTGAACTCTGACTAAAAATAACGTGGTATATGCAATGATGGTGACATAGTTTCAGATCCATTATCTTCAACAATGGTAGTGCTTCTTCACTGCTCCTCCAGGGAAATCTTGGCCATCCATCTCTGAAAGCAAGAAAGCATTATGTCCTCTGTATGATGAAATCCTGTATGGTCCTTTCCACAGGTTGTCGAACTTACCATGCTTCCCTTTGTCCTCATTTCTTGCATCCCATCTCAACACCACATCATCCAAATGAAACCTTTCTGCTTTGGTCTTTCGGTCATAGATCTTCTTTATTTTCTCCTGCAACTGAATAGCATTCTGGGACACTTCCTTCCTTGTTTGCTGAAGGTGGATCATCTAATTGATTCTTCGCTGGCTATCATCGTCTTCACTGCCAACCTCTTGTAATAATCTCATAACTGGAACTGTTAGCGATGTAGGGAAGAAAGCATCAGTACCATAAACCAGCTCGAAAGGAGACATACCTATAGATCTCTTGCTGCTAACTCGATCTGCCCACAATGCGTTGATGAGCTTTCGATGCCAATTTCTTTTGTTTGCCTCCAGCATTTTCTTGATTATATTTATCAAAGACTTGTTTGATGATTCTGCTAGGTCGTTGCCTTGTGGGTAGTACGTCATTGAATGACCCAACACGATATTGTATCTGTCACAGAAATCCACTATCCTCTTGGATTTGAACGCTACTGCGTTATCTATTATAATTTTGTAAGGGCAGCCAAAATGAGATAAAATATTTGATTCGAGGAACTGAATAATTACCGTGTCTGTAGCTTGCCTTGCTGGGACGACCTCGATCCATTTAGTGAAGTAATATGTTCGTGTCAATATCCATCGATGTTGTGCTGATGATGCAGGATGGATTTCTCCTATGAAATCGAGTCCTCACTACTGAAAGGGAGCGTTCACTGCAACTGGTTTCAAAGGAAGAGGAAGTAATTTCTTCTTCCCTTGGAAAATTTGACATTCATGACAACTCATCACTGTTTTATATAAATTTGAAAATAAAGTGGGCCAATAATATCCTACTCTTAACACCTTGTTAGCTGTAGTTTTCCAAAACAAATGACCACCACAATCACCTTTGTGAAAGTCATGCATTACCTTTTGAGCTTCTTCTTCAACCAAACAATTAAGCAAAATACCTCCTGGATCTTTCCAATAAAGAGCGTTGTTTAAAATACAGTATTTAGCAGATTTGAGTTTCAGTGATCTACCTTTACTCTTAGACGTTCCTGGAGGTGGTGAAAGATGCTGAAGAACATAAACAATATCTGAATACCATGGGGATTGTAGAAAAATATCCGAAAATGGAACAAGAAAAACTTCATCTTCATCCTCTGACATTGTTGTTATGAGGTTTATATCTAGGGCACGCAGATTTGATTGGGCCATCAGCTTTGCCAAGCCTTGTCCTTTGATCAACTTTGTGGGTTTGATCTCCAAATCATACTCCAACATAGCTGCTATCCATTTACCTCTTCGACCTTCTGGATCAGTTTGCATCAACACATCCTTTATTGCTGCATTAGGAACATATGCTATGGTATGTGAATGCAGAATATAGACCCTAAAATCCTTCAATGCCTTTAAAAGCGCCAATGCTTGTTTCTCAATAATATTATACCTCAAGACAACATCTCTAATAGTCCTACTGAAAAAGGCAATTGGCTTTTCAATCTGATCTATTTTTTTGCATCAAAACAACAGCCATAGTATGCTCCGATGCAAATGAAAATATTATGAAGTCTTGAGTATAGTCGGGACTAATCAAGACTGGGGCATTGGACAGAGCAAACTTTACCAGATTAAATGACTTGATAGCCTCCTCACTCCACTTGACAGTGCTATCTTTCTTCAACATGTTAGTCATTTCTCTTAGATGTTCAGCCAAATTTGGTATAATTCTGCGCAAAAAGTTCATCTTACCATTGAATGCTTGAATCTCCTTTTTGTTCTGTGGAAGGTCTATGTGTTGAATTGCCTCCACCCTCAATGGATCAATGCGGATACCGTCTTTAGAGATGATATGCCCCAACAACTTGCCTTCATCCACGGCAAAAAGGCTCTTCTTTGGATTGAGAGAAATCCCAAACTTTCTGTGTCGCTGAAACACAACCCTTAAATGGTGCAAATGCTCATCATCAGAACCAGAAAATACGGTCAGATCATCCAAATAAACAACAAGAAAAACATCTTTTTCATTGGCAAAAGCAATGTCCATTGCTCGCTAGAAAGTTGCTCCATCATTCTTCAGTCCACATGGAATTTTGGCATACTGGAAGGTTCCCCAGGGTGTTGTAAAGGCAAATTTGTCTTGGTCTTTCTCATGCACCAAGATCTAATTCTAGCATGAGTAGCGATCAAGTAGTGACGTCCTAGATGCTCCAACTACTTTATGTAGAATATGGTCCATCTTCGGAAGTGGATAATTATCCTTTAAGGATGCTTTATTCAGATTCCAAAAGTCTATGCACAATCTTATCTCTCCTGTTTTCTTACGTACTGGGACCAAATTTGAAATCCAGTCAGAAAATCTAATTGGAACAATGATACCAGCTTTGTACAATCTGTTTACCTCTTTTTCAATAGATGGAAGTAGCTTTTGGTTGATTCTTCTCAGCTTCTGTCTAAATGGCTTCTGATCCGGCTTGATGGGAATAGTATGTTGAATTATGTTTTTGTCATACACCTTCAAATCTGAATAATCCCATGCAAATACATCAAAAAATTTAGAAAGCAATTTAACATACTTTTCCTTTACCTCAGGGGACAATGCCTTTGATAACTTCACAAACTTGGGCTTGTCATGTGTTCCAAGATTCACATCTTCAACTCCTTTCTCAGTAGGCACCAAGCTTGGTTTCTTTGCAACATCATGCTGATCAAAAAGCTCCTCTAAAGGTATGAGACCTCTACGAATTACATTATCCTTCAGCTGCAATATGTCCATCTGATTTGCTTCCATTTCTTGATCATCAATCTCATAATAACCTTCTATTTGAGTATCTTTGAATTTTCCATCACTCTGCAAAAAAGCATTAATCTCATTGTCATCCCAAAACACTTGCCAATATCTTAAATTATCAGGAACAACAGGCCTATGTTTGACATAAATTTTAAACTTGTTGCTGGAGTTCATCGGAATCTTCAAGTTACTTGCAGTAGTGGCAAGTGAATCAGCAATAATATTCTGTATCCTGGGTACTTTTGTCAAGGTGTACTTAGGGAATGTCTTCAAGATGTCTAGGACTGCATTTCGATAGGTCGTTAATCGTGGAAGTTTTGCTTGGTACTCTCCTTTGACCTGTTTGATTATCAGCTCTGAATCTCCATATACATAAATCCTTTTTGCATTTAACTTCTTCAAAATTTTCAGACCTGAAATCAAAGCTTCATACTCCACTTCATTGTTAGAGCAGTCAAAAGCCAACTTATAAGCACATACTCTAACATTACTAGGAACCTTTTCAAACTGGAAAACATGGCTCCAAATCCATATTCCAATACCAGCTCCCTCCTTACCAATAGCTCCATCAAAATCCATGCTCCAAAGGCCTTCTTCTTCTTCTTGTAGATGCTAAAATTTTGCCTCTTTCTTGACTTTGCCTTGACTGATTTCTGCATCTTTCTGCTGATCACTGTTTTTTTGCTGCTGGCAGGCAGGAAGCTCGGGAGTGTTTGCTGCTTTATTCTTTTCCTGTTTGAGGACTTCCCTAAAATTTTCTGAAATCTCAGGTATTTCATCTACTTGTACCAACTGAACATTCTCATCATTCAAACCACCATCTGAATATAGTACAAATGATTCCAAATCTGTGCAAACCGAGTTAATGGGATGATTAACTGGCTTCTCTTTGCTAGTAATCATATATTTCATTTTCTTCTCCCTATATAGTTTCCTCAACTTTCCAAACACGGGAATGGTGGCATAAGAGAAGTCAAGTTGCATGGTTCCTTTAAGTTTCGCACCCCAAGACCTGGATAGAATCATTCCAAATCGTGGTGGAACATCGGCAACAACTACATCCATCAAAACATTCTTGGCTGGGATTTGATCTAAAGATACTACCAAGTCTTTGATAAGACCAATACAATGGACCCTACCAGAGTCAAAATAATACAAATAATTATATTTGAGGGTAATATCAAGTCCTAACTTCTCCATGATGGCTTTGAGCATCAAATTATGTGAGGCTCCGGAGTCCAGCATAACATTGTGTAAGATGAACTCATGTAATTTAAGATTTAGGTAAAAGGGAGGGACTTCACTTTCCTCAGATTGATCTTCTGTGGCTGGACCAAAAATGAGTTCAGGATAATCATCTTCAACATTAACCATATTTGATACAGAGTCTATTTGCAAAATTCTAAACACCTGATTTTTATAAGTACTATTTTTCACCAACTCAGTCAAGGGCATCGACACTTTCAGCTTAGAAATTTCATTTTCTAAATTAAAAGAAGGAGCTTTTTCTACCTCTTTAATGGGAGGGTATTTCTTCTCTATTTTTTCCTTCGCTACGCTATGCTGGTTCTTTTCAATCGCTGTATTAATTGCTAAAGGAGTTTTGCTAGAGGAAGGATCGGCCAAATCTTTCTCTTTTCTCTGAGTATTCGAAGAATCATTTTTTGATTGGGGCTCCTTCCTCTTCTGAATGGGACTGATCGGAACATCTTTGTTCCTCAAAGAATACTGCTTTTGTTGGGCTGATAAAGCGTTCATGTATCCTCTCTAGTAGTCGTCAGACTCTTCTTCTATCACCACGTCATTGGCCAAAATGAAATTATCGTCCTTTCGAATATCTGAAATTGTTGTATACTCTTCATCTTCTATGAGAAAGATGGGCGCGCCATCAGCTGTGAAGAAATGATTGGCTTCAATCACAGGATCATCGTTATTGTTCGTCTCTGTTCCCTGAACGTAATTCTGCTGTAAAGGAGTTCTGATCTGCTGTTGTGGTGCCGCTTGGTCCTGCGCTCTCTATTCTCTCTGCTTGATCTTGAATTGTGGCTGCTGTCCTCTGAAATTCGGATTTCTTATTTGTGCTTCAGGTCTTTCTGAAATGGTTAATCGATCAACCATTTTTTCCATAGTCCGGATCAAAGTGTCCATCTTGCTGTTCGAAGGAGGCGCTTCTTCTTTCACAGTGACTCTCTTTTCAGCTCTAGTGCATGCTCTTTTGGCTAGCAGATTGGCTTCTACGCTCATGGCTATCTTATACATGTCTTCAAGCGTGGTGGGATCTCTTTCTCTCCGCTGATATGCCATATCAACATTGAAACCATATGGAAACTTAAGCAAGGCTAATCCCACTGGAGGTTTAAGATTAGCAGGAATAACATTATATACAACATTAAATCTTAAACAATAATCCTGTATAGTTTCACCCACATTTCTTTTAATATTCTCATATTTAGAAAAAAATTGGAGTGGGTTTTTCTTTACCTCCCACCGGTCTAAGAATTGTTTATGTAACTCTTGCAAATTGTGGATAGAGGCTGCTGGTAAAGCTCTAAACCACTTTCTAACTTCACCTCCAAATCTTTGGACAAACAATCTGGTGGTTACATTCTCTGCCTCTACCTCATGAAGATCAAAAAAGTCATTCATCTTATCAACATGCTGCTGGGCTGTGATGCTTTGAGTGACATCAAAGATAGGAATTTTACTTTGATAATCAGCAGGCATATCATTCAAAACCTGACGTAAAACCAGGGGTGCGTACCGGGCAGCCATGACTCAAGGTGGATTTACAACAATGTTTGTAGTACAAGGATTCAAGGGAGGTGTTGATGGAGGAGATGAAAGCTGAGAATTGACTGATGGGAATGCTGATGAATCAGGGGGAGGAAATGCTGTTCCTGATGACTCTGAAGGCTCAGGGATATTAGTTACAGTGATAGATGACTGAGGGGAACTCATAATATAATCATCAATTGAAGTATTTGCCCTTTGGACTTCAATATCTATAAGAAATTCAGGATCTACAACCGTGTCATCAAGTGAATTTTCAGACTTACTTCTAAACAAAGAAAGCTCAAAACATTCATCAAAAGAAAGATCTTCTACAAACAACCACTCACTGGGCCGAGTATGAGATCAGAAGATGGGTCTAGGACTTAGTGATCCTTCTTGTCTTCTGATTATTCTTGGAATGAGATTAGGATTTTCAAACACAGGGGGATGATTTGGATCAAGGTTGGCCCTTGTGTATCTTTTTGAAGCCAGTGTGGTCGAATTTCTACTTTACAAAATTTTTATTTCAGCCTAGAAAACTCTGAAATATTATCATCAAGAATTTACAAGGAAAATCTTACTGGGGTTATGAATCTTTTATGCTAAATTTACGTCCCCAGTATGGTCGCTAGAAATGTTAGGGCCTAGTCTGAACCTCAGGCTAAAAAAGGCAAATCAGGGTAACATCTAAACCATGCTCAGCCTTGTAGCTAGCCCTACAAGGTCAGGAGAGGGCTCTCTCCGTAAAGGATATTCAACAAAATACAATAATGAAATGATTTTAGGCTAGGTATAATAATGGGAAAATGTTTTAAATAAATGAATATTTCAGGGATGGTATGGAAAAAATGGGACAATTTGAAACAGGGGAATTAAATCAGGGATACAGGTTATTTCATGGGGCAAGATAGGCTGGAAATTTTAGCATTTAAATTGAAATAATAATGGGATGGTAAGACTGATGAGGAGCTGAAAAGGGCATAATATCTGGATCCTTTTCTAACAGAAGAAAAACACAGAATATTGAATGATTTCCCAAGGCAGAGCATGAAAATGGATTCTACCTATCTATCTTCAAAGCATTCAACCAGAGATGTTTATGAAAACATAACAATTTTTACATATGAAACAAAGGAGAGAACAAAGCTAAAACTCATACCACATGGATCCCACAAATCAGAGCCGCATATCTTTTTAATTCCCTGTCAAAACTGTTACAATGGGAGTGCAGAGCGTCCTCCTTGATTTCCTACACTATTCCCCTACTTACTGAATTACAGACTGATTTACAAATGATCAAAAATTACATTAAATAGACTGAAATGTGGGAAAGTAGATCCACAGAAAGAGGGAGTTGTTTTACCAACTCAGAATTGAAAATCGAATATGGGAAAGAAACCAACAAACTGCCCCCAAAAAGAAGGAACAATAATAAATTTGCCTATCTAGAGATTCGTTGTTACACTGGATGGAAGAAAAATAGGAAATCTACAAAACAGTTTCCTATTTTACTGCTGCTGTAGAAGTCTCTGTCTCAATTTAGCTCTCGGCCCTTTGACTGTTTCTTTCTATTATTTCTTTGAAGAAAACTGACTTTTAATAAAATGCCTTGGAAACCATTGAAATGAAATTATACCTTTAGTGAAGGGAGAAAACCATTTTGAAAGAGAAAAAGGGAAGGGAAAGGAGGTAGGGTCCAAAATTGCAATTGCAATCGGAATCGATGGGAGGAAAGGGGATACAATATATAATGGAGCAATACATTTGCGATGGTGTCATCACAAATCGGGGATCGGGGGGTTGGATATGTTTGAAACAAGCCACAAAAAGCTTCGATGCGATTGGAGAGGTCCAATGGTGTAATACGATAACAGAGTGGGGAAATTCTTTTGAAAGCAAACGAAAATGCTTTTTTTATTATTTTATTTTATTTTATTTTTATTTTTTTTATTTTTTAATTTAATTTAATTTAATTTTTATTTTTATTTTTTATTTTTTGCTTTTATATAAAAGATTTTTTTTTTTCATTGAAAGGGCTGAGGGTTTTTTAAAGTGGGACCCGTGAATGTAAATCGCAATCGGAATCGGGAGATCGGGGCGGGCGTATTATATAACAGGCTTTCGCCGATGCGATTGAGGGGGAATTCCTTATGAAATAAAATGAAATGTTGAACTTTGCAAAGGAATAAACCCCTTTTATTATGAAGCGGGGCAAAAGGTTTAAGTGGGACCCAACCAATCGCAATCGGAATCAGAGGAGGGAGCGGAGGCAAAGCGCATATGGAAAATGCCGATGTGATGGCGCGACAGATTGTGGGCCATCGAATCGTTGGGCAGATCGACGGCGGAGGAGTAATCGGGCGGAGGCAATCGGGAGGGACTCAATCGGAAGGGACCCTTTGAAAGCGCCGATCGCGATGATGCGATGGCATATAGACCATCGGATCGTTGATCGGATCAACGGTCAGGATATAATCGGGCGGGTTTCAATCGGAGACATATAATCGCATTGGAATTTTTTTCAAGGGTAAATCGGAATGCACCGTTTAAATATTGCGATTGCGATTAGATCGGGGGTATTTAATCGGGAGCTCTCAATCGCATCATAGTTTTTGTGAACACGAGGGCCAAATCTAGGTGCATATGTTAATTTTTGTGATGCGATCGGGGAAAGGAAGGGTTTGGAATGACGGAGATTATAATAAAACCTTAAACTTTATTATAAAGTTAAAAGGCATGGAGGGGAAGTGGTTATTAAATCGCATAGGATTTATGTGTTAAAATATTTTTATAATGCGATTATGTAATCGGAAGGGGAAAATGGAGGTTTTATAAAAGAAAATATTAATATTAAAAAGAAATTTTTTTTTTTTTTTTTTCATTGAAAGGGCAGAGGGCTTTTTAAAGTGGGACCCGTGAATGTAAATCGCAATCGGAATTGGGAGATCGGGGCGGGTGTATTATATAATAGGCTTTTGCCGATGCGATTGAGGGGGAAGTTCTTATGAAATAAAATGAAATATTGAACTTTGAAAAGGAATAAACCCCTTTTATTATGAAGCGGGGCGAAAGGTTTAAGTGGGACCCAACCAATCGCAATCGAAATCAGAGGAGTGAGCGGAGGCAAAGCGCATATGGAAAATGCTGATGCGATGGCGCGACAGACTGTGGGTCATCAAATCGTTGGGTAGATCGACGGCGGAGGAGTAATCAGGCGGAGGCAATCGGGAGGGACTCAATCGGAAGGGATCCTTTGAAAGCGTCGATCGCGATGATGCGATGACATATAGACCGTTGGATCGTTGATCAGATCAACGATCAGGATATAATCGGGCGGGTTTCAATCAGAGACATATAATCGCATCAGAATTTTTTACAGGGGTCAATCATAATGCACCGTTTAAATATTGCGATTGCGATCAGATCGGGGGTATTCAATCGGGAGCTCTCAATCGCATCGGAGTTTTTGTGAACACGAGGGCCAAATCGGGGCACATATGTTAATTGTTGTGATGCGATCGGGGAAAGGAAGGGTTTGGAATGACGAAGATTACAATAAAACCTTAAACTTTATTATAAAGTTAAAAGGCATGGAGGGGAAGTGGTTATTAAATCGCATATGATTTATGTGTTAAAAGATTTTTATAATGCGATTATGTAATCGGAAGGGGAAAAGGGAGGTTTTATAAAAGAAAATATTAAACTTGAATAGAATAAAGTTTAAGGGAAATGTGGGAAAGGGGTTTTGGTTAGGGTATAGGGAACTTTTGTTCACTTAGGCATAAATTTCAATCTAGGAGTCAGTTTTGAGAGTGTAATATACCGTTGGAAAGCTCTTTCCAGGCTCTTTCTAATGGACATACTTGAAACATGATTTGACACTGAAAATGCTGTGGAAAACTTCTCTGAAAGGAAGGGTGGTGACTTTGTGAAGATAACAACTTCTGAAATGTGACTTATTACATATGCTGACATAAAATTACATAATAAATGATAACGAAGGCAAAGTACCATGTTTTCACCTCAAAACATGGTTTTGAGGTGAAAATTAGATTGAACTGAATAAAACATTTCTTTGATTTTCCGAGGTGCTGTGACTTTGAGTTTATTGATTTCCTCATGACCTTGCTAACATTTATGGACACTTGACTAATTAATTTGACCTTGATGAGACCCTAGGACCATGACTTACAACGTGAAAGTAACTCATGACTAAAGACCATAGAGAGGAGAATCGGCAAGTTTCTCATGAGGGAAAACAGGTGAAAAATCACTACCATCAATGGATCCATGACCTAGTGGAATGGTGAAATTTATGGTATGGGACTCCTAATATGCAAATGCAAAAGAGAAATTTTGATCACTGATGGCAGTATGACTAGACTGACACTAACACTAGGCACTAGTCTTTTGTGCAACTTAAGGTTGTCTCTAGTTGCTACAATAGGATCAATGGATCTTTCTAAGTCTGGATAGGCCGACTTTGCTCCATATATTCTGAGATTTTAACACCAGTGCTGATCGTCTTTCTAAGATGGGATTGCTTGATCTGACAAGGAACATATCAGTTGCTCAATACTCTGGCTCGGTGAAATAACGAGAATTTCTCATCCCGATTCCATAATCTTGCGGAGATGCTAGGCACATACAGGATCAGGATGTCGAACATAAGGGGCAACTTTGATAATTTTCAGTCTTTAAATTCACGACAGGGCAGAGGGGTATCCCGAACATCAGTTATATATATCTGTTCCTGATTGGTTTTAACTAATGTGACATAAGGATCATACTCCTATCTTTGCATAGTTTGTTTTAAATTTTAGCATATCATGTCCATGGGGTAGTTTTTGTCTCATCTTCATGGATTTGGAAAAGGTATAATGCCTGAAATTTTTGTATTGATGTACCTTCTTATCTAATAGAAAGGCATTTTTTTGGGGCTTTGAAAAAAAAGAGTTGTTTCAATTTGATTCGATGCATAGCGCACAGTATGTCTCCCTTGTGGTTCAGTAGTTTTGTGGTTGCATGTTAAATTTGTTACGATAGTGATAAGTTGGCTTGACTTGTCTTTTAAACAAAATAATTTTTTTTAATAGATATTATATTTAATAATATATAAAAATCATAGAAACTTAAAGGTTATAAAAAATTAAAATCTACATTATATAAAATATACAAACCATGTCATTATTTTTTAATACATGTTATATTTAATAATATATAAAAATCATAAAATTTAAAGGTTATAAAAAAATTAAAAACTACATTATATAAAATATACAAACCATGTCATTGTTTAATATATATACAATGTGCAATTAAAAAAAAAGATGTTTTACCGTAACTGTGGGTGCCAATGGAGGATCATCATCGTGACAAGACTCATAAAAAATATAAAAACTACATTATATAAAATATACAAACCATGTCATTATTTAATATATATACAATGTACAGTTGAAAAAAAAGATGTTTTACCCTAACCGCGGGTGCCAATGGAGGATCATCATCGTGACAAGACTGGCCTGGGCAGAATTCAACGCTTGCTGGAACGACATGCATCATCCACAGCTCCGACGTACATTGGTATTAATTCTTTCAGGTTGCAAGCCATCCCCACTTCGATCGATAATCTTTGCATGATGGGAAACTATTATTATTTGATCAACCCGCTTTGGATCATCCCATGGAAGTTTAATGCAGAGGCGCGTGGAAGAGATTTACAAAGAAATCTCTGCATGGAGCTTGATGAATTAATTATGTTGTTGAAGGATATGGTGGCCATCTACAACAATGTCGATTGTAATATGGCAATCTGACTCAACACCGACACCAGGCATTCTAGTTGAATTGTTTAGTAGTTCACTGGTCATGGGGTTCGCAGAGGGTAGCATACTTCCTGTGGTCTCCATGGGAGACACACCTGACCCTACGACTATCTTTCCACATGCAACGCCTCTGACCTATGGCGGGAGTGATAACATTCGAGAAAATTCATTGAATGGTTGGAATTCTTAGAATTCTTTGTACCTCTCCTGCGCACTCTTGGATGGAACCAGTGACACTCCTATACATGGTGAAAGTGAGTCAGTGCCGAAGGTATGCCCTCCACTAGTTCATCACCCTCATCACTCCGACATGAATTGGAGTTGCGGTATCGCAAAGTGGCACTTCAAACCGTCGGATACGAGATGTTGCCTCATGTCCACCGTTCAATATTGGCACTCGAGCCTGACCATCATGTGCTGGATGAGAAGGGTCTGAGCTGAGTCTAGTGCTTTACCGGGGACAAGGGCTGGTGAGAAGGCCAAGGCAGAGCAAGGAGGTTAGGGTATCAATGGCATCACATATTTGACAATGTTGTGGGACTGGTGCAACGACACAGTTGACGAGGCAACCGTGTTATGGAGCAATCGTGGCAATGAAGAAAAACAACCCTCATGAAGCATTCATAAAGATAATATCAACCCTTGGCCAGTGAATAACTCTCGTGCAACCAGTCGCGGCCTTTGGCCCATGAACGATTCTCACTTCTTTGTCAAGTTCTTACAAATTTTTAATTGTCTGTATGTGGTCAAGTAATAGTATGTATTTGTCAGTCCTTAGAATTATGGTGTTTGTCAGTCATGGTCAAGATAATACTGCAATTTTGTATAATCTAGGCTCAAACTTGTCTATTGTATTGAAAGACACATTGGTTAAGCAGAGAATATGTAATTTGAAGACTCTAAAATGGTGTTCGTGGGCTGGTTTCCCTACGGGGAAGCATCTATCACCAGGAAAACTCTATGTACTCTATTTTTGAAGTAATATAATGCCAAATTACAAAAAATAAGAAGAAGATGTTTTCAAATTATCCTTTTTTGTTTTTTTAATCTTTTAAATACACACAAACTACATATAGCTTATTATAATCAATATAAGTTAATTTACAATTTTATTAAAAAAGGAAAAATTACTAAGACAAGCCGATACCCAATAAATAAAAGAAAAGAATAGTGAAGCAAGGCATAAAAAAGTGATGAAATTTGGAGAATACCGAAGAAAATATCAAAGTTCTATTCATTAAGAAAAACTGTCCAGCCAAAATGTGAAAACCATTCAAAGAATAACCTCTAGGAATCAAAAGATAGTCGCAAGACATTACCAAAACTCAGAAAGAGGCAAGGCATGATCATGAGGATGAGGGTAAAGCCATCAACAACATTAAGGATTATATAATTTGATAAAAAAATATGAAAATAAAGTTATTACAATATGCAATAAGTGTCAAAGAGTACTGCTACAGAGTCTAAGATTCTATAATGACCCTTTACACTTTCAAAATCACATGTTATACAGTCATAGACCATTCATAATTTATTTGAAATAACCCAAAGAAACATGATCATGATATTGCAATTAAATAAAAACGTGATCGATGATATCAAGTAGCGACTAAAAGTAAATCCCTCAGATACCTTGAAGTCCATAACCCCGCCAATAAATACCTGTTCATTAAGCTCATTTCAATCAAATCCAAAACAAGTGGAAGAAATAGAACAAATTTCAAGGAGGGGCCCTTTATTATTAAAAAAAATGAAGGGAGTAGGTTGACGTGCCAACATTGGCGACTAACTGGGTTAACCAATTATCTCTGATTTAATAATTAAAAAATAAAATGTTGTGTTATGCTGGCACTCAAATAACCCAAAAAGAGTTTCATCTTTGATTTGTATGAATGACAATTAGAAATTTTGAACTTGCCAAAATCATTTCCACCATAATTAAAAAAACAGACAAAATATAAACCAATAAGTAAATTTTTTTGATCATGAGTTTAGAGAAAGACAAAGATGACCAAGTAAATCATAGTGTAAAATTAACTTTAATACCATAGGCATAGCCACTGTTGCCAGCAATTGTCTATAGCCTCAACAAAGATGTCTTTTAACCCAACCAAATGCATGTGTCTCACCTATTAGATATAGATTGAGAGTTGTTTAAAAACATTTACTTTAGTTTAGAAATTAACTAAAGGTCATTGTTCTAGCTTGGTAACCAAGTAATGATAATGCCATTTACAAGAACTAGTTAAGAATGAACAAGCCGAATCGCGATGATACCTATCGTGTTTCAAATTTTAAACTAAAAGCCATTACCTTGGCTTGGTGTCCAGTAGCGGTAATGTCATTCTCATTAGGACCCATGATCATGGTAAGTCGGCTCGTAATGAGATATACCATCCCTTGATTAATCCTTTTGTGTTAAAAAAAACTCTAATTATGATTAACCTTTGATAGGTTACTTAATACATGGGGAGACAAATTTGTTCCTTAAGAGCAAGGGATGGCGTGAAGTTTTTAATGAATAATCTTTACTGGTTGATCTTGCTACCCTAAAGTCCCATCTAAAGAAAACATCCTGTCATAGCTTTTAGACAATGGTGGAAAGATTAAGACAAGCATAAAAAATGAACGAATAATAAGTTTACAATATCAAAAATTAAACTTATCAGGATAGTTGAGTGTCAACATAAGGAAAACAACTTTACATAAAATATTCCATAAATATAAGATTTGGTTGATGAATAAAAAATGATAAATGGTTTACCTAATGGTCATGCCAAAGAGAATAAGAAAATGTTGAAGTTTGCAACAAGAAACAATGAAATTGGCATTCGAAAACAACATCCATGATCCTAGTGAAAATTAAGCACCTACACTAGGGTGGGGCCCAAAAAGGATATTTTTAGGTGTATGTCTATTTATAGATGTATAGTGCATGTCTATTTATAGAGTGCATGTTTATTTATAGATGCATGTCTATCTTTATTATCCCTTAGTTTAGATGGACAATAAATTGTAATCTATTCTCAATGTGGACTTGGAAATACTTAACTAAAGTGGAGAATCAGTTAGCTAAGTGAATTTCGAGTTAAGAGGTTAGTTGGTGGGACATGCAGAGTGAATTTAGTTGTGACATAATGATTCTAGTTGTAACAGAGTTGGAAGTGCAGTGGTGCACGAGTTGTGCAAGTTGTATATCTGTTTAACTCAGTTAAGTGAGTTAAAGTCAGTTGTGCTAGTTGTAACTGCATATACACCAGTGAGAGATCAAGTGAATTAAATAGTAATTAATTCACATATAGTGATCTCACATGCAACTGATGTTTTTACTATCATTAACTGCATGCATGTCAGATCCAGTGGAGACCCAGTTGAGTTCTAGGTGAGGGAAGTGTAACTATCAGTTGTGATATTAGCAGGCTACCCAGGTGTAGTTATAACACCACAGGATGCCCCTGATACTCAGCGCAGTTGAGGAAGGCTGAAATTATTCGTGATTAAGGATTGCATTCATTAGGAACTGCGTGAGCAAGGCAGGTTGTCTGGAGGCAGTAAATTGGCTAAGGAAATTGCCAATTTTTGTATGACAGTGTGAGACAATTAGCTGATGTACTGAGGGTTGTTGTGAGAAGAGTTTGTATGTAATTGTTTCATGATTCCTTGTGGAATATACAATATATGATAGAGGGGTTTTGAGCAGTAAGCTTTCCCCAGGAATATTTGGTGTTGTGGTTTTGATCTATTCTTCTTTGCTTCATGTGATTGGAAATTGTGTTGTTTTTAATTCCGCAAAAAATTTGTAGAAGCGATTCAGTAGTTCACTTTAGTACATTGTTAGATCAGGTGAATCCAAGATATACATGCTTGTTGTATAATTTCTACATGGTATATGAGGTGTGTTATAATTTCTACATGGTATCAGAGTTGTGTTATAAATTTCTACATGGTATCAGAGTTGTGTTATAAATTTCTACATGGTATCAGAGTTGTGTTATAAATTTCTACATGGTATGAGAGCAAGAATTATTTGGGTGTGCAAGTTTGAGAGTTTGGATTCCTTTCGAAAAAAATACCCAAATTAAAAAAAAAAAAATCGGTCGAATCGGAGCTCAGATGAGGGAGATATCGTCGATTTCAAATCAGCTCTTTTGTTAGAAAATTTTTCTACTGCGGGACAATTACAATGTGCGCAAGCCAAGAACCTACATGCATTGAGGTATAAGATACATGCAAAGATTTGAGGAGCAAAGCAGAGGTTAGTGACTTGGTGGTTGAGAGGGAGCCTCTCAACATGCAGCATGAGAAGCAGTCTCAGAAGGTTGTGGAGTAGCCACAACTAGATATGCAGAAAAATCTCTGTAGATTTGATGTAGATGAGATGGTTTTTCATGCAGGTAAGAGTGAAACTCAAGATGTGGAGTAGCTACATGCAGAGGATCATGGAGTGGGAGCAAACACTCATGAAGAGAAATTTCGAGCCAGATGGGCAGAGGGAGTGCATGCAGCTATACCACTAGGTGAGAGGTGGGGCAACATGCATGAATAACCCCAAGAAGAAATTTTGGGCATGATTCATTAAGATGGTGTGGTTCTAATGAATCGAACCTGGCTATGAGGAGTCCATAGAGAAGCAGTAGCAGGTTCAGTTGGATTGATGCAGCCAGATGTCGTTTGGACATGAAATCAAAGTGATAGTGTTAGATACTGGAGTGCATATCAGAGTTGGCAGCAAGTGCAGAGTGCATGGATGCAGGTGTCAGCAACGCAGAGGATCCAATAGACATGTGTAGTAGCTAGCAGCAATTCAGAAGACTTTAATGAGAGATGCATTATACTGATTCAGTTTTTTGGAGGCTATTCAGTTTCAGAAGTGTTGCATGCAAAGGTTGCATGTGCGATAAACACTAGCGAAGTTTTGCATGCAAGAGTTGCATGTGCGAGAAACACTAGAGAAGTGTTGCATGCATGAGTTGCATGTCGCATGCATGGAATCGCATGTTGCATGCAAGGGTTGCATGTCGCATGCATGAAGTTGCATGTCGCATGCAAGGACATTCCTTTCTTGTTGAGATGGAGTGTTGAAGTTTGCAACAAAAAACAGTGAAATTGGCATCCAGAAACAACATCCATGATCCTAGTGAAAATTATGCACCTACACTAGGGTGGGCCCACACAGGCGATTTTTAGGTGTTTGTCTATTTATAGATGTATGGTGCGTGTCTATTTATAGAATGCATGTCTATTTATAGATGCATGCCTATCTTTATTATCTCTTAATTTAGATGGACAATAAACTAGATAAAAGAACTTTCGGATTAATCACATCATTAGGATTAGGTCGACGTTTTGAACTAACTAATGTGGTTCATCCTCAGGACAAGTGGAGAGACTAATCGATCTTGATGAATAAATAGTGGAGATGCATCATTGCCTGGAAATAGCCGCTGAAAACTAGTCGTTAAGACTAGCCGTTAGAAAATTAGTTAGTTAGTTAAAAAGAAACTAATCAATTAAATAAAAATTAATTACAAATATGTTAATAAATTATTAAGTACTTAAAATAATTATAATAGGTAATATTTATTTTAAGTACTTAATAATTTATTAACATATTTGTAATTAATTTTTATTTATTTAATTTATTTTTAACTAACTAACTAATTTTATAATGGCTATTTCCAGGCAATGATGCATCTCCACTATTTATTCATTGAGATCAATCAGTCTCTCCACTTGTCCTGAGGATGAACCACAATAGTTGGTTCGCAATGTCGACCTAATCCTAATGATGTAATTAATCCGAAAGTTCTTTTATCTACATTATGGATCACAAAAGTCTTAGATCGGACAATAAACTGTAATTTATTCTCAATGTGGACTTGGAAATAGTTAACTAAAGTGGCAAATCAGTTAGCTAAGTGAATTTCGAGTTAAGAGGTTGGTTGGTGGGACATGCAGAGTGACTTTAGTTGTGACAGAGTGATTCTAGTTGTAACAGAGTTGGAAGTGTAGTGGTGCATGAGTTGTGCAAGTTGTAAATCAGTTTAACTCAGTGAAGTGAGTTAAAGTCAGTTGTGCTAGTTGTATCTGTAGATACACTAGTGAGAGATCAAGTGAATTACATATTAATTATTTCACATGTAGTGATCTCACATGCAACTGATGTTTTTACTATTATTAATTGCATGCATGTCAGATTTAGTGGAGACCCAATTGAGTTCTAGGTGAAAGGGAAGTGTAACTATCAGTTGTGATATTAGCAGGATACCCAAGTGTAGTTATAACACCACATGATGCCCATGATACTCAGCGCAATTGAGGAAGGCTGAAATTATTTGTGATTAAGGATTCCATTCATCAGGAACTGCATGAGCAAGGCAGGCTGTCTGGAGGCAGTAAATTGGCTAAGGAAATTGCCAATTTTTGTATGACAGTGCGAGACAATTAGATGATGTACTGAGGGTTGTTGTGAGAAGAGTTTAGTATGTAATTGTTTCATGATTCCTTGTGGAATATACAATATATGATAGAGGGGTTTTGAGCAGTAAGCTTTCCCTGGGAATATTTGGTGTTGTTGTTTTGATCTATTCTTCTTTGTTTCATGTGATTGGCAATTGTGTTGTTTTTAATTCTACAAAATATTTGTAGAAGCGATTCAGTATTTAGCTTTAGTACATTGTTAGATCAGGTGAATCCAAGATATACATGCTTGTTGTATAATTTCTACATGGTATCAGAGGTGTGTTATAATTTCTACATGGTATCAAAGTTGTGTTATAAATTTCTACATGGTATGAGAGCAAGAATTATTTGGTTGTGCAAGTTTGCGAGTTTGGATTCCTTGCGAAAAAATACCCAAATTAAAAAAAATAAAAAATCAGTCGAATCAGAGCTCAGATGAGGGAGATATCGTCGATTTAAAATCATCTCTTTTGTTAGAAAATTTTGCTACAGCGGGATAATTACAATGTGCGCAAGCCAAGAACCTATATGCACTGAGGTACAAGATGCATGCAAGCTTTGAGGAACAAAGTAGAGGTTAGTGACTTGGTGGTTGAGAGGGAGCGCCTCAACATGCAGCCTGAGAAGCAGTCTCAGAAGGTTGTGGAGCAGCCACAATTGGATATGCAGAAGAATCTCTATAGATTTGATGTAGATGTGATTTCTAAAGAGCTTCCTACCATTGGTAAGTGTGAGAAAGCCATGCAATTGACCCTTGAGAGGGAGATGGATTTTCATGTAGGTAAGAGTGAACCTCAATATGTGGAGCAACTACATGCGGAGGATCATGGAGTGGGAGAAAACACTCATGTAGAGAAATTTCAAGCCAGATGGGTAGAGGGAGTGCATGCAGCTATACCACCAGGTGAGAGGTGGGGCGACATGCATGAATAATCCCAAGAAGAAATTTTGGGCAGGTGTTACATAGAATTTTGTCACTATCCCTGCAATCCCCATCTCGCCCATTGGAGGGTCATTTCCGTGATCAATAAGCAGTGCCATGCCTTGCAAAGACCATCACTGTATCCCTTTGCATGAGAGTAATATTCCTTCTGTTGATAATTCCCTGAGAAGATACTCAAAAACCCCTATTTTTCTTGGGCGCGAGTATTCAGTTATGCCCTCGTGCCAAAGAGGAAGATTAACACTGAGCCCCGTGCCAGCTAGCGCTCTATCTCAGTTAGCCACACACTCTAAGCTGTTTATGGAATGTTTTTAAAAAATAGAGGCGGAGATTCCATTCCAACAACTTCGAGGATGAGTGATTGGGAGTGGTTGAACTGATAAACCACAAACTTCCTCCTTTGGTTTATGGTTTCCACCTCTTATGGGAACCTCCTAAAGGATAGGCCTCCCTCCCACCTTTGTGGGGATCCTAACCTCCTGCTTTTCCTCTATAAATAGAAGCTATCTCCCTTTGAATAAGCTAGTTGAACTTGGAGAATTGAACATACTATAGCAGAACTTCTGAAGAGATAGAATAAGAAGGAATTACGTTGAGAGAGCTTCAGTCCATGCCTTCATCCCGTCCGAATTCCACGACAAACATCTGAGACACGCTTCAGCTGAACCCCGCTGGAGGAGACCGCGACGTCAAAGCTTTAGTTGTATCTCTTCCTTATATCATTACATATACGTGACTATTATTTGGTTCCACTTTTGTGTTATGACGTTTGTTTAATGCAATATGTTTAGCCCTCTTGGATTGGCTAATAGTTATGAATGAAGTGTTATTATGTCATATGCTGTTCTTGTTTTCTGTTCTGTGTGTAGGTATCTGAGCATGATTGCTGAAGGATTGTGACTCGCCAAGGCACGAGTGAGAGGCCACCACCACTACAACAACGACGACATCATTGGACTCCAGGTAGGTTGATCTACCGTGTCCTCTTGCATTCAATAATTAGGAATCAAAGCTCTAGCATGTCTCTTTGTTTCTAGACCCACTCTAGGGCTAGAGGGATTGTCTCTGTCCGCAGAGAAGATTTACCTGCTTAACAAATTGGCGACTCCACTGGGGATCAATGTGAGTTTGTCGTTTCACCTTGTTGGGTCAGTTTCAACCATTGATTTGCTTATCTATCTTTTTCTGGTTTGCTTGCTTAGTTTGCCTCCTTTGTTCAGCTCCAGAGTGTCAAGATTGACCTCTGCTCATTGAGTTTTGGTTTTTTCCATTTTTCCCATAGTTAACTGGCTTGGTGCGTTTTTCACCTGAACAATCGCGTCGATTGGCGCAGGTTGCTTTTGTTGCAGTCGCGCCAACCCCTGTTTGGCGTTGAATACAGCCTTACAGTCACGTTGACTCCTGTAGGATTTGGTTTGACCTACTTAATGAGTCTTTTGATCAAATGTGCTTGCTTCTGGGTTATTTTTTATGTGTAATTATACCTTTGGGACTGTTTTGATTGCTGTCGGCTTGTTTTTCTCAGTCGTTTGTCCATTTTCTTATCAGTGTGAATTAAGGCCTTAGGGTTTCTAAGTGTTTTTGTGCACTAAGCCTTCTGTTTGGAAACCAAGTCGTTTTGATTGTTGTTAGTCTCATTCTTGGGTTGATTGCACTGATTTTTCTTGATTCCTTTGGGTGATTGCTTTGGTTGAATGATCATTTCATTTTTTGATTGATTCTTCACCTTATTGCTCCAAGCATAGATTACATTGCTTGTTTTGGATCGTTTTGAAAATTTTCTCTTGGTTTGGAAGATTGCAGCATTAGTTTGAGTGCTTTATTGTGTTTGTTTTGTGGTTCATTGAGTCATTCAATTTCAATTCCTACACAATACTCAAGCTAGTGTTTGTTTTTATTTTTTTCATGTAATTAGTGCATCATGTACTTCTTTTCATTGAAAAAAAAATAAAAAATATTTTGCATTCTTTCTTTGCATCGAAAGTGAAATATTCTTTTGCATAACTAGCGTCTGATTGTCTAGGAAAGAGTTTAATTTTTGTTTGGTTGTGTTAGATGCATTAGTGGATTTCTTCACATATTGTCATTGTTTTCTTTTGTTTGAAAGATATCTATCCTTCTCGTAACTAGCATTCATTTAAACAGAAATGATGTTCATTTGCATATAGCTTGCATTTAGGAAATTTGAGATCCAAATTCGATAGGGCCTTAAAATTGAAACATAATCCAAGATCAACTTTAAAATTCACTCAATTAACCTAAGGAAGCATTGAACCTACCGAAACATTTTTAGTGGTCTTGGCTAGAGACCCCTCTAGGTTGCAATCCTTTTATCCATAGGAAGTCGAGTCAACTGCCTTGTAACCGTGATACACCGAGCACAAAATTCGGGGAGATTACCTGCACGTACGTTAAGTCCTTAGTCATTTCTCTTTAATTTGATCACCACGGTGTATATGGCAGTTCACAGGAACCTGGTACACCCTCTTCTTTAGATTACTTGAGTAGTCGTTTTGATCTTTTCATGACTTTAAAAAGAGAAGAGATCTTCGAGCACTTGTCCTTTCATGCTCGTTTAAAATTGAAACTGACTAGAGTCATCTTTTGCCTGTTTCTTGACTCTTAAAATATGAAACAACAAAATTTGGTTTCAGTGTCATAAAATTAATTACCTACGATTACACGCCCGTTTAAAGTTTTATTACTTGGCCTGTTTTTGTTTTCCTTAGTTTTGATCTTGGAGCCCTTGAAACACTGTTACCAATGAAATATGTAACCTGACCTCAAAACGGGAACTCTAGCCCAAAAAGACTCAAAAAACATCAAAAAACACCTCAAAAACAAAAAAAGTGTATTCCAGAACGCACTTGGTTTTTTTTTAAGGTCAAATTTCAACATTTTATAAAATTATGTTAAAAACAAAATCGTTTCTTAAAAAAATGATTGAAAAAACACCCTCAAAACAAAACCAGTTGATGTTGGAATAACAAAAAAAAAAAATTGTGTCATATTTTTGACATTTTTAAAAATAGAAATAACATTTTTTAAATTTTAAAATTCAAACATTAAAAAAAACCTAAAATTTAAGAAAAAAATTAAATTTAAAAAATAAAAACATTTTAAAGCTTAAAATTTAAAAATATATAGGAATAAAAAAATAAAAATAAAAACAAAATAAAAATTTTAATTCAAACATTAAAAAAAACCTAAAATTCAAGAGAAAAAATTAAAAAATAAAAAATAAAAATAAAAATAAATAAATTTAAAGATAAAAATTTCAAAATATATAGAAAAAAAAACAAAAAAAAATATTAAATTAAAAAAAAGTTAAAAGAAAAAATTATAAAAAAATAAAATATAGAAATTAAATTTAAAAGAAAAAAAATGTTTATTAAATTAAAAAATTTAAGAAAGCTATATTAAATTTTAATAAATTTAAAACTTTAAAATAGAAATTATAAAAAAAAAAAACACTATTGAAATTAAAAGTAAAAATGAAAAATTAATTAAAAATAAAAAATAAAAAAATAAAATACAATAAAAATATTAAATTTAAAAAAATATATATTAAAAAAACAAATATATTTTAAAAAATAAAATAAATTTAAATTATTAAAATATATATATATATATATATATATATATATATATATATATATATATATATAAATAAAGATGAACTTAAATTAAATATATATATATATTAGATTTTATTAAATTAAAAAAAAATGTTAATATTAAAATAACAAATTAAATTAAAAAAAAATTAAATTTTAATAAATAAATGAATAAACAAATAAATTTTGAAATAAAAAATAAATTTTAAATATAAAGAAAAAAAATATATTGTTATAATAAAAAGTTAAAAAACTTTAAAAATCAATTAAAATAGAAAAAAAAAATTAAAAAAAAATATTGAATAAAAAATAAAATAAAAGAGAAATTAATTTGAAAATATTAAGTTAAAAAAAAAATCTAATTTTAAATACACAATTTTAATTGAAATAAAAAATAAAAATTTTTATGTAATTAAAAAAATAATAATAAAAATTTAAAAAATTTAAAAAAAAATATTAAATTCAAATAAATTAAAAAAATAAAAATTATTAACAAAATTTAGAAAAAAGGAATTAAAAATAAAAATAAAAATTAAAACAAATTAAATTTCAAATATAAAAATTAAATTATTATTATTATTATTATTTTTTTGAATTTAAAAAAAAAAGAAAAAAAAAAAAGAAGGAAGAATTTTTTTGATCATGGTGGTGCCGCCAATCGACCTCCCGCCCAGGTGGCGGTGGAGGCTTGCCGTTGGGCGGGAGGGCGATTCCGGGAATCGGCCTCCTGCTGCAGGAGGGCGATTCCCGGAATCAGCCTCCCGCGGCCGGGAGGGTGATTCCCAGAATCGGCCTCCCGCGGCGGGATGGCGATTCCCGAAATCGGCCTCCCGCCCAAGTGGCGGGAGGCGGGTTGGCCCCACAGTCAAAGAATATATATTTAAAATTTTTATTTTTATTTTTATTATTATTATTTTTAATATATATATATATATATATATATATATATATATATATATATATATATATATATATATATATATATTTTAATTTGATTGATTTATTTATTTTTAAATTGAAAAAATTTAAAATTATTATTTTTTTAATTCAAAATTTTTATTTTAAATTTAATTTGTTTTGTTTTTTGTTTTTAAATTTAATATTTTAGATTAATTATTTTTTAAAATTTAAAATTTATTTATTAAGTTTTAATTAAATTTAATTTTTTTAAAATTTTTTAGTTTATTTAGTTTTTCATTTTTAAAATTTATAAATTGTTTCATTAAAAAAAAAAGTAAATTTATGGATATTTATTTTTTAATTATTTGCACGTGGTTTTTTTCATTTTTTGTTTTGTTTTTTAATGATAGTTTTTTTTAATTTTAATTTTTTTTTTCAAATATATATATATATATATATATATATATATATATTTTTTTTTTTTTAATTTGTTTTTTTTTTTTAATTTTAAAATTTGTATTTTTTTTCTTATTATTATTATTTTTTTAATTAAAAATTTTAATTTTAATTTTTTTTTTTGTATTTTTTTTTAAATCTTTTTTTTTTTTTTTTAAATTTTTTTTTTACAAGAACGGGTATGAGTTTTTATTAAAAAGTGGCCAACTGCCTTCATTGGTTACAATATGTCGGGCTTGGCCCGTAGTCTTTCTTCCATGGTCTGCTCATAGGCCCCAAGTTTTGAGAATCCACAGTTTTTACACGAGACTAGAGAGTCTATCTTTGTTATTTTTCCTAGCTTATATAAACACACAAACTGATGCAGAATGATGCAGAAAAACATTGCAGAATTATGGAATAGAATCCCACTCCTCAGTTTCATCTACCAGAAGAGAGCCTTCCGGAAGGGACACTGCCCTGTTGGCTTCCAGATCTGCATCTTTATTGTTTTCTCGTAATACATGGAGGAAGCTTGCAGTTCGAAAAGATTTCACCATGTTTCTAATTCTTAAAACTGCTCTAGCCAATCTAAGATCTGCCGGAGAGGAATCCTCCACTAAAATTTTAATGATGACTGAGAATCTCCTATAACACTTAATTCTGAAGTGCCGATGGCCTTTGCCTGCTTAAGCCCCTGCAGCAGTGCCAAGGCTTCAGCTTGGATGCTGGTGGAATGTCCAAGACCCCAGGCATACTTGGTCACAGTTATGCCCTCCTTGTTCTTTATAATTCCTCCTGCTCCAGCCAAACCGGGGTTGCCTTTCGCTGCCCCATCGAAGAATAAACAGTATCTGGCTTGTTTGGTGAGCAGGTCTGATAGTTCATGTTCCTTCCCTCTGAATTGCCACTCTTTTATATTCTTGTGTTGCCTTGCTTCGCCAGAGAAGTGTAGGCCCAACGAGCCACCCCAATCTAGATCAGTTTGTGATAAGTTCACTTCCGATAAGTGCTCACCCAAATTTTCTTTCCAGAGGATTTTGACTTTGATGGAGATGTGCTGAGGATTTAATTTTTCATCCCTAAACACTCTTCTGTTGCGCTCAAGCCAGATTTGCCAGCATATGAATTTTGGCAAAGTGAACCATGCTGCTTTAAAATTTTCGTTTTTTGGAAGAGTTCCTGGATAGCAAGTCTGCCAGTTAGCAAATATGTCAGAAATGTGCACAGGAAGAGAGAACTCCGTTTTCCAATAGTTCAAGAGGGTCTGCCAGATTTCTCTTGCAAATTTACAATCCAGGATGATGTGCTGAGCACTCTCTTCATTTTCGCAGCATAGATGGCATCTAGATGGGCCTTGAAAGCCTTTTTTCTTCAGTTTATCCTCTGTTAAGATTCCTCTGTGACAGAGTAACCAACAGAACATATCTACCTTAGGCATCGACTTGTATTTCCACAGCCCCTTCCAAACTGCTGGGTCTGGGGCGACATAGGGACGATCCTGCAGGCATTTGTACCCTTGTGCGACTGAATACTTACCTGGGGCGGCTCCCCATCCCCGTGCATCTTTTTTGCCTGCGCGTAGGGGCGCTTTGCCATTAAGCAATGATAACAGGAGTCGACTGGCCTGTGTTAAGTCTGGAGGCACGGGGGGAAGGTTCCAACGCTGCCAACAGCTGTCTGTCCACGATGAAATATCCCACAGTGTAACACACCCTGCGTTATCCAACCACTGTCGCAGCGCGTGGAGGGAGCTGTGTGATGCTATGGGAGGATGCAACATGATGCTGTCATCCCAGATTTTTATTTCCTTACCATTGCCCGGTATCCAGAAAGCTCGATCTTTGATAAGGGAGACTGCCTTATGACAGCGTTTGACCAGGTGCGATCCAATCATGGGAAGAGAAGAATCCAGTGATCTGATCCTTTTTCCCGTGAGGTATTTCCTCCAAAGGGCTCTTTGCGCCCAGCCTGGGTGTGGAGCTATGATTCACCAGAAGAGCTTGGCCCCCATGGCAATGTTTTGGAAGCCAAAATCTTTGAAGTTAAGGCCTCTTTCCATCAAAGGCTTGCAAATTTTCTCCCAGCTGACCAACGGGATTTTTCTGTCATTGAGATTGCCCCCTTTCCAAAAAAACTTACGGATGAAGGCTTCCAATTTTTTTATAACGCCAGAGGGTGCTAGGAGCACAGAAAATTGAAAGATGGGGAGACTGCTGAGCACTAATTTGATTAGGACGGTTTTGCCTGCAAGGTTTAACCAAGAGAAACCCCAAGCCTGTATTTTTGCCTTAAATTTGTTCAATAGAGGAGCCCAGTCTCTACTGCAAACTAGATTTCGAAAGATGGGAAGGCCAAGGTAGATGAAGGAGGACTAGCTGAGAGTGGCATTAAAGCCCAGGATTCTGGAGATGGCAGCAAGAGTGGGAACAGAAATGTTCCAACAGAAAGCTTTACATTTACCTTTGTTTAAGCTGCTTCCTGTAGCTTCACTAAAATCATCTAACACCTCCTTAAACCTTAAAGCAGACCTTGATGAGGCAGCCCCTAGAAGGAGGGTGTCATCTGCGAATAGAGTATGGTTTACATTTTTCACCCCTCTGGCTATATTAAGCCCCAAGATCTCCTGGTCTGCCAATTTCTGATCTAGGAAGAAGCTTAGAGCAGAAACTTGGAGAATGAAAAGCAGTGGAGAGAGGGGGCAGCCTTGCCTGAGCCCTCTTGAGGCTTTGAAGAAGCCAGCTGCCCTCCCATTCACCAAGGGGGAAATCCAAGGGTCAGCTATGCAAGCTCGAATCCAATTTACAAACCCCAGTCCAAAGCCAAACTTTTTCAAGGCTTCCCATAGGAAACTTTGCCTGACACGATCGAAGGCATTTGCCAGGTCTAATTTGATCACCATACCCTTCTCTTTACGAAGTTGGCTTGAATGTATCGCCTCTTGCACCAGGATGTAGTTGTCGACAATCTGTCTCCCCTGAACAAATCCAACTTGATTCTCAGGTATGATTGCTGGAAGGATGCCTTTTAACCTATTTGCAATTACCTTTGTAATTAGTTTGTATCCAATGTTGCAAAGGGAGATTGGGCGAAACCGGTTGAATTCTTTTGCACCCTTTTCCTTGGGAATAAGGGCAAGAAAGGCAGAGTTGGTGTTGCCCCCAATTTTTTGACAATTTTGTGATTTCAGGATCATCTTGTAAAGATCTTTCTCCACTATCTGCCAGCAAGTTTGAAGAAATCTGGCCGTGAAGCCATCCGGGCCTGGGGCTTTGTCAGGCTCCATACTTTCTAGAGCCTCTTTTATTTCTTGGATGGAAATCTTTACTTCGAGCTGCTGATTAATAAAAGGGGGGATCCTTGAAGGTGTCGCCTCCAAAAATTTGGAATTTGGATCAGACTCTCCCTCTTCTTTGTAGAGATTTTGGAAGTGGTGGAAAGCTGCCTTCTTTATGCTCTCATTGTCCTTGTGAATCAAATTGCCATCTTTGATTTCTGCTATAGAATTAAAACTTTTCCTTGCTTGAGCTTGTTTATGGAAGAAGGCAGAATTTCTATCACCCGCTTTGAGCCATAGACTCCTGGATTTTTGTCTCCAGTGCTCTTCCTCTGTGAGGCAGGCTTTGTGGTAGATTTGTTGAAGCACCGCCTCCTTGTCTAAAACTTCAGCGGTGATTTCTACATCCTCATTTTGGGCTTGATGCTGAATAAGATTGTCTTGGGCCTGCTTTCTCTCTTGAGCAGGGGTGGGAAGAGCTTTGGCCCATGTTTTGAGGGCAGCTTTCAATCTTCTAAGCTTTTCTTCCTAGATGAAGAAGGGAGAACCCTTCACTAGCATTTTCCAGCTGTCCTGAACCAAATTCAAAAACTCGGGCTCCTTAACCCATAGAGCATTGAACCTGAATGGGATGGGACCCAGATCCTTGTGGCCTGACAGCTCTAACAAAATGGGCTTATGATCTGAGACACTGCATGGAAGGATGTGCAATCTGGATTCTAATCCAAGCAAAAGAAAAGAACTCTGCACCAAACATCTATCAAGTCTAGCAGCAATATGACCAGGGCCTATTCTTTTATTGGTCCAGTTGTACTTACCGTTATCTGGAGGGATATCGAGCAGATCCCAGTCCTGCATGAGGTCTTCCACCCACTCCCTTGCTGGGTCCCTTAAGATTGTGCCTCCTCGCTTTTCAACCGAGCGTAGAGTAATGTTTAGGTCACCTGCAATAATGAGGTTTCCCAGGTTCTCAGTCTCTGCCAGTTGTCTAATGGAGTCCCAACACTCCCTTTTCTCCCCTATATTATTAGGTACGTAGACATTGAACAGGTAGATAGTCTCCCTTGTTTCTACAGAGTGTAGCTTCAAGAATAGCCAATGGCTATTGTGCACCTCCGTGACCAGTCTGTACTTGAGGGGGTTCTAGAGAGAGCCCAATCCCCCAGAGGCTCCCCTTGATGATACTGCTAGTCCGCTGCTTCCCTTCCAAAACTTTTTGCTGGTTTGGAGGAACTCTTTGTCCTCCATTTTAGTCTCCTGGATCAGAAGAATGTCCGGGGTTTCTCTTCTTATTAGACTTCTCACTGCTTCTTCTTTTACTTTACTCCCCATTCCTCTGCAGTTCCAGGAGATGGTCTTCATCATTTATTTCTTTGATGAGAGGCTCCCCTGGAGCCATGAGCTTGATTTTTAACCGTCTTCGTATTCTTGTTGAGGAGTTTTTCCAGCGTGGGCTGACTACCCTGGAGCTTGTCTTTGTAGGTTTCCTGATCTCTCTTTTCTCTTGCAGATTTTTGGCCCCTTGCAGATATTCTGACCGAAGTCTGCGTGTCTCCGATTTCTCCATCTTCCTCGGACTCCTCTGAGTCATGTTCCTCCTCGGAGGCTTCTGTTTGCTTTTCTTTGTCCCTTGCCATGATGCTCTCTTCGGGTCTTATTCCTGCTGAGGTCGATTTTTCTGCTGGTTTGACGGGCCTCTCCTCTTCCCTGGGAGCTTCTTCCGCAGAGCTTAGGATCTCGTACCTATTTTCTTGACTTCTTGACGAGGATACATTTTGGGCAGCGGCAGGTTGAGATCCTTGTGCCCCGGATTTCTTGTAGTTTGTCTTTGGCCTCTTGACTTGGTTCCATCCTTCCTCCTTTCCTTTTTCTGCTTCGCTTTTATTCGGGCATCCTCTAGCAAAATGGCCGTAAATGTGACATTTGCGACATTTGAAAGGGAGCTGTTCGTAGTCCAGAACTTGAACATGCGTCCAGCTTCCAACCTTTAGTTTGATGGCCTCCGGAAGACCCACCTCCAGATCTACCTCGACACAGATCCGGGCGCAATCATATTGATCGTTGTTGTTGGCTCTGTCTATGAACTTGCCCAATGTGTTGCCAATATGTTTGAGGGAGTCCCAATTCCAACAGTGTACCGGAAGATTAGGAAGCCTAACCCAAACGGGGACTGCCGACGGAACATCCACAGCCGGATCAAAGTCTGGGGTCCATTTGTTGAGGTAGAGACCCTGAGGTCCCATGAAATAGGGTCCATTCCTGAAGATCAGGTCTTTATCCTCCTTAGTATTGAATTCGAACAGGAATTAGCCTCTTCCAAGAAAGTACGAAGTGACTTTATTCTTGATCAGCGGGATCCAATTCTTGATGACCCAGTTTTCGGTTGATTTAGGTGAGGGCCAGAGACCCGTAAATTGACCCACCAGGGCACGATCTGCTAGAGACAAGGCAACCTGGATCGGTCCCTCAGGAGGTAGGATTACCTCCGGTACATCATCGAGCTTCTTAACGAACTTTGAGGCGTCAGGCTTCTTCTTCTTAGGCAACGAAGCAATCAAGGAAGAGAAAGCGGCAGAGTCATCCGGAGGAGAAGACTGAGAGGGCCCGAGAGGCGAGCCTTGGGTCTCCATAGTCCAGATCAGAAGCACACCTTTCCTGCTCCAGACAAGAGAGGCATCGCCGAGACCGAGCAGAGTCAGAACCAAGGCGCAGCAAAGGATCTGGGCAGCAAATCCGAGCAAAGGACGAGCCACAGATCAGGATAGGGGGGCGCAGCTCTGGAGGGGCCAGAGGCGAGATCGGGAGCCTAGAGGGCGGATCCAATCAGATCCAGGATGGATCAAGAGCTCCTGAGGCCGTGAGGGCCGAGGCTGCAGCACAGAGGGCTGTGAGGGCAGCGCCCATGCACTGGCTGCACAGGGAAACGGAGCAGGCGCAGAGAGCTCGATCCGTGTGTCCGTTAAACTTAGTCGACTCTAAATTTTAATTTTGTAATTTAAATCATTTTTAATTTTTTTAATTTTTAATTTTTTAATTTTTTATTTTTAAATTATATGGTTTTTTTTAATAAATTAGAAAAAATGTTTTTGATGTTTTTTTTTTGGGTTAATTTTTTGTTTTTTTTTTCCTTTAAATTATGTGTTTTTTTTTTTCAAATTTTGTCATTTCTTTTGATATAATTTTTGAATATTTTTGTTTTTTTAATTTATTTTTGTTTAAATTTTTTATTTTTATGAGTTAATTTTGTTTTTTATTTTTATACATTTTTATTGTTTATATATATATATATATATATATATTATCTAAGTTTTGTGTTTTATTACCAACATGAAAATCACCACTCTAAAAAAAAGGTTGATGCTGCATCAATACGTTTCAAAATTAGCATGAAAATCATCGCTAAAAAAAAAAGTTGATGCTGCATCAATACGTTTCAAAATTAGCATGAAAATCACTAACATTTTAAAACGAATATTCATACTTCATAAATAAAAATATTAGAGTGTCAAAAATGTGCTAAAAAAAAAAAAGGTGATTCTGCATCACCACTTTTCAAAATCGGGTGCTTTTTATGCTACCAAAAAAAAGTAGGTAACAGTGTGGTTACCTATTTCATCGGTAATAGTGTTTCGATTGGTTATCTTTTTCTTACCTGTTTTCAAATACAGTCACAGTGGCGGAACTACCAGTTTCGTCATCCTCACTGCCTCCTAGTGGTAGTTCTTTCCCAGGCGTTTCTTTTGAAACACCTCAGTCCACTAGGTCTACCGAGTTTGCACAGCCTATTCTACCGTCTGTCCTGCCCCTTGCTACTCAATCTCCTCCTGAAGGGCTAGTTGAATTCAATTGGCCTCCTTCTGGTGCTTGGTCTGGTTTTGGGGAAGAAGGAGATTTTCCTCCTCTTACGTTGGGTTCACCATTTTTTTCTGCTGTTGTGCCTCCTAGTCCCCGTAGTCTTTTCGAAGATCTTACAGCGGAGTCAGACATGGATTCATCTAGTCCTGTTGGTACTGAAGGAATGTCTGTTTCTACAGAAAAATATCAGCTTTTTCTGGAAGATGTCCCTCATGTTTCTACTCAGTCTTCTCCACCATCGGTGTCACTTCCACCTAGATATCGGTCATTGAGTCAGATTATGTATGGTGTTGCTTCCATCACACAATCCAGTACATTAACTCCTCCTCAGAGTTCAGTCCTCCCTTTGTTAGGATTGTCACCTTCGACACTTGGATCGTCGTTTACATTTACATTTATTCCAGTCCAACTGACTGTCCGTGTGGCTTCATCCACACCAGTTGTTACCATCCAGTCGTCAGGATATTTTCACACTCGTAGGTCTATTTTTCTCAATCCAACGTGGCCTGTTAATCCCGGTCCTAGTAGATCACAATCTAGTGCCACGGAGGCCCCACCCGCTTCTAGTGTCGTTTCCACTACTCCTGTGATTCTTGGCGGCCTTACTTTGAAGAGTATCTGTTGGTTTTTCAACAACAGAGCTCTCAGGGTTCTCAACCCCTCCAATCTCTTGGTAATCCTCGATTCCATCACTATGATGCTATCGGTAATCCTGTTTATTCATTTCTGCATCATTACGATGTGTATGGTAATCTTGTTTATTTGCCTCCTATTGATCCTCATCAAGCTGTTTATGATCCTTATCAAACTGTTGCTCATCTTGAACCTACCTTACCTGTGCAACCCTCTGGCTTGCAAGGACAACCTTCATCGGGACAACCTTTAGCTCAGCAGGGCCCTGCCTTTGGTCCACAGGGACAACCATACAGTCCACAAGGCCAACCTTCACAAGGTCAACCTTTGGTCCAACATGGCCAACCCTACAGTCCGTCTGGTCAGCCTCAGAATCAACCAGGGCCGTCTTATACTCTTGGGGGGCAAAATTATCCGCTACAGGGACAACCTTTGGCACCACAACCGCCGCCACATGTTTCATATGGCCAAAATTTTATGTCACAAGGACAACCCTATGCTCCTCCTCCAGGTCAACCTAGTTATCAGGGAAAACCTGGTCCATCGCAACCATCAGGCCAACCTTTCCCACAAGGCCAACCCAGTGGCCCTCAGTATTCGGTTCAACCAACTTAGCAACCGATTCAACCTTCTCCTTAGCTAGTTCCATCATTTTAGCAGCCAATTCTACCCACTTCTAGTCAGCTAGGTTTACCCGCTCAGCAGCCTGCTCAACCTACTCAGCCGGGTCTTCCTGCTCAATCGTAAGGTTCTTATTATCCTCAAGGTTCATATCAACCGATGTATAGTGCACCTCAGGTTTCTTAACCTAAAAATAAAAATGTATATCATCAACCTTAAAGCCATGCTTACATTCCATAACAAACTCCATACGATGCTCAGTAGGGACCTCAGTGGTCTACTCCGACTCAGTATCCTGGTCCTCAACCCCACTATCAACCGAATTATCCTGCTTCTAACCCCTATGGTCAGAATCCTCCGGGACAGAATGCATGGGGGAAAAATCCCCCTTGGACTGAGTGGAATGTAAACACGGGTCCTTATCAAAGACCTCTGATGACTTAACACGCAATTACTGTTTCTTGCTATATTGGAATTACCTGATGTGTCAAATTTAATGGACGATCCCATTCTTCATAACCCGTATTGGCCTTCTGTTCCATCTAATATTCCTAGTGATTGTCCCAAATTTGAGGGAAAATCTGGCAAAGACCCCCAAGCGAATGTTATGACTTACCACTTGTGGTGTTCCTCTAACTCTTGGGTTGACGATTCTATTCGACTCCGTATTTTCCAACGAAATCTTACTGGTACTGCTGAAAAGTGGTACATTGAGCTATCTCGTGGCATCTTCCAAGACTTCAATTCTTTAGCCATGGCATTCCTTACGCATTTTCAGTTACCAATCCGCTATGAGACTGGGACACACCTCCTCACTTTATTGAAATAGGACCGAGCTACTCATATCTCAGATCATATTCATGAGTGGAGGCGTTTTCGTTGCATGATCAAATTTGAAATTCTTGATCAACTTTTGACTCATTGGTTCACCACCTCCTTTGTCAATCAGATTTCCAAAGACATAGCTATGGGGCATGTGTAACCTAGGAAAGAGCCATTGCTTATGCCCAGTACCTTGATCTTATGTACTCTCAGTCCGACGCATTATATGATATCTTGCCTGATGCTCTCCGACTTGGAACTTCTAAACCACCACCGACTCCATCCGTCGATGGTATTATTGGTTCCGTGTCTTAGAATTCTCAAAAGTCTTCTTCATAAAACTCTGGAAAGCCAAACTCTGATTCTTCCAATAATGTTTCTTCTCAGATCACTTCGAATTCTAGTAAACCCGCAGAAGTTAATGCCGTTCAGGCCAATCCTACAGATAATGCTTCTAAAGGTAAAAATAAGGGTAAAGGTAAGGCCAAAGCCGATACCCTGAAACAGGATTTTCAGAAACCTCGTGCTGGTGATGGTTCTCAACGCAAACTGAAGTACCCTTGTTTAATTTGTGATGATGAGCACTTCACCAAGGACTATCGTAGATGATCCGAAGTGAGTCGCTTGCTCAAAGGCACCCAGGGAACTCCAACTGTTCTTAAAGAACCTTTCCCATCCCAGCAGACTCAGATGGTAGAGCAACTTCAGTCCTCTACCCCATTTGGCTCTTAGGTGTTCATGATGAACGATTATTCCGCCGTTTCTATTGCTACTCAATCGAAAGATTATACTGGATCTCGTCAGGCTACGTGGAAGGAGATTACTGATGGTCCACCTCCTCTGCCTGTTACTGGCCCTCTTGAAATTGAAAGGCCCAATGCTGAATCTGTCGTGCGACCACCTTCCAAAGGTGTACTCCACAAGTCTTCCTATAATCCCAATGCCCGTGCCGCTCACCATTATAATATTTTTGAGGATTTGGTGTAGGCACCATCCACGATGTTCGCATTAGAAGTACTTTAGAGTTTCCCATCTCAACAAAGAGCTTTTTTATCTATGATCGACGGGATTGATCCTGTCGATACTAGCCTTCTTGCTTTCGATTTAGAGAATTTTGTTCCACAACTTTCGCATCAGATTGAGCTCATTATTCAAGTTGTTATTAATGGTCTCGATATCCATCGAGTAGTTGTGGACGAAGGTGCATCAACCTATGTCATGTCATATTCTTGTTGGAAAGATATTGGTTCTCTAGCCCTGAATTCATCACCAAATGTTCTTGAGGCATTTGATGTAAGAGAATCAAAACCTTTAGGTGTTCTCGCTAGTTTACCGATTACTTTGAAAGGGAAGACAGTCAATGTCGAGGTCGCAGTCATTGATGCTAAACTCAGTTATAATCTTCTCCTCGGTTGCAGTTGGACTCATGCCATGTTATGTGTTCCATCCACTCTCTTTCATGTTCTGACATTTCCACACGAAGGAAAGATTGTTATTGTTGATCAATTGTCATTCTTCACCTCTTATTCTGAGAACAACGTTCTGTATGTGGATAAGATTCCTACTCCTTATGAGAGCATAGGGCCAGGTCTTTTTAAAGATCTTGCCCTCATGGGTATTTTTCCTCTTCCTCCACAAAATACTGTTCAGATCCATATGATCTCTCGGTCTGAAGACCCATGGATTATTCCTTCGCCTGAACAGATTGATTCATTCAGAGATTTGATGCCTTTGATTTTGATTGAGATTGATTATTTTGAACTCATCGAAGCTTCGAAAGCTCCGTCCTCTGACCGTGCTCCTTCGAGCATGTCTCTTGACATTTATTCTCAATCCCCCTGGCTTGGCGATTCTGATTCGCTTGATCCTTTGAAAGAAGTGTTTCCCTTCGATGAAGCCATCATGGAAACCATGTCTCTTGAGGATTTGTCGTGGGACGATGGTCATCATCGCTCCTTGTTCATGCCTGGCCTCGAGGCCATGTCTACTTGTATCGAGCGTTTTTCATCTCAGGTTCCTTCTCCTCCACTTCAATTGCCCGTTCTAACACATGAAGTTTTTACAGAAGGTAACCTGAGAAATATTATACAGACAATGCCTATTGAAATTTTCGTTAAACCAGGAATTGTCGAGAACATCCATATCGGGGTCACTTGTTCTTCTGATGAAGTACAAGTTTATACTAGCCTTTTTTTTGAATTCTGTGATGTCTTTTTATGGTCATACAAAGAAATGCCCGTCATCAACCCTAGTATAGTGGTGCATGAAATACCTACTTACCCTAGCTCGCAGCCTGTTTTCCAGCGTCTTCATCCGGTGCACCCTCGAAAAGCTACTGCCATTAAAGGTGAAGTTGAAAAACTTCTCAAAGTTGGTTTCATTTATCTGATTCCTTTGAAAAAATGGGTTTCTAATATTGTTCCTTTCGATAAGAAACATGGAACTATAGGCGTCTGCGTTGATTATCGTGATATCAATCGAGCTTGTCCTCAGGATAATTATCCTACTCCCTTTATCGATCAAATCATTGATGACTATGACGGGAGTGAGATTTTTTCCCTCAGGGATGGTTTTTCTGGTTATAATCAGATTAACATTCTCCCGAATGATCAACATAAGACTGCCTTTATCTGTCCTTGGGGTACTTTCGCATATAAAAAGCTTCCTTTTTGCTTAAAGAATGTCGAGGCTACATTTCAGCGAGCGATGTCATATGCTTTTCACAATATTCGTCACATCATTCAACCTTATCTGGATGATCTTCCCGCTCATTTAGCTAAGCGTATGGACCATCATGACCATCTTCATCAGTTTTTTCTTCATTGTCGACTCTATAATATTCGGCTTAATCCACACAAGTGTGTCTTCTGCGTTGATTTCGCTAGACTCTTAGGGTTTATCGTGTCCAAAGACGAAATTCGCCTCGATCCGCTCAAGGTTGAGGCTATTATTAATCTCCCGTCTCCCTCATCATTACATCAGTTGCAGATTTTGCAAGGTAAGGCTAATTTTCTACTCCATTTTATACCTAACTATGTAGAAGTGGCTAGAGGATACACAAGACTATTAAAGCAGGGCATCCCATTCTATTGGGATGAGATTGCTCAGAAGTCTTTTGAGGCCCTGAAGACGTTGCCTTTCAATGCTCCTCTGTTGCGTCCTACCAACTATCATCGTGATTTTTCCCTTTATTTAGTCATCGCTTTTAACACGATTGGCATGGTTCTGGTACAAGACGATGATGACGATAATGAGCATGTTATTTCTAACTTGTCTCGTAACCTTCTCGATCTTGAGACATGCTATGCACATGTTGAGCAGTTAGCGTTAGCTGCGGTTCAAGCAGTTCAACGTTTTAGTCATTATATTCTTTTGCATATGGTGACTGTGATTTCTGATTGCAACCCCATGACCTATATTTTGTCTTGAAAATTGTTAGGGGGAAAATACTTGAAGTGGATTGTCATCCTCCAAGAGTTCGATTTGGAATTTACTACTTCCAAGTCGAAGAAATCACTCATCTTTATTGATTTGATTTGTTCCCTCCCTTCAAACTCTCCTCCGTCTCGTTCTTAGGAATACATTCCATACGATACGCTTTACTTGATTAGCACCCTCGATCCGTGGTAAAGTGATATCATCGTTTATCTCCAGACTTCTAATTTCAGATCTGAGTTGATGAAGGGTGCCCAATGATGCATCCGTCATCAGTTGTAACCTTATCGTATAGTCGGAGATACACTCTATCGTGTCAGAGTGGATTCAATTCTTCGTTGATGTTTGATCCTCAAGGAATCTGAGAAAGACCTCAATGATTATCACAGTGGTGCTTGTGGCGGTCACATGTCTGGTTATGCCAATGCACAAAAGATTCTTTGTGCTGTTTATTTATGGCCTTCGATCTTCAAAGACTGCATTGTCGCAGTTCGTAAATGTCATGATTTCCAGATTTATCAATGCAAGCTGCGTGCACCACTTGTACCTCTTCATCCTGTCATTACCGTTGGTCCCTTTGCGAAGTGGGGCATCAATTTTATGACGTGTAACCCTCACTCAGTCAGGAGGAATGCTTATATTATCATAGCCATGGACTACTTCACTAAATGGGCAGAAGCAATGCCTACACTTGCCGCTGACGGTAAGACAACTGCTCAATTCATATTCAATCACATCATTGCTAGGTTTGGTGTACCTTAGGCCATTGTTACCGATCATGGTTCCCATTTTCGGCATTACATGGTGGCAGAGTTGACTTATAAGTTGGGTCTGTGTCACGATAGCTCAAAGCTGTACTATCCTCAGGCCAATGGCCAGGTTGAAGCTGTTAACAAAGTTCTTGTTACCATGCTTCAACGTATGATTGGGATCCACAAATCCAATTGGCATCTCATGTTATTTTCGGCTCTTTGGGCAGATTGAACCTCAGTTAAGAATGCGACTGGATTTACTCCGTTTTAGTTGGTTTATGGTCTGGAAGCTACTCTCCCGATTGAGTGTGAAATACCTTCGCTCAAGTTAGCTATTGAATTCTTGCCGAACACTTCACCAGAAGAAGAACGTCTCCTTTACTTAGAAAGGCTAGATGAAACTCATCGCTTTGCTGCTCTCGTTATCGAAGCACAGAAGAAGCGGGTCAAAGCTCATTTTTACCAATCAGTTTCCCCTTGTTCCTTCGTTAAAGGAGATCTCGTCCTCCTATACGACCAAGCTCATGATAAGCTGGGGGCAGGAAAATTTCAACCCATGTGGCATGAGCCCTACATTATTAAACGTGTGTTGCAGAATGGGGCCTATGAGCTTATTGATTACAAAGGTCACCCTCTAGAACAACCCATAAATGGGTTGTATCTCAAAAAATATTATGCATGAGCCATTCATGCATGATTTATGTACATAGGTGTTTTTTTAATTTTTGTACATGTTTTGATTTGGTGTGCTTTGTGAGAATTTTCCTGCTTATTGGGTCTTGCTTATTTGTGCAGATGTCTATTACCGCTTATGTTGGTTTCACGGATGGTGCTTCCTGCAGTACTAGGAATTTGTCTTCAGCAACCTGGGTAATTTATGATCTGTTGGTGAGTTGATAGAACTACAAGGTATTTGTCTAGGACTGACTACAAACAATGTCGCTGAATATAGTGCTGTCCTTGAACTATTAACCGAGGCAATCAATCTCGGCATACGCACATTGCTTGTAAATCTAGATTCATAGTGTGTTGTTCTACAACTCAATGGTCATTATTCAGTCAGAAACCCGTACATTTTGAGATTGTATTTAAATATTAGTTTGTTGGAAAGACGTTTTGATTTCATCACATATCAACATATTCCTAGACGAGTGAATGCATTAACTGATACAGTGGCTAACATTGTATTAGATAGACATTTGCGTAATTTGTAAAATCATCATCATATGTAAAATATCCATGTAGGGAAATAGATGTATATATATATTTCGCGTGTTTGCATAAGTTTTCGTCATAAATTAAAAAAAATATGTGTGTTTCTGTTACATCCTGAGACACCATGTCTCTCAAAATATGAAGATATAAATCCTAGGTGTCTAATCGGCGTGATGCTCATGATAGCATGTCACTGCTCGTACAAGATGCCTCAGTAAGTAGTGAATGTGGCTTGGCACCCCTATGGTATGCCTCTGGTAGGCACGAGGAACATCGTCAAATCGTGCATAGTTTGGGACTCCACATGTGATCCCTTCTAGGTTGCACACGATTTCCTCCTCCTTGCCTCCCTCACCATGAGGGTCGAAATCACGAGGGATTCGCCTCACTATCAGAGACATGCCCACGGGTCTCTCTGAGCCAACATCTGCAAATTTATGGATTTAATGTCATAACATACATAGTAAAAAAAATTCATAACACTCATGAAAATTAAAAATGAGTCTTACCCAAATCTTCATCCCAATCCTCTCCCTCTGGGAGTGGAAGGTCCAGATCACCAGTAAAATCTGTACCAGAGTAGGGCTAGTCCTCCACGACGATCAACTGTCGGCGGAGCCAATAAAAAAATTCCGATCTCCAGGACATCTGTTGACCACCCCCTACCCTTGGCATCAGAGCTGCCCATCGGGCCATCCGTTTGCTAGTGGTGTTGGGACTATGACCTCCTGACGCTGAAAAATTAGTAATCGTTCCAGGAAGAATGATACCAAGATAGGCCCATAACCAAATTGCTTCAATTTGGCCTTCTTGCATTTTGTTAGCTGGTGTTTCATGTTTATTGTCACGGCCTCTGCGCAGCTGTAGATGGTCGTCAAGTAGTCTACAACAAGGAGCAACTGTGTCTTTGTTGCTTGGTGCGGTGCTTGCGATCTCGTATTTTGTGTGATGGTATGTAACACTACTTTTAGTGCCAAGTCGGGGATAGTCTGGATATCAACTTTCCCACTTCCTGTTCCCTTCAGTGCCCCTGGACATACCCTGTCAATCACCATGGACATGCTTTCCATACAAGGCCGGGTACCAGTTAGGATCAATGATGCTCCCCTCCACGATAATATTGTTATAAAATAGATGTCAGAAACATGAATCTCAAGTTCCTGATCTCGAAGGATGAAATTTTCTTGGTTCTCATCCCATATGCTAATCGAATACTGTAACAGCTCCGGTTGAGCACGAAGACACGGTGTCAAGAATAACTTCTTCAGTCCACAGTCTTTGAGAGCTTCCATGCATCTCTCATTTCCCATGGCAAGCTTGTCCTCTTCGCTGTGTTCCCGTTCTTTCCATTTGATTACCATTTTGTCGCTTTCAACCTACAAACACATTCATATGAATATTATTAGCCATTTTTGAAGCTTGGATTTGTAAACAAATGGGTATTTAAATTTCATTTTTGCACAAGAATGGTCTATGAGGTTGGTGCGACTGTTTCCCAAACACTCGCGCTAATGGGCACGCCCTAGTTTAGAAAATTGGGCGATTGGCACGACTCCGTGCCCAAAACCCGCGCCAACCGCCGTGCCCTAATATTTGTATTTCGTTCCCCAGAAATCAAAATTGGAAGTTGCAGGTAGGAGAATATGACTTAAAATGAAAGGAAGGATGTTAGGTCTTACCTTGAACTGACGGATTTGATATTGGTCTGTTGGATTGCCCGCTATCGTCGCCGCAAAATCATAGTATGAAATGGGTAACTATTGCTCCACAAGAGGTAAAAAAGTAAAAAGTAATTATTTTACTAACTTTTTACAACCCTAATTAGGTTTTAATGCATATTTTTCGATTATTTTATTATATTATTTTTGAGAAATGGGTTTTACACGTGTCTCTTGTACATAAACAGGTTTTCAGGCCATAGTGATGAAGTAACGAGTTGAATTTTGTACTTTTTCAGACTCGGTGAAAACAAGAAAAAGTCACCACTGGAGTCATCTTTCAACTCTTTTTTGACTCTCTAAAATTGAAAATATTGCGGAGACTCTTGTCTTTTCGATCTCGTTAAATGGCTGCCAAACGATACCTACCCAGTATACATTTACCCCTTTTTCGGGCTGGGATAGATTATTTACGAAAAGGAATACCTTAGCCTATCGCAACTAAGAGGTTCTTTCAGATATTGTTTTTTACCTTTTCGGATCTGAAATACTATTTACGAAAAGGGCCATTATGGAGTTTTATTTTCTGCCTTCTTTTCAAACTCTCTAAACATGAAAAGATGTCGAGTTCTCCTTTTTTCAGACTCGTTAAACCTTGATGACATCGAATTTCGTCGCCATGACGTTACTCGAGTTCCTCCTTCCTAGAGCTCGTAAAATGTATTAGGTTGGATTTGTCCAAAGGACAAACTTACAACACAAGCATATGTTATCCCCTTCAAGCTTGTTTTAAAAATAATTGGGGTACTCGCCAGAAATGGTGGGGGAAAATGGAACAAAGTTTTAGTTATGTTGGTAGTATGTTGCTCTTGAACATGGCACTTATTTGCATTTGTTTTGGGTTGGGGACATCTCATTTCGTCACTTTTGCCTCCATGGGTTTGGGTAATCTCTTTTAACCTCTCATATGATCTTTGCCACGTCATCATGACCTCAGATCCCTTGATGTAAAATACTGCCAAATCCAGAGTCGTGTCACTGATATGTTCAAGAGAATTTTGCCTCTGCAGTTTTCAACCTTCCCCTGATTCTCTGTTGGTCCTGATTCACTATCATCATCTTACTCTGTCTTGTGTTGATGATGTGGGAAACATTATGGCCCACCTTCGATCAGGTCACTTCCTGTCGACTTCAACTCATTATCCAGGAATTTGATCTGGAGACTCCCTTCTGGTACCTTGGAGCCTGCATGCCTCAATGGTGGGTTCTTCGCATTCGACGCAAGGTCCACCTCATTGGTCTTCGATCGAGTGATTCTGCGGGTGTTCGATGCCAGATCACTGTTCAAATTTCGTTGATTGTACCGGTTGTACCTTGAGAGCCATTGTCATTATTGGTGGTTTCTCTCGTGCCCGTTAACATCTTTCATCATTAGCTAGTAATTAGGTGATTTTCTTGCATGTTCAACTTCAGCTCATATATTCGCATGCTTGAATCTGCACTCGTTCGAGTCGAGATGGAGCGCAAGACCTTGGGTTTTGTCTGATAAAATACAGGCAGTGGATTTTTGTGGATTATCACATGACTCTTTTGATTGGATGGTTGCGACCATAACTGAGTCTATTTGTTGATCCTTACTGCTGGATGGCTGCATCCATACCTCGGATCACAGTTTTTATACACTCTATTATGGATGGCTGCTCCCATACCACATGTTCATGTATCAGAGATATTTTTTGTATTTGTACTTGCAGGTTTTCCAACAGCTGTGTTTGGTTCGAATGCGTTCTCATAAAGCATTTCACCTTTCCCTCTCCCTCGAACCTCATGCTTTAGGGGGCATCTGTTACATAGCATTTTGTCACTGTCCCTGCAATCCCCATCTCCCCCATTGGAGGGTCATTTCCGTGATCAATAAGCAGTGTCATGCCTTGCAAAGACCATCATTGTATCCCTTTGCATGAGAGTAATATTCCTTCTGTTGACAATTCCCTGAGCAGAGACTCAAAAACCCCTATTTTTTCCTGGGCACGAGTAGTCAGTTATGCCTTTGCGCCAAAGAGGAATATTAACACTGAGCCCCACGCCAGCTGACACTCTATCTCAGTTAGCCACCCACGCTGAGCTGTTTATGGAATTTTTTTTTAAAATAGAGGCAGAGATTCCATTCCAACAACTTCAAGGATGAGTCATTGGGAGTGGTTGAACTGATAAACCATGGATTTCCTCCTTTGGTTTATGGTTTCCACCTCTTGTGGGAACCTCCTAAAGGATAGGCCTCCCTCCCACCTTTGTAGGGATCCTAACCTCCTCCTTTTCCTCTATAAAAAGAAGCTATCTCTCTTTGAATAAGCTAGTTGAACTTGGATAATTGAACACACTATAGCAGAACTTTTGAAGAGATAGAATAAGAAGGAATTACGTTGAGAGAGCTTGAGTCCATGCCTTCTGAGAGAGCTTGATTCCATGCCTTCATCCCGTCCGAATTCCCTGACGAACATCTGAGACGCGCTTTGGCTGAACCCCACTGGAGGAGACCGCGACGTCAAAGCTTTGGTTGTATCTCTTTCTTATATCAATACATATATGTGACTATTGTTTGGTTCCACTTTTGTGTTATGACATTTGTTTAATGCAATATGTTTAGCCCTCTTTGACTGGCTAATAGTTATGAATGAAGTGTTATTATTTCGTATGCTATTCTTGTTTTCTGTTCTATGTGCAGGTATTCGAGCATGACTGCTGAAGGATTGTGACTCGCCAAGGTAGGAGCGAGAGGCCACCACCACTACAACAACGACAATAGCGTTGGACTCCAGGTAGGTCGATCTACCGTGTCCTTTTTCATTCAATAATTAGGAATCAACACTCTGGCATGTCTCTTTGTTTCTAGACCCACTCTAGGGTTAGAGGGACCGTCTCTGTCCGCAGAGAGGATTTATCTGCTTAATAGCAAGATTCATTGAGATTTTGTGGTTCTAATGAATCGAAATTGGCTATGAGGAGCCCATAGAGCAGCAATAGTAGGTTAAGTTGGATTGATGCAGTCAGATGTCATTCAGACATGAAATAAAAGTGACAGTGTCAGATACTGGAGCGCATTTCAGAGTTGGCAGCAAGTGCAGAGTGCATGGATGCAGGTGTCAGTGACGCAGAGGATCCAATAGACATGTGTAGTAGCTAGCAGCAAGTCAAAAGACTTTGATGAGAGATGCATTATATTGATTCAATTTTTTGGAGGCTATTCAATTTCAAAAGTGTTGCATGCAAAGGTTGCATGTGCGATAAACACTAGCGAAGTGTTGCATGTGCAAGAAACACTAGAGAAGTGTTGCATGCATGAGTTGCATGTCGCATGCATGGAATCACATGTTGCATGCAAGGGTTGCATATTGCATGAATGGAGTTGCATGTCGCATGCAAGGACATTCCTTTCTTGTTGAGAGGGAGTGTTGAAGTTTGCAACAAGAAATAGTGAAATTGGAATATGGAAACAACATCCATGATCCTAGCGAAAATTATGCACCTGCACTAGGTGGGGTCCACACAGGCTATTTTTAGGTGTTTGTCTATTTATAGATGTATGGTGCGTGTCTATTTATAGATGCATGTCTATCTTTATTATCTCTTGATTTAGATGGACAATAAACTAGATAAAAGAACTTTCAGATTAATCACATCATTAGGATTAGGTCGACGTTTAGAACCAACTAATGTGGTTCATCCTCAGGACAGGTGGAGAGACTGATCAATTTTGATGAATAAATAGTGGAGATGCATCATTGCCTGGAAATAGCCGCTGAAAACTAGCTGTTAATACTAGCCATTAGAAAATTAGTTAGTTAGTTAAAAATAAATAAATAAATTAAATAAAAATTAATTACAAATATGTTAATAAATTATTAAGTACTTAAAATAAACATAACAGGTAATATTTATTTTAAGTACTTAATAATTTATTAACATATTTGTAATTAATTAATTTATTTTTAGCTAACTAACTAATTTTCTAATAGCTTGTTTTCAACTGCTATTTCCAGACAATGATGCATCTCCACTATTTATTTATCGAGATCGATCAGTCTCTCCACCTGTCCTAAGGATGAACCACATTAGTTGGTTCAAAACGTCGACCTAATCCTAATGATGTGATTAATCCGAAAGTCCTTTTATCTACATTATGGATCATAAAAGTCTTAGATCGGATAATAAACTGTAATCTATTCTCAATGTGGACTTGGAAATGGTTAACTAAAGTGGCAAATCAGTTAGCTAAGTGAATTTTGAGTTAAGAGGTTGGTTGGTGGGACATGCAGAGTGACTTTAGTTGTGACAGAGTGATTCTAGTTGTAATAGAGTTGGAAGTGTAGTGGTGCAAGTTGTAAATCAGTTTAACTTAGTGAAGTGAGTTAAATTCAGTTGTGCTAGTTGTATCTGCAGATACACTAGTGAGAGATCAAGCGAATTAAATATTAATTATTTCACATGTAGTGATCTCACATGCAACTGATGTTTTTTCTATTATTAACTGCATGCATGTCAGATCCAGTGGAGACCCAGTTGAGTTCTAGGTGAAAGGGAAGTGTAACTATCAGTTGTGATATTAGCAGGATACCTAGGTGTAGTTATAACACCACATGTTGCCCATGATACTCAACGCAGTTCAGGAAGGTTGAAATTATTCATGATTAAGGATTCCATTCATCAGGAACTGCGTGAGCAAGGCAGGCTATCTGGAGGCAGTAAATTAGCTAAGGAAATTGCCAATTTTTGTATGACAGTGCGAGACAATTAGTTGATGTACTGAGGGTTGTTGTGAGAAGAGTTTTGTATGTAATTGTTTCATGATTCCTTGTGGAATATAAAATATATTGTAGAGGGGTTTTGAGCAGTAAACTTTCCCTGGGAATATCTGGTGTTGTGGTTTTTATCTAAGGCTTCTTTGCTTCATGTGACTGGCAATTGTGTTGTTTTTAATTCCACAAAATATTTGTAGAAGCGATTCAGTATTTAACTTTAGTACATTGTTAGATCGGGTGAATCCAAGATATACATGCTTGTTGTATAATTTCTACATAAAATGTCAAAATCTTCTCCTGCCCCTTCCCCCCTCCCCCCATCAAACCAAGGAGAGAAGGACCTAAAAAAAATACAAACGGGAAGGCAATATAAAATCAAAATTATGAAAAATAGGTCAAAAACATCTACCAATGTAGTAATCAGAATGCAAGCAAAAAATGTATAAAAAGGGATGATGGTATAGGGATAATATGAATCTTAAAAGGTCACATGTTTACTCCCTTGATGTTTTATTCCTTTTATAAAAATGTACTTGGGTTTAAAAGTTAAACATTGAGTAAGATGTTTAATGATTTTACCATTTATTAAACATCAATACCATCAGAAACAAAACAAACCTAAAGCAAATGTGAAGTTGTGATATTTATTTCAAAGAAAAGGAGAACCGAAACATTAAACTTCTCATGAGAGATTTTTTCGTGAATGATTGATTCACCTAAAGCACTATTTTTTAGTGATTTTAGACTACTCATAATAAACAATAATAAAAGCGAAAGAATCACAGTTAAGCGAACTTCCCTAGAAATGTCATGATGGTGGTTTCTCCTTTGCTTCATCACTAGCAAGTTCCCACAAATGCAATATATAAGCCATAAAGAGAAAAGTCAAAACACAACTAATCTACTACTAAACTACTCTAAACTAATCAGTGGTTGCAATATCAAGTGTAATCATATATCGAGTGTAGCCACCAAAGCAACTCAAATCCTCTAAAAACAAATCAGTTCCAAATCAACAACGTGAATCAGAGCGTGTTATGATAAAAATGGAATAAATCATACTTTTATGATTTTCGTTTAGAAACACAACAAGTATGATCTTTACCATTGTTACAAAATTTTGCAAAATATGAATCCTCAAGCCATTGTGCTATCATGTCATGAAACTGAAAATGCAAGTTATTGTTTGAATGAATACATTTTTCAAATGACAAGTGTATCTTTTGAGAATTCATCGGGGAAAAAAAATACTGGTTTGACCCTTCATATTGATTAAATCAAATGATTAAAAATTAGATGATGAAGGATAAAATTTAGAACAAACGAAAGGGTAATTAGGGAGTGTAGGACCTTGAAATTCAACTAGAGAAGATGTATAATTAGATATTGTTGGAATCAAATCATTATATAACATATATCTCTTCCTTATTGGTGGTCGAAAAGAAGGTGTAGCATTTTTTATTTTATAAGAATCATGTTCAATGGTAACATCACCTAAACTTATCATATCAGAAGAATTAAAATGTGGTGGCACCGTGTAAGATAGATTATAAAGAATAAAAAGAACTGGAGATAAGGAAATGAAAAGGCTCCCTTGAATATGATAGTTGAAATCAGAAAAAATTTCAAAGGGGCACCTCTTCACTTAGATTATCATGTTGATTATGATTAGATGATGGATCATGATATATTAAATGATCATTAGGATTTGCCTCTTGTATATTCAACAAGTCATAAGATTGAAGAAAAACCTCATGGCAAGCTTCTAGTCTTTCTTTAAAATAAAATGTTATTTGTTGATCCAAATTTATAACCTTATTTTCAAAAGGAAATTCAACATTTCGAACATGTTTTATTTGAATATTAGAATGTTTTTATCAATATGTCCATCAATTTGAGTCAAAGAACAAATTAGATTTAGAATCAAATGCATTTGGATCAACAATGAATATTTCTTCCACTATATTGCTAGTAGAAGATTGCTTAAGAGAGAGACTAATTTGGATTGTGTTGTGTTTAACCGATTCTACCTCTTTTATTTGTTCAATGGAACTTTGAAATTGTAAATTTTCAGACAGATCCATGTGAATTCGTAAGGAAGACTCATGTTGTTATCTGGTACTACGATATTTATCTAATCTTCCAAATGAAATTGAATCTATATCAAGAAAATGTGCACAAGCATAAGAAAAAGGATCTAATATGAGAGACAAATCACAAAGATGAAATTTTAAAAGAAAATTACTAACTTTATCTGCAAATCTCCCTCGAAATAAATCATCCACAATTAGTAACACCCTTAATTCGTCATATGTTTTAGTTTGATCACAGGTTTCAAAAGCATCTAAAAAATTCTTTAACAAACTAAAACCAATTATAGATAGAATATGGCTGAAATGTTTGGTTTTAAAAATATATACTTTATTTATATATTTTATACAGGAAAATGGTGAAAAGGTAGGATTCTATATAAGAGACCTCTCTCTTAGAAATCAGGAGCTTCATGTCATTCATTATATATGCATATATGAATCTCCCATTTTACTATATCGACTTTCTTTATAGTAGATAGATGTTCACAAAAAAGGTCCTTCTTGAAAGGTCAGATTGCCTTCCTATGCTATAGTTCTTCTTGGCTTGGCTGGCCCCTCAAATATTGGCCTGGCCCCTCTTGAATCCCCGAAGGGGCCGGAGAAGCTTGGCCTGGCCTCTCAAATATTGGGCTTGCCCTTCAAAGCACGAAAGGATTGGGATGTAAGTCCGTTCGGTGCGTAGAGTCGGTCTGCTGTTGGCAGTAGAATATGGCTGAAATGTGAAAGAAAATAACTTGCACAAAACATTTATATCAATAATCTCATATTTGATACATTTACACCAAAATTTATCCAAATGTTTTAATGCATTTATGCTTCCCTCATCGTCGCAATAGAGTTTGGACAAGTGATAAGTGGTCTCGTGAGGAATGTAAGGAAAGAAAAAGCTAAATGAATCCTCACACATGTAGGTTTGGGTAAGAGCCATTAATTAATAACACAATAAATATATATACTCTAGATAGTATATCTTGTCTTCTAACCTATTTTCAAACACATGTGAGATGACACGGTTAAAAATCTGGAATTATAGAAGCTACATGTTAAATGATTTAATCAATTAATTTTTCATAGACTCTCTTTCTAGTGCCATTTTGTTGACGCAAGTGTTAGAAAACCTTTTCAAAAAAGGAGAAATGACCCATACCAAGACTCTTTAACAACCCCAACTATTTAGAATGGTCATTTTCGACGGATTTATGGCTCTATTAGCCTTTTTCCTCTTCCTCTCGCGAAAAGGAAAAGACAAGGGAAATGCAACAACTATCTTAAACACATGCAATGATATATATACAATGAGAATGCAACTAGTATGTAATCTATATATTTGTACATATGTACAAAAGGACAATGATGACCATAAATCGATGTAATTGACATTAATGGGAAAATAATTATTTTTCTCCTTGAAAGGAGACTTGGTTTGTTGCTCACGTGAGTCTTTAAGAATATTGAACTCCAAATACAAAAGAAGCTAAACTAAGATTAATCTAAGCATAATCCATTAACTACAAACAAACAACTATCAAATCAAAAGCAAACAAAAATGAAATATCTATCCTACAGGAGTAAATTGATCTAAATTGGTTCAACTTATGTGCATATGTGTGAATGACAAAAATATATGATTAATCTTATATTAAAACCATTCAAGCTTCTACATATGAATACGATGCAAATCATGATCATTGCAAAACACTTCTAAACCTTCATAACCTAAATCAATTCACAACAAATAGATCAGATAATAAATTAATGACAATCTTCATAAAATAATTCGATAAGGATTCTTATTATAAAGTTTTAAATAAAGATTGGAATAAAGTTACAAACTTCCATAAAATTTACAGAAAAACTGTAGTGAGCAAATATGAAAATGACTTTTATTGTCTGCAGAAAAAATCCACACAAAGTTGAAGCGAGTCCTCAAAGTTCACTCTTCACAATTCCCTTACAAATGTTAATATATCAACTATTGGTGGAGCCTCTATTCCTATTCCTCTAGAAAACCCAAGTTTAAAAAGGAAACAAAAAAGTAGAAAGGATTCAAATCTCTCTTCTTTACCAAGACCTCCCCCATTTGGTTTAAATCTTATGATCCTTTTATAAACATGGAATTTTTTTTCTTCGTCCTTTAGATTTGATTTGTGTCCATCTTCTTAGGATCCAAATCTTCCATTTTTTATCCGCCATCCAAATCACACGTTATTATTAACTAAAAATTATTTAAAATATATTTTAAAACAAAAAACCAAAACAAAAACAAAATTTAAAACTAATATAAATCTAATCTAAAACCAAAATAAAACTATATATATATATAAAATTTAAATAAAATGTTTTTTAAACAAATCTAAAATTAAAATTGATACAAACTATATTGAAATTAAATACAACGAGAAGCTAAATAGCTAAATAAAAAACTATAAGATAGAACTACTTTAAAATCAAATTAAAAGATAAATTAAATACATAAAATAATTTTAAAACAAAACTAATAAAATCATTTATTAAAAAAAAAATACTATCGATTTTCCCTCATATGGATGGTGAGGTGAAATTAGAAAAAATGACTTTGGAAGAACCAAGGGGATCTCCAACATGGTACATTGGATTGCGAAAATTTCTCATGAGAAATTCATTGGGGTATTTACCAAAAAAAAAATCCATGTCTTATATTTTCAAATTTCATTCCGGTTTGATTAGAAAAAGATTTGGAAAATTGCCTCCTGTGAGCTAGCAGCACCTCTATCTCAAAATGAAAGAAAATTGAGAAGTTTGACACCTTATGAGATAATGTTGAGTGAAACAGCAGTAAATCCAATCGAAGCAATTGCTATGGTGCGGCTCATAATATATCTAAAAAGAATTGAACAAATGGGAGTAGGTAGATGACCTAATGTTATCTTCAAGGAAGGCATGAGTGAAAGAAAGAAAACATGGATAAGAAAAAACTACACATGGATGAAAAAATGGAATACCTACCTCAATGCTTGTCCCACAAATAGTAAGGAGCTAAAGAATTTTGTTATGGATAAGTTTCGTAAGCAGGTATGGGGAAAAGAGTTGGGTAGAAAGAATAAGTACTACATTGAAGAATTCAACCCTACGTATGATCTCCAACAAAAAGAGTACTTTGGAGCTAACATTTCGTGGAATACAAAGGTCCTTATTGCTCAATTAAGAACCAACTCACATCAACTTCAGTGTGAAACATGACAGTGGAAAAGGCCTAAAGAAGCTTGGGAAGAACGAGTGGGTACATTTTGCATGTCTGGGGCAGTGGAATCAGAAAAACATTTCATTTTGCAATGTGATGCGTTCAAAGATATCAGAGAAAGTTATGGGAATATGTTCGCATCAATTTCTTGGCATTGTCTTTTCAGGGATGGGATCGTTGGAAGGTTGGGTTAGCTCATCATCAATTTGAATAAGAAAAAAACTGAAATGCAAAAGGCGAAAAACAGGGAACTCATAGTCCCATGTACTATTTTTAGTCTCGTGGATCTTAAAATTTCATTTCATTTTGTAAAGGGACGCGTTTTTCAATATGTTGTGCCCAAAACCACTCCCTCCAACAAAATATCTTAAATTATTCATTGGAAAACCATTTTATAACAATAAAATATTCTTGCAAAGCATCAACAAAGCAGATCAGGGAAGAAAAATGGATAATTATTCTTGTTTTGGTGTTTGCAGCGATAGTGACAACGTTTTGAGGAAAACTGAGCTTGATTGCAATCAAAGCACCCAAATCCAAGCTTTAAAATCTCCCACAAACATTTTTTAATCCTCATATCTAAACTACGGTTGCGTAATTTATGGATTAAATGAGGGCACAAAGAGTTGCAGATCAATTGCTACCATTCTAAGAACAGTCAGGAGACTATTGTTTTAATTCTAAGAACAGTCAGGAGACTATTGTTTTAAAGAGTTATCACCATTCCAATGGTTATTTGTTGCCGTTAAAGTAATCCAAAAGTAGAGCATGCATACCATTGGATCTCGTTTACGAAGCATTAACACAAACTGTTTGAACCAGGTATGATGCAACGTTGTCTTATACCCTGATGAAAGCGAGGTGGAGTGGTTGTGTATGAAACTCTGCATGGTTTCTGGTTAGTGTCTGAGTTTTATTTTGCTTTAAGGGGAATGAAGTAGATATGGTCCAGAGTGGTCTCTAAAGCCATAGCTACAGTTTTAGTGTGGGGAAGGGTAGATCCTTTCGGACTGAGATTTTGGATTTTTGCATATCATTCTGGATTTCATAGTCCTATTTAAATATGGAATGAGGCAAAATATGGTTATAAAAAGTTTTCCAGAGAGATAGAACACAAGAAAAAGGAAGGTAAGGGTTTGTAGTTGCTCTAGATAGTGGCCTGCAACTGGCAAATATATTGTGTAGTGGGTTGTGGCCGATATCATCAGAGAATGGTTGGTGACAGATAACTCTACAAAACTTGGTCATTTTTATGCATGTGTATCAATGTGCATTATGGTTTCGGCCTACAATGTTGTTATAATTCAGATCTGGGTGTTAGCTATTATTGCATTGTTTATCTTGAATTCCATTATGAAGACTCATCGGAGAGCTTAAAACAATCACTCCAATGAAAAATAGAGGAGCTAGGTTACCCCCTCATGAACCTTCAAAGAGCTTTGAGACTCCTTTCTCTGTGAACCAGTCTAGGTTGACCTTTTTGTGGAATAAATGGATAGAATGATTCATAATTTCCAGGCCCTGTAAGGATTTTGGGTTCCAATTCTGTTTTCGTTGGTGGCACTGTGCTGGATGCTGCTGTTGTTGCTGCTAACATTTTTGAGTTGGCCCCTGCAAAAAATCGTTCTCTTGTTTTTCCGTCACCTTTTTTTGGCCACCACCCTGGGTTCCGGTTATTGTCCCGGCTGTCGGGGAAGTTGAAATCACCTACTCCTGTTGCCCTCACACTTAACTATTGAAGAACCCTGACATATCCTGACATTTTATTTATTCCTCTGCATCTCTCGTCACGACTCTATCACTCTGTAATCGTTGGGATCAAGAACAAGTCATTTCAGCCTTAGTCAGTGGGATCATGGGAACATTCTCGAGGTCCTTTTTCCATGATGTAGTTTAATCCAGGCTGTTTCCTTTTCGGGATGATGACTCCTCATTAAGGAAGTTTTAAACAACCTGACAAATCACTTGATCAAGCCATTTTGGGCTATATGCCTTGCATGGTAAATTAAATAGGGTGGGTGGTGGATCAAATACGGTGCCACGTCTGACTGGGTTTGGACTTTTCTCTCGGATGGAGAAGGCAGATGAGTATGATATCCTATCCTCAGACACCTTGGCACATGAAGCTCTAATAACTGCCACATTGGAGGCAAAAAGGGTCCGCTAGGCTAATATGGGCCTGGGTATGGGGTCCCTTACACAAAATAGGACGTGGTCACCCGGTAACAATGTGGATGGTGGGCTCAAGGTATACTTAGATAATCCATTAGACAAAACAATATCAGGAAGGGTTTGTCTGGAAAAAAATTCTATAAGTCTGTTGCAGAAATTTAAACAGGTAATTGTGGAATATGATGATTTGTGGGGGAGGGTGACAAGCCTCCAAAAAAGAGCTTTGATCAGTCGATGGATATTATCAGAACTATCTGAGGTTGACATGGTCGCGTGGGTTATGACCTCATAGAGCCTCATCCTAGGTTATGCTCCCAAAGTTAGTCTAATGATGAATGCATGGTTCATATACATTTCATGCACGAGGAAGACTGTGTCAAAATCCTAAGGTGCACATGGGTGAAAGATAGAAGTTTTATGCAGCTCCTTCCTTGGTACCATGGTTTTAATCCGGTTATGGAGGCGCCGAAAAATAACTTGGTGCGGGTTAAGTTACCAGGGCTCCCTCTTGAGTTTTGGGCACTCAAGGCTCTGGCAGAAATTGGAAACTCTATCGGGAGCACGAAGCATGTCGACCAAAATATACTTGGAACAAATGATAAACATATTGCTTGGATATTAGTTGAAGTCAGTTTTGCTGGAGGTTTGTCGGGAAATGTGGATCTTCTCTGGGGTCAGCGACGACATAGACAAAGGATTTATTATTGGGGTATTCCATTCAAATGCCTAGTTTGTCACCATATGGGCCATCTCATGAACATATGTCCTTCTAGGTATTGGAAAATGGGGTGCAACAAATCAAAGTATCGTTTAGGACGCGGCGGGAAATTGTTTCACAGTTCAAAGGACTGTCTCCCATCAGGTAAGCCGTCACCTCCTTCATCTAATTATGATCTCTCTGTTTCTTCAGCATCTCAGTCAGATAGGTCGCCCTCGCTTCATTTGGTTCCCACTCATAATGCAGACCCTCCTATCCATGGCTCAAGTGCCCTTCCTCTGACTAGAAATCCATCATGCCCTCCCACTCATAATGAGGATGACTCTAGGCCATCTGATGATTCTGAAGTGCCTCCATATAAGCTTTACCCGATAAGAATGATGACTGTGACCCCCCGTATGCCTTAAATGGCTCCCTCTCATGTTGTAAATACTCCTCATCATGGCTCATGTGCTCCTCCTATGCTAACTAATACGTCATCCCCTCACACTCTCAATGAGAATGACTCTAGACCTTCTGATGATTCTGAAGTTCCTCTCAATGAGCCGAATTCGACAGGAATGTTGACTGTTTCTCCCTCTATGCCTCTGCTCAAATGGTCATCCCCCTCTCCTCCTCGGGACTTGGATATGGGTGTAACCTCTAAATATCCAAGAAATACAGTCGGGAGTGATATCGAGTCTCTCATTGGTAACCCGACTCTTGACATTGCTGCATTAACTGTATTTGATAAACTGCCTTCTGATCCTCCCATTACCATCTATCCTGCTTCAGCATGAAACATTACTGTTAGGAAGAAGTCAAAATCCGAGTCTAGACATTTTAGGGGTTGGCTTAAAACCAAATCTCTGTTTCAGGATGAGTTGAACGATTTTAGGTATGTTCCCATCTCTTCTGTTGACATTCTCTAGGGACTCAGAGCATGCAATCCTATTAAGGTGTCTAAATGCATTCTATTCCATCTCTTAATATTAGGGGGATAGGCGACCCCTTAAAACATCTTCGCCTCAGAGATTTATTGGTGGAGATCCAGTCTTGTGTTACATTATTTCAAGAGACCATGTGTTCACAATCTAAAGCTCTCAGTACATTTCTAAAAATTCGACCAGGATGGCATGCCGTTGGAATTGACTCTATTGGCAGAGCTAGGGGTATGATTGCCATGTGGAATCCAAAGGTGGTTAATTTTCAAGCATATAGCTTCTTTGGGGGCATTATACTTTCAGGGAGATTCTGGAATTCTCCTGAGACAGTTCATTTGATTGATCTTTATGCTCCATGTCAGCATCGATCGTCCTTCTGGGATCGTCTTAATACATCTATTATTCTATGCGTAGGCAATCTCATTGTTATTGGAGATTTTAATTACACTCTAGCAATGAATGAAAATTGGGGCAAAGATCCCGATAGGACCCTTTGACTGACCATATTGCTCAAATTTTTCATGATCATCACATGGTTGACATCTGGCCTGTGCCCCTTGCTCCAAATTGGACCAATCATTGTGTTGGTTCTGAGTTCAAAGGGAAGCATTTAGACAGAGTTATGGTTCATGAGAGTATTATAGAGATTCTAGGAAACACTCGGTCACAAGTGGTAGCTGGTTCCCTATCTGATCATATGGCCATTACCTTTTCATGGTGCATGGAACATGCTAGATGCAGATTTCCATTCAATTTTAATAGAATGTGGTTAAAAGACCCTGAATATCACTAGCTAGTCACAAAGATATGGAAGGAGGATGTATATAATTCTGTAAGAGATGAGTGGAGGAAATTGTCAATGAAATTGTGAAAATTGAAAATCTATACAAAAAGATGGGAGATAAAAAAAAGGAAGAGCTCCGTGGTGAGTTGAGAGATATTTCCGAAAAGGTGGCACACAGTTATGAAGGCATGAAAATTTCCCCTCCAATTAAACATACAAATGAAATTCTTGAGGGATTTTAGAAAAGAAAGATAGAAATCTTAAACATACAGGAGGTGACTTGGAAGTTGAAGAGTCGAGTTCAATGGCTAAAAGAGTGGGACCTGAATAAAAAATATTTTCACCAGATGGAAAATGGTCGAAGAAACATGAACTCAATCTGGCATATTCTATCGGCAACGGGCAACTTGGTCTACTCTACCGAGGACATTCAGAAGGAAGCTTTTGCCCACTTTTCCGAATTCTACAAGGTAGAAACTGGGATCGATCATACAAGTCAGAAGTGGGTGTTGGAACACATGCCCACTATGTTTGACTCTAGTGAAAATAAAAATCTGGGGAAAGCCATAACTAAAGAAAATATTGAGATGGTTCTAAAATATTTTGCTCAATACAAGAGCCCTGGGCCAGATGGATGGCTAGCTGAGTTCTTCCTTAAGTTCTTTGAGCTGTTGGGTGATGAATTGCATACAATTATTGAGTAGTCTAGGCAATTGGGGTTCATTCGTGGGGACATAAACTCAACCTTTCTTGCTCTAATTCCTAAGCCATCTTGTCCCCAATCCTTTACATACTTGAGGCATATTGCCTTATGTAATTTCATATATAAAATGTCCTAAAAAATAATTGCTCCAAGGATCAAAGGGGTGCTATCTAGATACATTTCTGCTGAACAATTTGGGTTCCTAAAGGGGCGCTTGATTCATGATGCTGTAGCATCAACTCAAGAAGTTTTTTATTTAGTACAGTTTCAAAAAATGGAGGCCCTTATAATGAAGGTGGACTTATTCAAATCTTATGACTGTGTGGACTGGTCTTTTATAAGATTGGTTCTCTTAAGGATTGGTATCTCATTGCAAAATATTAGATGGATCATGGCCTGCATTTATTTTGTCAGATATGCGGTTATCATTAATGGATTTCCATCAGAGTTCTTTGTGGTAGGCCAAGGTCTTCACCAGGGATGTGCTCTTTCTCCTTTAATTTTTATTCTCTTCATGGATGGGTTCAACAATCTTATGAAGATGAAGAAGCATGTTGGTTTTTTCTAGGGCATATCTTTTTCCCCATATGTAAGAATCTCACATTATTTGTTTGTATATGATTTACTTGTTTTTGGCAGGATTATCAGGAATCACTAGTTTTATTTGCATTACCTCCTTCTTCATTTCGGTGCTGCTACTGGGTTGCACATTAACAAAGGAAAATCCTTTCTTATTCATGCACAAGGTGATGCTAATGAGATCAATTTCATTGCCGGTTTATTGGGGGTTCAGATCAAGCACATTTCAGAGGGCATTTCTTACATGAGGTTTAAATTAAAACCATGTGGCTATAAAACAACTGATTAGACCTGGCTAGTTGACGATCAAAGGCAAAATTCTCAAATGGTCTCATAGATGGCTGTCTTTGGGTGGGCGATATATTTTAGTTCAAGCAATTTTACATCAATTAGTGGTATATTGGGCACATCTATTGTTCCTTCCTGTTCATACGATTTCCCTTATTAATGCCACAATTTCTCATTTTATATGGACATGAGCATCTAAAGGAAATAAATTTCATCTTTGCAAAATCGACAACATGACAGTTCCTAAATATTTTTGGGGTTGGGGCCTTTTGCAAGTTTGTTCCTTTTCAAACACTCAATTAATAAAATATCTATGGAGGGCTCTAAAAGGAGGCGACATCTGGTCTATAATCCTTCAGATAAAATACTTGGAGGGAGAACCTTTCTTGTATATATATATAAGAGCCTTGGTTAAATAGATACATGAGTCCTTCAATTGGGAGAGCTTCTAGAAAGTCATGGATTTATTTGCAAAGCGTCTGGTTTGGAGTTTAGGAAATGGACAGAAAATTTCCCTGTGTAGTGGTAGGATTTTGGGTCTTACTGATGGGCAGTAGATTAATGATTGGCTTATTCATAAATTGTCCCACAGAGGTATTTTTTTTTCTTTGTTTCGCAAGTGATTTATTCATGGCATCAAGGATGCCCCAAATGGAAATCTGTTGCTCAACTTGGTTTACAGGATCAGGATGCCGGTTCTTGGCAGAAATATGTTGCTTGTTTACAGGCAGGTGGCTTCAACTTCCAACAGGGAGGTGATCGGATTGTTTAGGATGGCGTAATGACAGAAAATAGGCTAGTTGTGTAGGACATATACAATTTCATCATCAAGAATAAGATTGGAGACAAAGCTCTGTCTCCCTTCAGGGTATATTGGTACTAGAATATTCCACATAAAATATATTTTTTTGGATGGTTAGTCTGGAAGGAGCAGGTGTTGACTTGGGAAAACCTTATCAAAATGGGCTTTCATGGACCTGGTAGGTGTATTTATTGTCTCAGTCATGGAGAATCGATTATCCATTTATTTCTGTCTTGTCCGATTGTACTCAAAATTTGGTCTATGTTCTCCCATTTCCTTATTGATCCAGGATGGGGACCGGACAACATTATTAACACTTATGCAACATGGGGAACGATCAAAGGAAAATACAAAGCTTTGCCATTCTATTTTATCTGAGAGATATCGTTAGCTCAAAATCGTGCTATTTTTGATGGAAAGCCTGTAATCATTGCATAAATACATGGGGCCATCATGGCTTGGATTAATGCTAAGCCATATACACTACCTATTGTGAAGGATATATCACACCATATCAAACCTCAACTTATATCTATTCCAGTGATTTTCTTTGATGGAGCGCAACAGGGGGGTTTGTGCGGATGCAGTGCCTGGATTAAGCTTGAAAATATGGAAAGATTCCAGATCTGTTGGAATGGTGGAAGGGGATCCAATATTAAGGTGGAAATACAAGCCTTGTGGAGTGGTTTATGGCTAGCTTTCAATTTAAAATTGATATATGTGAATATATGTGGAGATGCTAAGATTGTATTGGATGGGATTTCTGGTAAGGCTCTCCTTCAACCTAAAGGTTTACTGGGGTGGATTCATCGTATAAAATCTCTCCTTGCAAAGCTCAATGACCCATCAATAATTCACATATATAGAGAGAACAACACTCATGCCGATATGTTATCAAAGAAGGAGTTCTCTGTCTCTCCCAACAACTACTATATTTATCATTTCAAGGGCTCTCAGTTGTTACAGGAATATGTGGTCTCGTCCTTATGATGTGCTTCAGGTCTTCCTTTAAACTAGTTTTGACTATTTCTTCTTTTTGACGGGTTCTTATTTCCTTATGCATGGTTTCTTTGCTCTCAAGCGTTGCGGATCCATTAAGCTGGGTTCCACCGCTTTCCATTCGTATGCGTTAGTTTCCCTTCCTCTTCATCAAGCGAGCCAGTCCAATATCAAAGTGAGCCTGATTTGAGTTTTTTTTTAGTTTTCATCTTGGTTAACGCCCTGTGAGCTTTGTTTCAGGGGTTTTGTATCTGGTTGCCTTGATTTTTTTTATCAGGGTGGTTGTGTTATCATCCACGGCATTTGGCTCACATATAGAATTGTTATGACGTCTATGTTAGATGGATTTTCACTTTCCTTTTGGAGGTCATCGTTTTTTGAGAAAGTTTTGATAAGTAAATGATATGTGATACTATATGTAATATTCAATGCTCGCGATGGTGAGAAATTATCCTCGTGATTATTGTCTAATGCCTATAGTTGCTACTATGAGATCATCTACTGTTATTCACATAATATGAACACCGTTTTTTCCTCTCTGAAAAAAAATTGATGGATTAAATGAGAAAGTCGATGCTTTATTTTTCGTGGATGTCACTAAAAAATTACTTCCTAAAGAACCTTGATTTTATCTTAAATCACACATCAATTGAAATAAATCTTGTGAGTAAAATCATTTGGTGTTATTCTAAGAAAAAACTATGTGTTGAATTTCTCAAATTCGTCCCAATTCGACTAGAACCAACGCCTAAAATCTCTGTTTCATTTTGGTTTTGTTTTTTGTTGATTTTAAATTATTTTTAAATTTATAATTTGGGATTAAATCTCACATTTATTGGAAAATATGGTTTTGAGGTTTTAAGATATGTGATTTGTTTCAATTTAGCTTTTCCTGTAGTGCACAATATGTCTCCCTTATGTCTCGACAATTGATTGATTCAATGTTAAGTTTAGTATGATGGTGATATGTTGGCTTGACTTAATGTTTAAACAAAAACTTTAATATACATGATATTTAATACTAAATGTTAAACTACATTATATAAAATATACAACTGTGCCATTGTTAAATATATATCGAGTGTATCCCCGATGGGGTGAGGAACTAGGTGCACGAGGCATTGCTAAATATATATCGAGTGCCTTGATGGGATGAGGAACCACACCTGGTGGTTGATTGGTTGAATGTTAAGATTAGTATGATGGTGATATGTTGGCTTGACTTTATGTTTAAACCAAATATTTAATATACATTATATTTAATACTAAAGGTTAAAGTACATTATATAAAATATACAACTATGCCATAAAATACATTATATAAAATATAGAACTATGCGATTGTTAAATATATATCGAGTGTATCCCCGATGGGGTGAGGAACCACGTGCACGAGGCATTGCTAAATATATATTGAGTGTATCCCCGATGGGGAGAGGAACCACTTGCATGAGGCACCATGTGGTAATGCCAGTTAACATTTGGCAATTGGGTCGAGGACCGATCTCCCCATCATCTCACATTACCCTGCGTACGGGAGGGAGTAATGTAATTCGTGTGAAATATTTCATTGCCTCGACCAATTTGGGAGACAAATCTCGAAGAAGTAAGGTAATTCCTCTGAAATCTTTCATTGCCTCGACCAACTTGGGAGACAAAGCTCGACGAAAAAATATGGTAGGCGACAAGTGTATTTGGTTTTCGTTTTGGCTCATTGCATGCTATCAATATTCCGATCATTAGTGTCGGAAGCGTCAATGGTTTGTTGTGTGGGGAAGGTGGAAACCCTGGTGGTGGCATTCCTTGTATTTTGTATTTGAAAACTGGTAATTTGCTTTTTTAGAGGGTGATATTTAGTGTTTTTGTACGAGTGTGGCATGTGGTTTCTGTTGGAGCCGACCTTTCATAGGTTTTGGTGTGTATGTGAATTAGTTTCTCTATGTTATTAGTACTTTGGAAGTAGAAGTGGGCAACGCCGAAGGCTCCGTGGTTGGGTTTTGTGATAGTTTTGTTGGTGGTGCTCCCTCCCTGACTTCTGGGTTCGTAATTGGGTTGTCTCGTTCTGTGGTGTGCGACATTTTGCGTTTTCGTGGGAAAAAGGTTTGTAGCTCTAGGAGGTTGAAGATTTTTCTTAGTTCAGGTGTCCCTAGGAGGATTCTTCTCAATGTGTGTTGGGTAATTGGGTGTTTCGCTTGGACCTCTTCTTCCCGACATATCCGAACTACCCAATAATTATGTGTCTGGGTCAGTGGAGGAAAGCCTTGTGGGGAGATGGGCTGGTAGTGGTCAGTCAACGCCCGAGCGAGCAGGGTGGCGAGAGTACTCAGCGCCATTGGGATGGATGGTATATGCAGACTTGGTTGTGAGGATTCTCTTTGGAGTGGGAAGGGCAAGCCATGGAGGATTTCAGTGTTGTCTATATCCCCGTTAATTGCTTGACTCAAATCGACGTCGGTCCTGTGAACATACGCTCAGTCTCGCATCGAGGATAGTCCTCCTTCCTAATGAGATCCAACTTGGTTGGCCGAGGGGACCGAGAGGCTCAATTGCAGAAAGTGGATTTGGAAGTGGAGACTAAAGGGGCTTGTCGAGGTGGCAAGAGGCGGGTGGCATCTAGTGTGCGCGGTGATTGCGGTTGTGGTGGTGCAGTGAATGAACTTGGGGGACACATGTAACAACCTTAGTAGAGGGGTGGAGCGAGGCGAAGCAATGACATGGGGTGACGAGGGAGTGAAGGTCGTGCGATGCATGGTTCGAGGGAAATTCGTCCATGTTGTCTGGAGAATTGCAAAGATTTGATTCAGTCCTTGCAAGAGCGGTTCAAAACAACAAACCAGATCCACTGAGAGGAACATGCTGAATTCATAGCTACTCTGAACAAGATGCACTACTTTCAGTGCCATGTTTGAGAACGAGTTGTGGTAGTCTGGCGAGGACAGAACCTGTTAATGGAGAAGGTGGATAAGATGGAGTCCTGGATGTCTCTCTTTGAAGAGCATATCCAATGATATTTTCACTCTCCACCTCCCCTTGGTACAATGCCAGACAACCCGACCTCAATTGCATCAGATGACTAGCATGGTTACAGGTGTTCTCTTTGTGTTAGGTGTTTTCTGGTGCCTTTGGCCTTCTCGGTTATGGACAATGTCTTTAGTTTCCTTTTTGTTTTTTTTTTGTCACATGCTACATGCAGTGGTCAACAAACCTGGTCGGGGTGAGACTACCAATGTTTTGCTTATGATGTTCTTATTTTCTGAAGAATGAATAGATCGAGTGTACAATTTAAAAAAAAATATGTTTTTTATTTATTTATTTATTAAACACACACACACACACACAATATATATAGTTTATTATACAAAATATACATTAATTTACATATTTTATTAAAAAAGGAAAAATCACCAAGAGAAGCCAAAGAAACTTGTAGAATGCCGAAGAAAATATCAAAGTGTCATTCATTAAGAAAACCATCAAATTAAAATGTGAAAAATACTCAAAGCCAATCCTTCAAGGAACAACCTCTAGGAATCAAAAGACAGTCGCAAGACATGACCATAACTCGGAAAGAGGCAAGTCATGATCATAAGGATGAGGGGAAAGCCATCAACCACATCAGGGTTCATATAATTTGACCAAAACATATGAAAAGACAATGTTTATAAAGATATTATGGTATGAAATAAGTGTCAAAGATGACAGCTACAAAATCATAGATTTTGTAACGACCCTTTACACTTTCAATTTCACATGTTATAAGTCATAGCCCATTCATAAATTGTTTGCAATAACCCAGAGAAACATGATCATGATATTGCAATTGAATAAAAATGTGATCGATGAAATTAAGCAGCCACTAAAAGAAAATCCCTCAGATACCTTGAAGTCCATAATCCCACCAATAAATACCTATCCATTAAGCTCATTTCAATCAAATCCAAAACAACTAGAAAAAATGCTAAACTTTTTTAGGAGGGGCCCTTTATTTTTTTTATAAAAAAAGTTGAAGGGAGTAGGTTGGCGTGCCAACAGGGTCCTAGTGTCCATTGCATATGTATACATTTTTGTTCTAGACAATATGAATATGACCTGGGCGATGAGAGAGGATTTTGAACCATATATGTATGGGGAGAAAAAGCAGGGCAACTTGTGCATGAGGGAGAATGGGTTATTTCCACACTAAAGTATTTGGGACAAAAACAATGAATCCCATGCATGCATGATAGTAAAACGACATAGGACGAAATGAAAGGTAGAACCATGGAATGGTATTAAATCTTGGCACCATGTTTAACATAATCAACAAACAAAATTTTGCAGTGAGGAATAACATAGGTCGAGGCTAGTTTTTTCTCATACTTGTGACAAACACACGCTTATTTCTTGAAAGTTTGTTTCCATCGGTTCCCTTCAAAAGTTGTGAGTGCCAATCCAAGGTTCTAGTGAGTTCCAAAGCTCAACTTCTCCACTAGAGAAAAATCACAGATGGGTATGTTAGCGACCTCTCTTCCAACCACCTACACTTTGTTGTGAATCCTGAGATGCTCCTCGGGCTACAACAGAGTAAACACACATGATGTCTCATAAATTTTCCAACTCTCACATTTCTCACCATATGGTTCACATAATATTACCATAAGGATGGTGTATTACATATGTGCCGTATGTTTGAAAATTGCAACTTCACGAAACTCCTTTAATATTTATGGTGTGGACTTTACAAAACTTGTTTGATATGCATGGCATGAATGCCCATGACAATGTATCTTGGCTCCATTCCAAAACTTTGTGTGTGTCTTCGAATTCTCACAAGGGATATTATGGTTTATAAGCTTAGTCTTAAATGTGTAGTGTATTTCACACCTTCACAATAATATATATTACATGATCAACAACTTTATATATGTGTTAACAATGTTGGTGAGGTGCATCACTTTTAATAAACTTTGTAATAACCTTATAACCATGCCCCTATATCTTTCATGGTTATTCCAAGGGTTACTATATTTATTATTTTAAATAATATACTTTTATAACTATATATATCATTAATGACTTGATCAAGAGGCCATCACATTTGCATGTTTAAACCTTAATTTTCACAATGTTTTTGTGTTCATAAATATATTTTCATTGTGAAACATAATTTCCTAGTTAGGCGAGTATCCATCGGTTTTGTTATATCAAAGACTGATCATGGAAATCAAACAAAATTATACCCATAATTATGTTGTAGTTGTAGACTTCATAAATATATGAATACCGCCAATATAATTAAAGCCTTCACACCACTTTTGAAATGTATATACATGCATATTATATAACAATATACAACTCCTTGCAACACCATATGTTGGTATGAAAGTATGAAAATGAAAATGATTCCATGTAAGCAATCTTTATTTCTCTAGTGAACCCCACCTCCCGAGGCTTAAAATTTTAGTTATTCTAGGTGTATTATTTTCAGGCCTTTTTAGGAGGAGGCGTTATAGTGAAGTGCAATGGTTTGCATAATTTTTTTTGAAAGTGGTTCAACAAACTGCTCATTTTCCCAAGTAGCTTCATCAAAATGCATGTTCTTCCACTTGATTAAGTACTCCATAACGATTATGTTTTGAAGAGATAGAGAAATTTGACCCATAAACTTCTTCTATTTCAAGAATGAACTTTCCTTATTCATCTAATTATGGAAGTTCTATTTACACTAGCATAGTTTGTCCCACAACCCCTTTTAGGGAAGATACATGAAAAACCTTACAAATGTGAGAATAAGGCAATCTAGGTCATACACCACATCCCACGAATAATATTTTAGGGTCCATAAATTTGGAGCTAATTTTCGATTCTTTCTTTTCTTGAGTGTATATTCTTAATAAGGTTATCATCCTAGTGACACCCAATCACCATCCTTGAATTGTTTTTCATTGCGATGTTGATCTTCTTGTTCATTCATCCTATTTTGTGCCAATTGATCCAAATGGAAATAACATTTTCCCATAGTATTTACACATGGGAGTGATGTAGAAAAAGCACTGAGAATATTATAAATAACGGGCCCCACCTTGAAAAAGGACAAATTCCTCCACACAATGTAGTTGTAACAATTTATCTTATTTAAAAAAGAGTTTCTTTCTTTTGAATATTACATGTTTTCTCTTCCCCTATTGATGTTCAAATCTCTTTTATCTTGGCCCTCCAAGATCTGGATCAATGGTTTCAAAGCCAAGTTACAACTCTATGATAAACATGGTTTTATTGTGCCCGTTTACTCTCCTCCTCATGATTACTATGTTCTAATGTTGGAAATCAATCAAGATTCTTGATGTCATTGCCACGTCTCAAGTTAAAATCCTGCAATGGTGAATAAAAAGGGGATTCGAGCTAAGGGTGGGTTGCAGAGGTTTCATAATTCTCGCAAAATACCAAAGAAAACTGCTTAGGATGCTGACTTGAGCTACCAAATCCCAAAGCCAATTATTAGGCATCCACAATACTTTGAAAGTGAATCAAATTAGGGATTATTTTCTTTCTTATAAATTCACTAAAAAATGATCTTGCCATGGTGTCAATTTAAAAAGAGGGCAATCATGATGAAGAACAAGGATTCGGTGAGGAGGTTTTTCCTTCCAAGTGGTTCTGCTACGATTCCCCCATGACTAAGGTGGTCCTGTGGGTCGCCATTCCTGCCTTTTTTCTGCATGAACTACATCATCACATATATGAGATTTGTGAACTCTAGTATGCATAATTGGTGTCACTAAACCCAACACCTTCTTCATCGAGGTTTTGTATGTAACATATGCATGGAAATAATTTGAATCCTTAGGTCACTTTTGTGATGAGTATTTTCTTGCATATATTATCTGGGCATTCAGATCTGGATGAAAAATAATAAGATCTACAAAATAGGGGATTGAATTAGTTAATGCCATGGTGGTATGTAAGTGTTTAAAGAAAACTAAAGTTCATTTCCATGGTGGTTTGTGGTGAATGCATATGTATTCCAAAACATCAAATATGTATGGTCGATACTTGCTCAGAGTGGGTGATTGATGGAGATTATGATTGGCCTACAACCTGCGATATATGTCAAGTAGGATTTGATGATGGAGTTGCTACTACTCGACTGGGTTGCTTACATGTGAATACACATTTCTTGGTGTCACATCTCCAAAGTTTTCCTCCCCACACAACTCCAATGTGAAACACCTACCTTTCTTGCTCCTCTCTGATATGGCTTCCAAAGAGAATTAACGATTTTGGATCTACTATTCATGCCAAACTAAAGAAAGTTATTTATTAGAGTGAATTGGTAAAAAAGTTGTTAGGAGACAACTTGATTACTCGACAACCACTTGAACCTCATCCTACACCACTAACCTTTACATTTGACCCATTTGTTTCTTTTATTGCTATACACTCATGAGGAAGTGTTAATGCTAATCTCCCATCAACTATAACAAAGGAGATAGTTGCATCACTAGGTCCAACACCATCAACTATTAATTTGTGATACAATTTTGGAACCAAGTCATCAAGCTCAAATATTGTTGGCATAAATGGAGTTATTTCTTCCAGTTTCCAACCTTCATTAGCTATTGATCCTCATTTCACACAATCTTAGAATACAATTGGTCCTGAAGCAACAACAAAAGAGTGTTCATATCACGGTGACAAATACAATCCAACTTTCTCCCCTCATGATGCGATGATGATGAAACTAAACAAAAGTATACTCGACGGGGTAGTTTTTGTAGAAGGTTTTTAATGTTTTTGCTAATTTTTTGGTCTCCTTCTTTGCCTAGTTGACTAGTAAATACTCCATGGAAAGAAGACCAAGAAGGTGGATCAACAACTGATGATTTAATTTAGGGGCACTCTCGACAACGAACATCTTCTGTATATCCTAGGAAGACCTTGATTTTCCTTTCCATTATGTTTTGTATGGTAACTATTATGGTTCTAATGATCCTTGCTTTATGGGCTAATGACTTTTTTTAAAATTATCTATTTAATAACATCAATAGAAATCTTATTACGTTGAGGACCAGAGAGTTCACCAATGTGTTTTAATAGGGAATTTTGGTTGACAAATATGAGCATAGTTTGGATTTGTTAGCCATTAGGATGGAAAACACTGTCAGTAGGCTCGCAATAATTTATCTTCATTCGGGCCACTGTCATCATTCTTGGAGGCTTTACAAAAATTATATAAACAATAGACTTCATGTTCATAACTGTAAAATTTCTCATAGAAGGCATTTTCACCATCAAATGAAACCAACAACTAGAACCACAACAAAAATTCATGTCGTTGGATCAAACAAATCATTTGAAGTGGCTGAAACCCACAAATGTGAATTGGTTGCTCATTAATCTACAAATGTCTTATTGCATGCGATGTTTTATGCCTACTTCATACAGTGAAGCAAGATTATGGTGTAGTTTCAAACAACACTACCAAGGATAGAAAATGGGTTCTTAACATTTTATGCGGGTTGTCCTTGGCCATCGTGCTTGTATATTTGATTGAGGAGGTCCATTGGAAGACCATTGAATGGGATTTTTTTCTCAAGGTACCCCGAGATCGTAAGTTTAGAAAGAGGATTATGAGAATATTTGTTCTTTTTTTTTGTGACATATATTTATGATACATAAATGGAATAATTTTGGACAGATTCACAAGGGAATTTGTGCCATACAATGTAGAGCTGCTGTTGTCCAATGATAGTGCTAAAAAATTTATGGGGGTAAATTTCCTGTCCATGATTAAAAAAATAGATAGGGAAAACATCTTCACAAAAATCATAAAAATCTAGAGAGGTTAATGCAAAGTTTGAATTTTCAACGCCCTACGCAAGAGGTTGTTCGAAGAATGGCTATAGAGATTGGCTTAGATATGGTCTTGATAGTCTTGAACGATGCTCGGGTTGTGGTCATAACCAAGTCCATTGAGTCCATTGACACTGTCATCGACTTCATTGAATCCAATGGGCCTTTTATATATAGGGAGGAATCCTTTACAAAATCTAATTGGATAGTCAAAATATATGAAGATAATCCATCATATTTTTACCATGCCTTGGAAGACTGACACACAAGCTATCTCAAGGTCCATTTTTTAGGTCATACACTATGAATATTACATTTGGCCCAAAATCATTATAGGGTATCTCTATCTTGGGACCCTCGTTCGTCATGGTTATGGGTCATCCACAAACCCACAATTATGGGTCAACCACACAAAACCCTTGCCATCAAAGTCCATTTTCTAGGCCATACACCATTGGTATCATAGTTGGCCCAAAAGTATTGCACGATATATCTATCCTTGTACCTTCATTATTCATGGTTACATGCCAACCACAAAAAACCTTTAGAAATTATACAAAAAATATGTATATCAATGGATTCAATCCGATCATGCGATCTACTAAAGCAAGATACTGAATCCTTCTACAAATAAATTGCGGAAATTAAACATGATCACCAATCACAACAAGTAAAGAAAGAAGCAAACCAAACCACAACACATATATTTTCCTGGGGAAAGCTTGCTGCTCAAACCCCTCTATCTCTATTGTATAATGAGCCAAGGAATCATGAAACAATACAATGGAATCTTCTCACAAGAGTTTGCTGCACTATCCTGACTGTCTCACACTGATCCAGACAAAATTGGTCTAATACTTAGCCAATTATTAGTCTGTCTTCAGCCTGCCTTGCTCACACAATCCCTAGGAAATTAATCCCTATAAAATAGGATAATTAGCCTTCCTTGATTGCGCAATGCTCATGGGAAATCCTATGGTTGTCTTACTGCATGCGGGAAACCTACTAACGATACAAATGATAGTTAACATCCCTTTAACCTTTGTCTCAACTGGGTCTCCAATGGAACTGACATGCATGCAACTATTAATAGTAAATCATCAGTTGCATGAAAGATCACTGCATGTGAATTAAATCTGAATTAAATCACTTGAACTCTCACTAGTTCAACAAATAGTTACAACTAGTTCAACTAAATTTAACTCAATTAATTGAGTTAACTGATTTCTCACACATTAAACTAATGCACTAACTCCAACTCGAACTCCATAACTAATAGAATCACTCTGCATGCCTCACCAACCACCCTCAACTCGAAATTCATGAGCTAACTGAGTTTATCACACTTAGTTAACTATTACACGTGATTATGAGATAAGATTACATTTTATTGTCCAATTTAATTAAGGGAAAATTAAATTAGACACATTTATTGTTGAATTTTCAACACTCGCTCTCAACAAGAAAGGCATTATCAGCTACCATGATCCTACCTCTATGGTATTCAAATTTTCTCTTGGTGAGCGCCTTCGTCAAAATATATGTATCCTGATCTTCCGTGGGAATGTACTGAAGTAACATAATGTGCCTCTGAACACAATATCTGAGATGGTGGTACCAGATGTCTATGTGCTTGGACCTATCATGGAATACCAGATTAACCGAGAGTATAACGCAACTCTATTTATCACAATGTATCACCGTCGGATCCATTTGAGAAACAAACAAACCAACTAGGATATTTCTCATCCAGATGGCCTCACATGCAGCCTGACTTCCTACCATGTACTTTGCCTCGGCTGAACTAAGTGCCACATATTTCTGCTTCTTTCTGTACCAAGAAACTACTGTTGATCCTATGCAGAAGATCCCTCCTGATGTGCTCTTTTTGTCTGATGGACAACCTGCCCCATCTGCATCCATGAAGCCTTGAAGCTTCACTCCCTCTGTCTGTCTGTACCATAATCCATACTCTATCGTGCCCATGAGATATCTCAAGACATGCTTCCTCACCTTCCAAAATAGCTTGGTCGGCTTAACCATAACTTGAATCATATGGTTAACTACATAGCAAATGTATGGCTTGGTGTTCACTAAGTACATTAGTGAACCTACTAGTTTCTTCTAAACAATAGATTCCACTACCTCACCTGAAGTAGAATCCTCCTTCCTCTAGTTTCCCGGAAGAGGAGTCTCCATGGGTTTAGAAATATCCATGTGAAACTTACTCATAATCTCTGTGGCATACTTGCCTTGAGAAACAAATAACTCACCATCCCGTTGCCATATTTCCAAACCAAGGAAATAGCAAAGGAGTCCCAGGTCCTTTATTTCAAAATCCCTTGAAAGATCCTCCTTGCAAGAATTTATTAGTTACTCATCACCTGTCAAAATTAGATCATCAACATAAAGTATGATAATCAAGAGCTTACCATTAACCACAATCTAGTATAGGTTCATATCCGCTTCACTTTTGGTGAAGCCCAACCCGGTGAAATAGCTGTCAATTCTAGTGTACAAAGCACGAGGTGATTGCTAAAACCTATATAGTGCTCTCTTGAGTCAGAACACATGATAATCACTGTCAAAGATCTCAAAACATTCTGCTGCTCTATGTACACTTCCTCCTCAATAACTCCATTGATAAACATAGTTTTTGCAACCATCTGATGTATCTGCCACCCCATATGTGCTGAGAGTTCAAGGAGAGATATAATCGATGAGTATCTCACAACCAGTGTGAAAATCTCCTCATAGTCAATCCCCTCAACTTGGGAGAATCCCCAAGATAAAAATATAGCCTTTTACTTCTCCACACTCCCATCTATCTCCTGCTTCACCTTATATCCATCTAGATCCAACCACTGATTTTACGACCGGTTTTGGGAAAACTTCCCATGCACTTTTCTTGACGATGGAGTCATACTCATCAACCATAGCGTCAACCCAAATTAGTTGCTGCACTGCTTTCTCAAAGGAGGATGGTTTAGTCACAATACACTTGCTCATAAGAGCCATGTATCTAGTAAACCTATGTGGAGACTGTCTCTGTCTGCGCAATGAAGTGGGTGCTCCTACATGCTCTGCAGCATAAAGTCTCAATCTATCAGCTTACGTGGTACACATTATACCATTTCTGGTGGATGGCTCTGCATGAGTGTTTTCTACCACTCCATGATCCTCTGCATGTGGCTGCTTCACATCTTGAGGTTCATCCTTTCGAACCAAGAGTTCCTCATCTGCATGCAAATCCATCTCCCTCTCAAGGGACAGTCACATGGCTTTCTCCTCATCAAATTTTATATCCTGTCTCACAACAGTCATCCTACTGTTTGGAAAATACACTTGACAATTGTGGGGAGTATCAATGTACCCCAAAAATATCCCAATCGTAGCTATTGGTTAGAGCTTATTCCTAGCATCTTTGGTCACATGGCAATAGAAAGATGAGCCAAAAATTTTAAAATATGAAATATCAGGTTTCTTACTAGAAAAATCTTCCTCTGGTGTACTCATGCCAAGTATTCGATGAGGACTATGATTTTGCACAAATACTGCTATGTTGCATGCCTCCACCCACAGATGCAACAGTAGGCCCTGATCATGCAACATCGCTCATGCCACACCCACAATTGTTCTATTCTTTCTTTCTGCAACCCCATTCTGTTGTGGGTTATGAGGCGCAATCAACTCTCTCTGAATTCCTTCTTTACTACATAAGTTATTGAATTCATTGGAGATGTAATCACCACCATTGTCGCTTATAAGAGCCTTCACATGGTTCCCCGTGTCTTTCTCCACTAGTGCTTTGAACTCACAAAATTTTGAGAACGTCTGATATTTCTTCTGCATGAAGTAGATCCAACACTTTCTAGAAAAATAATCAACAAATATCACATAGTACCTGTGATTTGTTGTCGAAGCTATAGAGAATGGTCCACACACGTCTTAGTGAACTCTCTCAAGGATTTCCGTTGCTTGTTTCTCCTTCTCATGAAAATTGGCCTTTGCATTCTTCCCCATGGTACATACCTTGCATGTGTCTATCTACGCCAGAGTACCCTTTGGAAGCCCCATAGAAATCTGCTGCATAACCTTCAAATCTTCATGGTGTATATGGCCCAATCTCCTATTCCATAACTCACCCTCATCCTGGCTCACCACTTTTTCGGCCTTACCCATCACTGCTGCACAACAATCTACATCAAGTTTATAGAGATTCTTCAAACGAATCCCAATCTTCTTGGCTTTTCTTGTGGCTTTGTGTCGAAGTAAATCTTTCCCTTCACTAAAAACCACATCATAGCCTCTATCCTCCAACATTGTGACTGAAACTAAATTCTTTTTCAAGCCTTGTACATGATTAACATATTTTAATAAGAAGGGTTTACTTGACTATCTATCGAAGGGAACTGTACCAATCCCGGTAGCACTGTACCATCCGTCATCACCCATTTCGATATGCGTATAGAGGTCCTTCTCCTCCAAGCTACTGAAAAGTTCTTTCTCTCCCGTCATGTGGAAAGATGCATCACTATCCGAGTACCACACTGATCCCATCGCACTTGACACCATGCATGCAATGAGCGTGAAGTCCAACTCAAATGGTAAGGCCAAAGCCTCACCAGCTGCAGATCGTGAAGCCTTCTTGTCGTTCTTCTTTTGTGGACAATTAGTGGCATAATGTCCATGCTCATGACAGTGAAAAAATTTCACTTTGGACATGTCACACTCCTTGCTTGCTTCGCCGGTCTCAGATTTGGAACAGGATTTATTTCCTTCCCCTTCTTCATCTTACCAGCCAAGGTGCAATTTTCGTCATCATCTGTCTTAGATGAAGATCCATCTCTGGTATCCTGCTTGAATTCTTCTTGCACCAAATCCGACCTAAGTTGTTCCCAATCTAGTAGCTTCTCCCCCCATTCATAGAGTCCTGATAACTACGCCAACCCTTGGGAAGGGTTAGAAGAGCTAGGTTCACCAAGTCATCATTCGCGACAGTAATTCCGACGCTCCCAAGCTCATCTCGACATTGGAAAAAATTGGCTAAATATTTTGGAATAATGTCTCCTTTCTCCATTTTGATTTTCCTGAGCTTGTCCTTGAGTGCCAATTTTCTATGATCACTGCACAGATCTGTCAAAGCCTTCCACATTTCATATGGAGTTTATTTTCCATGGATATGGAGATAATGTGGTCTTGTACTCCCTCCAATAAGATCCTCCTCACCTTTGAAACCTTCTTTTGCCAAGCATTAAGAAGTGTGGCATCTGCTGCAGCGGGTTTTGTAATGTCATTGTCAATGAATTCTTTCAACTCGTTGTCCTCCAGAATTGCCTCCATCCTGTCTTTCCAAGCAATATAATTGGAACTGCCCTCGATTACATACTCCAATCTCAAGCCATTGAAAGCCATATTGATCCTGATCCACCTGTCGCACCAAGAATACTTTTGCAAATTGGAATACTATTCAGTCAAAAACTCAATTTATTCTCCATTATAGTGATTTCTCGTGCTCTGATACCATGTAGAAATTATACAAACAATATGTATATCAATGGATTCAATCCAATCATGCGATATACTAAAGCAAGATACTGAATCCTTCTACAAATCAATTGCGGAAATTAAACACGACCGCCAATCACAACAAGCAAAGAAAGAAGCAAATCAAAGCATAAAACATATATTTTCCTGGGGAAAGCTTGCTTCTCAAAACCCCTCTATCTCTATTGTATAATGAACCTAGGAATCATGAAACAATACAATGCACTATTCTTAGAAGAGTCTGTTGCACTATCATGACTGTATCACACTAATCCGAACAAAATTGGTCTAACACTTAGCCAATTCTCAGTCTATCTTCAGCCTACCTTGCTCACGCAATCCCTAGGCAATTAGTCCCTATAAAATAGGATAATTAGCCTTCCTTGACTGTGCAATGCTCATGGTAAATCCTATGGTTGTATTACTGCATGCGAGCAACCTACTAATGATACAACTGATAGTTAACATCCCGTTAACCTTTGTATCAATTGGGTCTCCACTGGAACTGACATGCATGAAACTATTACTATTAAATCATTAGTTGCATGATAGATCACTGCATGTGAATTAAATCTGATTTAATTCACTTGACCTCTCACTAGTGCAACAAATAGTTACAACTAGTTCAACTGAATTTTACTCAATTAATTGAGTTAACTGATTTCTCATGCATTAAACTAATGCACTAACTGCAACTTGAACTCCATAACTAATAGAATCACTCTGCATGCCTCACCAACCACCCTCAACTCGAAATTCATGAGCTAACTGAGTTTATCACACTCAGTTAACTATCACAAGTGATTATGAGATAATATTACATTTTATTGTCCAATTTAATTAAGGGAAAATTAAATTAGACACACATTTCAAGTTGAATTTTCAACAAAACCCTTGTCTTCAATGACACTTGGTTTTGGGTCATCCACACACCCATAGTTATGGGTTAACCATATAAAATCCTTATTTTCATTGACTCATATTCAACAGAAGCTTCTAAGGAGGGAACTTTATGCAATGGGAACCATTGCTTTCTAAGGAGAGAGGATTGATTCGATTGAAAGAGGCATATGCCCATGATATTTACCCATGGTATTGAGTGATATAAATAATACACCAAGAATATTATAAATAATGGGCTCACCTTGCAAAAGGACAAATTCCTCCACACAATGTAGTTGTAAACATTTCTATTTTTTAATAAAATGTTTCTTTCTTTTGAATATTGCATGTTTTATTTCCCCCCTCTCGATGTTCAAATCCATTTGGTATTATCCCTCCAAGATTTAGATGACCAATTAATAGTTTTCCTTGAGAATTATCATAGTTTCTTTAGTATTCTCCATGTGTGACTTTATTGCTTGTATTTTGGACTTACCTTGTAAAAAATATGAGACACTAGGAGTTGGATATCCATAAAGAGCCTCAAATGGAGGCATTTTAGTAGATGTATGATATATAGTATCATACCACCATTTTTTTGGAGGGAGCGACTTTATCCATTGAGATTGCATATTTGAAGAAAAAAATGTAGATAACCCTCTAAACATTTGTTAACTAATTCCGTTTGACCATATGTTTGTGGGTGATGTGTTGAAACTCATCGTTGGTGTTGTTCCACACATCTTCCATATTTCTTTCCAAAAATTATGAGTGAGTTTTGGATCTCTGTCATTTACTATTATCTTAGGAAAACCATGGAGTCTATGAATTTCCTTCATGAACAGTTATGCCACTTGGCTTCTTGTGTATGTAATCTGAACACAAAAATGTGCAACTTTTGTGAGTTTATCAACAACCACACAAATGGATTCTTTACCTATTTTGATAACCTTATAATGAATTCCATTGATATTTCTTCCCATCTTTGATTAGGTATGTGTAGTGACTAAAGTAACCCTCTAGTTTTTATTTCTTTGGAAAACTTGGAATTCACTTACAATTTTTTTAATATCTTTATTTATTCCTTCCCAAAAAACAATATTCTTTTATCCTTTGATTTGTTTTAACAAACCTTGCATCCCCTGCCATTAGAGAGTCATGGGACTCTCTTAATGTTTGTTTCTTCAACTCTGATTTAGGGCATAAATATATGCTAACCTTATACCAAAGTATATCTCCTTTCCACTCCCAATGTTCCACAAAGTTCATTCATTTATACATAGCATTTTTTGTTTAATACTATTATGATTTTTCCATTCGCATGAGCTTATTCTAGCGACACTATAATAGAAAATGGAACCAAATATAAGCTTAATGCTTCATCTATTTTAAGAAGCACATCTTCTACCACATTTTCCTTCCCCTTCTTGTATATTATTTCAAAATAAAAAGCTTGCATTTATGTTAGCCATTTTGTTGCTCTTCTGATGACAATCTTTGCTCCAAAAAGTACTTTAGACTATCATGGTATATCTTTACTTTAAAGTGTCTCCTAATGAGACATTGTCACCATTTTTTTTTTGCAAGTTGAATTTCTTCCATTTCTTTTACATATGTTGATTTCTCCAAATATTTTTCCTTGAATTTTTTGCTTTGAAAAGTTGATGGTCTGCCTTCTTGTGTCAACACTACTCTAATTCCTTGTCCTGATGCATCACATTCTACTACAAATGTTTTCCCAAAATTAGGTGTTGCCAATACGGTCTAGAATAAATGACATCCTTTAATAGAGAAAATGCCAAAGTGGCCTCATTAGGCCATACAAATATTTTTTTCTTCAAAATATATTTGAGTGGACCTGTAATGCATGCATAATTCTTAACAAATTTCAAATATTATCCTATAAGTCTCCAAAATCCTCTAATAATTCCTCACATCCTATATCATATTTAGCCTTTGGTCATTTTTTTGACCTTTCTAAACCATTTGAGACACGCTCCCATAGGTTAGGTTTCATCTGAGGCTCTAAGTCCCTAAGATGACCCATGTTTATTGGGAATGCAAAATTTTGAGTCTTCAACCTCTCAAAGTCATTTGGGTGTGCTTAGAAGGGAATATAGTGGTTTAGAACTTATTATCCCTTTAATGATTTCTTAGTGCCAAGTGAACCATGAATTTCTTAAGGAATGTAATGTTTGTAAGGTGTGGACCACATAACATATGCCACTATCCTAAGAAAATACTTATAGTATGGGATCTTGGACCTATAGTTATTGATCAATACCTATGGTAAGTTTCCAAAGGACAAAATACTTTTCTTAAAGGCTAAGAAAAATTTCACTTACACCTTGAGGTCATTCTTAACCTATTGATATTATTCTTCTTTTCTTCGAAAAGCCTCTCGTTCCCCCCCTCCCTCTCTCACACACACAATATCTTGCAAGATATTCTCTAAATTAGCACCATATATTAATTTAGATATCCTACTCATTCTCCATGCTATTGGGCTACTCAGACGTTTAATATCAAGCTCCTCTATATGTATCTCCTTTTTATGGTTTGGATTTTTCCTTGAAATATTTCTTGTCTTATCCTACAATTTCTTTGATTTGACCACAATGCGAGCATATATGGGGTTAAATGCATATGAAATGGGGTAAATATATATATAACAGGGGTCAAACTAATAAAGTATCCATGTGCAAATATCGAATTAAATCATGTCCCCCCCCCCCCCCCCTCGGGGTCATATAATTGTCTATTAGCTTTGTACCTCTCACAACTAGGATGGTTGAAGACTTCTACCTACCTCAAGGGAGATCCCATCACAACCAAGGAAAAAGAGGTATCACCTTTATGAGGGATCATTAGATCATCGTTCAACACTTCCATTGTTTCATTATTTGTTGTATCTATTGTGTTTTATTGCATTATATTGAAGATCAATATCAAAATTGTTTTTTTGGAAAGGTGAAACATTATGCAAGTTTGATTGGGTGGAGTAACACTCTCTTGGAGGTTTTTCACATATCTCATCTTTAGCCTTAGTGTATTTAATGCCTACAACACTATTTTTTCATGTTCGTTTCCTTCCTTTTCTCCTCATTTTAATCTTCAACAATTAATATTATTACATCACCCAAGGAAATTGATAAATCAACCCTAGTTAGTTTGCTATCCTTTATTAATTTGTCGTTGAACCCTACTTAAATTAGCCTAATTAAAATTAAACCTTAGAAAACCTAATCAAACATAATACCCTAATTAATCTGGTGGCCTTTCTTCCACATTTTTTCCTTCCTCTCTTTCCCTCCTGGATTCTCTTGGTTTTGTTTTAAAACCAATCAGTAACTCCACCCCTAAATTTCTCCTCATGGTATAATGGTGCCTCACTACAACTGTCACATTACAATGATATGATATTCAATTATATGCCATAATTTATTAGTGGGTTAGTGTTGCTAAAGGATATAGTGTAATCTAATCACTTAAATCCCTCTTGGAGGGGGAGATTCTATATATGCCTCAGTGTGTCATGGGAGGGAAAATTTTGTATGAATTTAGTGTTACATTAAAATACTTGCAATGTTTGTAAAATATATTTGATTCACATTGTCAATGAGCTTAGACTCACCATTATTATCATAATTGCTTAGTAGCATGTTATATGCTAGGAACCATACAATCTTGTAGCTTGGGAAATATTAATATGAATGGTAGAGATTATAGTATGCATAACTAGTAATTAGTGGGGGGAGTGGAGGAAGGAAGATTTAACTTGTACATTCTAAGATGATAGCAAGTTGTTTCACCATTAAGTGTAATGTGAATTTCTTACACAATTATCATTCAAATTAAATCTTTAAATTCTTAATAATAAACTTTTCTAAATTAGATATTTGATGTCGAAAATGTGAAAAATATAAAATTTAAGAATTGGAAGTTTGGTAGTTAAGATGTTATTTGAACTTACATATAGTTTTTTTTTGGGTTTAAATTTAAGATTTGTTATGTTTTCATGCCATAAATGTGAAAAAAAATAATTTTTTTGATAAATGACATTTAGTTATTTAACTTTATAATATTTATTTGTGTAACATTAACATTTTTAGAGTTATATTTTCCATATGGCTTGGAAGCATCACTTTTCTGTTGCAAATCATTTCGTTGTAGTTGCGACTCCAATTGAAGGAACTAAATTGTTTCATTTGTCTGTTGTAGATGCCTTGAAATAACAACAAGAGTTGCTTTGCTGATTTGCACCATGTCTTCAACACTTGATAGGATCAAATTGCGAATAACTTGTAACAGATGGATGTGTTTCGCCGTGTGAACTCGCTCGCTTGAATTCAGGCTCGCTTGTCTTGAAATTTCTCACTTGATTTGAACTTGTTGGATTGAATTCACTTGCTTGATTTGAATGAGACACTCGCTTGCTTTTTTTCTTGAATGGCGCGCTCACTTGTACTGCCTTGCTTGCTTTCTTTCAAAATTTGTTTGAGTTTTATAACTTGCTTGCTTGAACTCTTGAAATCATGCTTGCTTGATTACGATTGCTTGCTTTGACCATTTTCTTGGTTGATGCACACTCACTTGATGTTTTGAATTTGTTCTCTAGCACTTTGTACTTCCTTGAATGTACTCCCTGGATTGTGCTTATTTGGAAAAGGAAGGGTGTCGAACATTGTCGAAAATGCACCCAAGAGACAAATGACAAGTTCAAATAATATGACTGAGTTGAAGAATTAGTTGACTTAATTGTCTTAGTTTGATCACCTTACCAATTCAAAATGGGGTGTCAGTTTCAACTGAGAATGCACCCTGATAATTCAACCCAGTTACAAAAATGTTTATCTGCAAGTTATAAAATGTGTTGTTGATGTCGATGTAGACTAGCCTTGGAGTGCTTGATTTTGTAGCTTTTTTAAACTTGAATTATGTGATTGAATGATGGGGAATGTGGATGTAGAATACCTCATTATCAACTTGGTGACATGTTACACAAATGCATGTGATTGTTTGTGCTTGTGTACTTAAGCTTGATTATAGGAGCTAGATTACTTAAGTTTGATGACTTGTATACTTAAGCTTGCTTATGTGCATGTAGTTGTTTAAGTTGTTGTGAACCATATTACAAAGAGAGTGTAAAAAAAATGGACACAAGTCATGCACTCACATTCACTACACACAGTGTACCTAAGATCCCCTTATTCAATTTTGGGCAGATCTAGGACACAAGAACCATAAAAAAATTATGTTTTATTAAGTTTCAAGGTACATCAACCTTTCATCTTTACAAATTCTTCGTTGAAGCTTCTCAAGCAAATATTGTGAGAACTTCTTGGAGGCAATTTTTTTTCAAAATATTGGATGGATACTGACTCAACCTCTAAGAAAAAACTTTACTTTAATGATCTTCCTTTTAAAAATCACTTGACTCCAAATATTACAAAACACTTATTGCTCCAAATTTCCAAATTGACATAAAGAATTTCACCAAATCATTTAAAAATTAAAAACCACATCTTATTACTCCAAAATACAAATTATACCTTATCACTCCATTACAAAAGATTCACTTTACTTCCATTAAAAAAAAAACAATTTTATGAAATCACTTTATAAAGTGAATTGTTTTCCAAAAATAAAATTAAAAACACTCCTTATCACCTTTCGATTATCTTATCACTCCAAAAATTTTATGATAACCTTGTAAAGAATGCTTTTACATACTTCCCATTCTTCCCATTAAAATAATTATGAGAAATTTATGAAGTCACGTTTTCCTTACAACTTATGTATGTAAAGCTATACTCACCATTGGCCTTTATGTATATAAAAATATATATACCATTTTTTTTTTTACCGTATACTTTGGACAATGCCTACAATGTGTAATGATCCTTCATTAACTGATCCAACACTGAGACATCAACTAATCCAACGCAGTGACAATCCTTTACACACACCTCATGTCACGTAGTCAGGTTCTTAGGTCCTTTGACTGCCTTATAGGAGACTGCAACTTTTTATGATTGTAATGCATGGAATCCACACTCACCACACCATACTTGAGAATAGAGGAAGTTCGTTTCTCCAACGTTGAACTAAGAAACACTTCCATAACAATTCTTCGACGTAGATCCCAACAATGCAAATAACCGGAAAGCCGCACTAGCAATCCGATCAGAAGGAGTTTCACTGCCAGATTCTAGTGTTGGCACATGTGAAAATCCAGAATCATATTTGGATAGGAAACCAATAAAAGTGACTATACAAAACACATTCTTAACCCCAAAAAAGCACCATAACCATGACATAAAAATTGCACCATGTATGATCCAATGAATTTCGATTCGCCCTTTCAACAATGCATTTCATAGCGTCAAGACAATTTCTTGCATTCGTATATTGGTGGATCTGTCCTCTTGGGATCTCCAGGAATTGCAAAGATGATTATGCCTGAAGCTGCCTCCAACATGACAACGAGAAGACGCTCTCAGTCATGACGCTTGAATTAAAATTCATTGAAGCACTAGTCAATACTAGTGTGACTTTATACATGTTCTGGTAACAGTCAAAGAGACACACAACAAGGTACTGAATTGCATAGGCTTGTCTAAGCGAAAATAACATCATAATGTTTCGAGCAATGATATCTCTCTATGAAACAACAAAAAAATTGATATGACTAGAAATCACACCAAAATAGTTCATCTTAGTTGCTAATACATTAGACAACTTCCATCACTTTCTATGTCTTCGAAGGCTTCAACTGCACAGCTAAATCGAACTAAATTGTCCTTGATACCAAGATGAGATATACATTGAATTTCTAGGAACAATATGAGGCATACCTTATATCTTACAAACCAAAATTTGTAAGTGGTGATGACTGATCCATTGTGGAGCATTGCGCCCCATTTCGGAAGCTTCCATCTGAGCTCCCACGCACTCCGAGGCCGGTCCATGCATGCTCAAATGTCAACACACGCCTAACATTCTGATTAGTCGGAGCGAGGTATTATTGGAGCATGTGAACAATCCTAATTGTGCATTGAAAGTTCTTGTAGGCGATTCAACAGAGAGAAGTGGTCTCATACTCCTTCACCGTATGAGTGGATTGATTATGTAACCAGAAGCTCAACATTGCGGTCGAATCCCAGCAAGTTCGCGCAATTTTTCAAATCTGGCTTGGGTATGTGCCTCTATAAGACTTCTCTCACGCTGACCACATTAGTCACATCTCACAACATCAACAATGATCAAGAAAAATGGTGGATTTTGCGCATGGATTTCAGACTTCGCCTCGCTATCCTTAAGTGAGAACTCCTATTACTTCTATTATTCACTTGTTCAACATTTGTCTGGTCTAAAAGCTAAGACTTCAATGAAAATCTTCAAAATAGACTCTGCTCAGACTTCAATATATATCTCCAACATAGACGCCTAATGCAAATCCTTCAATTCAAAATAAAATCAACATCGATCCGTGCAACTCACAAATGGTTTCTTTCATGCAAATGGATTACAATACAAACTAAATTTTCATGTCTAAGCCCTTACATAACCTTTCTTCATAATGGACTTTGAAACAAAAATCCTCTACGGAAATGCGGCTCTTACCAAAATCGGGACTCTTGCAACAACAAGTAGAGCACTCAAACTTCTCACTACTCACGGATCTCCACACACAGGCCTCATGAGTCTCATGTACATGTATCCTCACATAGCTCAACAAGTCTACGCATTTATCTCTAATGCATCAATTACAAGCTTACTCACAACCTCGCTTTGATACCACATGTATAAAATTAATCAACTCATAAAACACATAAAAAATACCTGAGACAGAACTGGCGAAAAAGGCCAGAGCCTTTCTATACCCTTCACATATTCTTCATTATTCAAATAATGTTATAATACAAATAAATAGATGAGGAAGTTGTCTCAAGATAGTGCGTCTATCTTGGAAAACTTGGTCGAGAAAATATCTCAACCACACACTAATCTAGGAGTCAAGTTAGGTGGGCCTAAACTAACTCCTAATTAAGAGGAACAACTCAATCTTGAAAAATAGATTCCTAATTTTCAAGATTGAATAATTTAATTATATTTTTGTATTTATAATTGTTTTACTCACAAGAGAGTGAGGCTAACAGATGCTACCCACAGGTTATATGAACAATTTAACAAAGTCAAGATAGCTTATGGTTTTTTAGACAAATCATTTATGGATGGTAGGAGAAAATAGAAAATAAATATAAAAGACAAAGCAAGAAGAATTCTTCTAATGATATTTAGGCTGAACAACACATAAGTAATTTGAAGAACTTAAATCCGAGCTTACAAAAAGAATTCAAATTCAATCATTTTTTCCAAATACTGAAGACTTATTGATTAAAGTTTTGACTTAGGAGAAAGATACATAGTAGAAACACTGTCAGAAAACCATCCACACATGAATATTAGAAAATTTGTGCATGTAAAATTGCTTATAGTGAATTATATCAATATAAAATCTAAACACGCAATCTTTCTTCTTCAAAAAATTCCCAACCCTGATTTCGTCATTATCAACTTCATAGAGTATTACAAAACCATAACCATGTTTTAAGAGAAAATTTAATTACAAGGTCCAAAAATAGATAAGTATATCTCTAATTAAAATTACATGCATTACATTGTTCAATTATAAAACAAAAATAATAATATTATGTATATGAAGATCATGTTGTTGTTGGAGACCTAGCTGAGGCTAGGGGTCAAAACCGACTATTGATATTCTGCGCAGATTTTCTAGAAACCTTGCTTCATCATCACACTTGATATGGTAATTCCATCCTTGACATTTGGTGTTGATCCACAAAAAAGGGGAATCTGGTACGTAGATAATTTCTTCGGGGCTAGATTTTCTCAAAACTGCTCCTTGTTGCCTTCAAAAGACAACTTTTCCCGAGCGCTAATGGATTAACTGGAACACCTTAAAACGAGATAAAAACTAGAATCGTTGACGGACTAACTATCAACGTTATCTCAAACAGATGCAAATTCGCGCTCACAATATATCTGTCAGCGACCATCCAAAATAAAGTAGAAAAAACACTTACCAGTTAATTGTCAACGCTCCATCAAAATGCCCCCAAAAATAGTGGGCAAAACAAAACTCTGCCCTGTAGATGCTTAGCTGAGTTTGCTAGCTATCTCTAACAAAATGCCAATTTCATTGTCTCCTTTTCCTAAGCCTTTGCAGTAGGCTTATTGCTTTGACTCTTAGGATTCCTAGAATTTGCAGGATTTTCTTTATTTATGATGATATCTTTTTGAGGTGTATCATCAAACTCAATGAATTGTTTTGCAAGGCTACAATTTTGTTTAAGCCTTGAATTTTAGCCTCATTTTTTTTCAATGGTTTAGTATGCGGCCTTATTCCCCCATATATCTCAGCTAAAGTAGGCTCCTTATTAACTTTTGTTTTATTTGTCTTAGTTTCAAAAACTCCAACGTCTGCTTCCTCTGTTGGTTTAGTTGCTTTAGCTTGTTCAGGAGATGGCATAAGGGGAGGAGACAAGTTCTTCTTTTCCCGAAGTCTTCCACTTATTCTTGTATAAACCTTTTCAATTTTAGGAACTAGAGGAGGAGGAGGTTCTGTCATCGTACTTCTCCTCTAGCTTCTAGTTTGAACATATGAAGTCCCCTGCTCTAAGGTCTGGGCCAGTTCAACAATATTCTTGCTTCTTTTCCTTTTGCTAGTGCCCTTGGGTTTGGGTGAAACAAACTCTTCCATTAGAGGAAATTTTAGCCTAAAAGTGCCCATGAAATTTTCATGTATTTTCCATGTTATAATATGTATACCAATAAAAATAATTTAAATTCAAAAGAAGTACATGTAAAAATTTTGGAGGGAAAAGAAGAAAAACTACTTTTTTTTTTTAAAATTATATTTTTGGCTTATCTCCTTACATGTTTACTCAAATTTCAAGTCTATACACTGGTTGGATGTGGAATTTAATTACACATCCAATGAGTGTCTACACTTGAAATTTTAGTATACGTATAAGGAGATAAGCCAAAAATACAATTAAAAAAATAGTTTTCTTCTTTTCCCTCTAATATTCATAACTCTTATTTTATTATTTTTCCTTAGGAGGCCAATTTTAAGCTAGAATTTCCTCTAATAAAAACTGATGTAAAAGAGAAAATGCTAGTAGTGAACATAGCCCAAAACAGTCATTTCAAAACCTTTCTTCAAATTTTCTTCAATTCTTTCTTTATTGTAGCGTATGCAATGAAGATCAGATTTTTTTGTTTGAGTTTTTATGCCCCCCCCTTCCTCTGAAATTCCTTCTTCCTCTTCCTCTTCGACAACCTATTCCTCTAGAAGAATCTTGAGCATGAATCTTCTCTCTTTCTGCAAAATTTTTCTCAAGAGAATCAAAGGTGATTTTCATGATATTTCCACTTGCTTGCAATGACTCAAGGTAATGTGAGTAAGCAAGATACAATGCCTTAACATAAGCTATGAGAGGTATGTCAACTTCTACACCAGTATTCTGAATGTCATGCATGATAGATCTTACTTCTGATGCTAAATAAAGAGGGTCATCATTTTTCAATTCAAGGTTGAACAACTTAATCATTAATTGAACAATTTCAAGTTCAGAATGTGAGTCATAGAGTTCATTTAATTTTATCAAGGTTTCATAGGCATTTGAAAACAGTGTAATATGGCGACTCACCTCTTCATTTACAGAAGCTGTAATCAAGGCATAGGCCTTGCAATTCCTGTTTTCCCAAATGGCGATCTCCTTGTCTGAGGTGGGCTTTGTTGATGGATTGTCTCCTTCTCCTTCATGATTTCATCTCCACAACACATTAAAAATTAGAGTGTGCTTGATTTTTCGAGACCATTCAGGATAGTTCTCCTTGCCAGAGAGAACAACTCCCACAATAGATATGAGAGAATGCATTATGACTCTTGGAAAAAAAAAACAAATTCTGTTGGAGGGAAAAAAAACTCAATTCTGGTGTAAAATGTACTTTACTGCAAAAAGCTCAATGCTGGAGTGAAAATGCACTCTACTGTAAAAAAAAATTAATTGTTGTAAAAAAACTAGTTCTATATATATATATATATATATATATATATATATATATATATATATATATATATATTTGTGTGAGGTCGACCCGCGAGAGGTCGACTTGGGGGAGGTGTATGTGGGGAGGGGCTGTGGTGAGGTGGAAAAGAAGAGTTTGCAATGAGGGGGGGAGGGGGGAAGCGAGCGGGGATGGAAGAGGGCTGCAGGGGGAGAGCAGGTACGGGGAGTGAGGTGAGGGGTTGGGCGAGCAGTGATGGGGGAGGAGGATGGGGAGATATGTGAGGGGGGCAAGGAGAGTCGAGCGTGGATGGGAGAGGATTGCGGGGGGGAGAGCAGCGAGGGGGACAGGGAGTGAGGTAAGGGGGACAATGAGAGTCAAGCGGTGAGGGGGAGTGAGGTGAGGGGTTGGGGGGATATGCAGAGAGGTGAGTGGGACAGGGAATGAGAGAGAGATGAAAATGGGAAAGAGCGACTGTGCAGAGATGGACTGTGGGAGAGAGCACACAAAGTAGGAAAATTAGTAGGTAGGTAACTCCAACAAATTAAATCAAAACAATAAATCATTAATTATGGAAAGATTTTGGTAGAATGACAGAGGTGACAATCTACAAAAAATTGCAGAGCCAATTTTGTAAAATGGAGGAGGGAGTTACAAGAGTAAGGAAGCTAAAAATGGACTTGGATCTGATACCATGTTAGGCCAGGAGGTAACTCTGCAAATTAGAATATGAATTTGATGGAGGGTGCCACACATGAATTTATACATGGAGGTGAGACTGTTGGGATTCATTTCCCAATGTCTCTTTGCCTTCCTTATTTCCTAATTTACACTATTATACAATCTCACCCAATCCCTTAGGATTAGGTGTCAACAATTTTCAATTAATAATTTGATTAAGCTCTTGTGATAAATGAAGTGGGATGATGCATCAAGATTTTCCCTAACTCTTGGTGACATCTGTTTGAGACTTATCAATAAAAATAAAGGAACATTCATCCTTACATGTCCAACAATGTGAGCAAGAAAATGAAAATGATACAGATTGAGCCTATTGAAGCGCCCTTCACAAGTGAAATAATATTGTGTAATACTCAGGAGTAGGTGCCATTCATCCTTCAACCAAGATCTTTGTGCATCCCAACACCATGGTTTGTCCTTATATTCATCCTTTAAGAAGAAATGAATGTCAATTCCAACCAAAATGTTGGTTTTAAATTAGCATTCTCCATCAACATGGATGCCTATAGCCTTTGCAACCACTTCCTCTGTGATAGGAGAAGGAAATACCTCCAATCGTGACCCACTAGCCATCAAACCCTTCAAAAAAATCTCAGGCAATGCCGTCACGGTAACCCCTACACCTGAAAAATAATTCGTCCCAAGAAGCCTCCTGTAAACGTTCTCAAATATTTGGATGCACTTCAAGGAGGTTACGTCCCTTGGGTTCCCCCTTGTGAAATTTGTTGTTTTTTCCCATAAATTCCATCATCTAGAAACACATGCAATAGAAACGAGAGTGGGATTCGATCATGAAAACGCAGGATAACTAACTTTTCACCTTAGTGGATAAAACAATATAGTGGATTAACCCTGCATTATTCTTAACTCTACACAATATAATTACTCCCACTATCCAGAAACATTGGAGATTAAATGTGACAGTAAATCAATAATACATAAAAATGATCAATTACACCATTAATTTACCATGATGATTACCCTTCGACGACGGAAATATTCTAATGTGAAATCATGAAACAACATGTCAACATTTGTTTAGCCAATGCTCACTTGATCAATTACCTCCTCCTTTGCTAACATGTGATCTGTTAGCACTTTGATCTTGACATTTAAATTTTAAATTTTAATTTAGCGCTGATAATCCAACTGTCAGCGCCCTAAAAAAATAAATTTGAATTTAAAAAAAATTAAAAAATAAAATCTTGAACTTAATACTAAGATAACAAAAGTTATGATTTGTTATTGTTAATTTATGTGGAGGATGTTATGTTACTAGCAAATCATAAAAATACTTGTGATAAAAATATAATCATTTCATATAATAGTGTCATTTTCTTATTGGGTAATATCATTGTTATCATTAAATATCTTGTGTAGATAAAGAGATAAAGATGAACATGAATCCCATCTTCTATACATAATAAATGAAAAAAATAGTAACAACAACAATTTTATATGTTTTTTGTTCAAGATATTGAGTTAGTTAAAGAATCATGGAAAAAGGGTACCTATTTTATAAACAGTAAATGAAAAAAATAGTAACAATAACAATTTTATATACTTGTTATATGTGTTATTGAGTTAGTTAAAGAAACATAGAAGAAGTTTGAAAACATTAACAATTTATGTTTACTCTATGTTTAAAAAGACAAACATTAATATATTATATGTGTTATTAAATTTAATCATAAAAATATAAATAAATACAAATAAAAATTATTTATTGAAATAAAAGTTAAATAATCGTTATATGTTTCACATAGAGTTAGAAAACTTATAAATAAATCTCAACTAATAATACATCTAAAGGAATATACTTCACAAATCAAATAAATTGAGAACAAAGTACATGTAATGTGACATGATACTAGTCAAATTTTGGTTGGCTAAAACTAAAAGGAAGCATTATATACCCAACAAGTCATGTAACAACCCTGCAAGTCAATATTTTCTAGGGTTTTCAGGGCTCCAGGTTATCATTCCAAGATCGGAATGCCAACGGAGGGCGGCTAATCCCCTTCCTCCTCTTCTCCAGATAACGATCCAGAGTTTGCAACCATAATCAATTCGCTACAGGAAAAAAAAGTGAAAGTAGGCACGTCAAGATTTGTGAAAAAGTTAGAGGAGCCGCCAAAAGTCCAGCTGTTGTCCTCTACTTTCCATAGTAAAACAAAGACATTCTTTGAGAGGGCCTTGGTGGGTCATTTTACAGGCATGTGGCCCAATCCAACTTTGATCGAATTTTGGATTAACAAGATGTGGAGGCCTATGACAACTGGTGATATAGCCTTTTTCGTGGTAGGAAAAGGTTTTTTCATCTTTTTGTTTCAATTGGTGGAAGATTGGACATAATCTTTAGGAGTGGGCCATATTTCTATGGACCAAGAGGTATTTATATAAACTGATGGAGATTGGAATTTTATCCAGAGGACGATATCCCAACATGCATTCCAATTTGGGTCAAACTACCTAGGATGCTAATATCGTGCTGGGACAACGCTACTCTTTAGGAAATTGGAAATCAATTGGGAAATGTAATGCCCTACTTAATCACATTATCCTAATTTTTATTCGTGTGTAATTAACCTTAAAATATTGACTTATAATTATTAAACAATATTTGTATACTTAAAATTTTTAATATGTAATTTTATTTTATTGATATGACTTTTTATTATTTTTTATTATTCAATTCCCAAGGTGTCTCCTCAAATTTAATTTTCGATAAGATATGGTCCTCTCCAATTAATTTCTAAATCAAGTATTCATATTTCAATTCCCAAGGTCTCTTCTCAAATTTACTTTTGAATAATATATGGTACTATTCTATTTATTTCTAGTTTAAATATCAATATTTCAATTCCCAATGTTTTCCAAGTTGTCTTCTCCAATTTAATTTTGAAATAAATATTAATATTTCCATTCCCAAGGTGTCTTCTCAATTTATTTTGGGATAAGATATGGAAAGGAAAGTCAAGGTCATTAAATTAAAAGGATGAGGGGGTATTCATGGCATTAATGGTAAGTGGTTGAGGTGGATGAGAGGAAGAGACAGAAAGGGAAGGAGGATGAGAGGAGAAGGGGGGAGATCCTTGTTATTTATTTTGGGAGGAGGAATGTAGAGAAGGATAAGGGAGAGAATGTAGATAAAAATGAGAAAACTCAAACTTGGATCTATTGGAGAGTGTTAGTTTTAACTTGGACACACTACAACTCCTTGGTCTTGGGCTTGGAGGGCTAGGGAACTCGTGGAGGTTCCATGGAATAGGAAATCATTTTTAGTTGGTAGGGAGGTAAATTCAGCCGGGTAGCCAGGAGGAGCATCCCAACCAAGCCACTGGAACATGTATTCTTCCATTTGTTGTTTATTTATGTAAATTGTTGCAAAATGATTTTTTTTACATGTTTAATATGTTGTTGATCAACTTTTATTTGTATGTTTTTATCAATTAAATGTAGAGTTATAAAAATGCTATTTTCCTATCATTTTAATTAAATTGAATGATAAATTTGGTTTAGTGAGAAGATCTAGGTTATGTCCTCAAAGGAAAATACAGAGATTGTGTTAATCTAGGTTGTCATTGATGTCAATAGTTGATGTCAATATTTGATGTTAGTGGTCTGGATGGAAAATATTCTTGAATATGTCAGAGGATGATTACAAATGAAGTGTCAATCATGTATCTTGATGATCATAATGGAAGACTACCATATCACTGCACTTGATGAAGGACTATAAGACATACACATGATGACATGTCCTACCTCCAATGATATTGATGATAACACTACATGATTACATGTCCTACCTCCAATAATTTGATAATGACATGAAAAATATCCAATGATGTGAAGCTTGATGTCCTTATGATGAAGACTACATAATGATGCTACATTTGATTGATGAAATATATCTGCACTATCTTAAGGACAATTGACCTAATAGCCATATGTTGAAGAAGGCAAGGACATGATGGTGGTGATCCTATGTTGAAGAAGGCTACGATATTATTATGAAGACAATCAAGAAAGAAATCAAACCATGAAGAAGCCCTACACTCAAAGGCATTCTTCCTTGCCTCGATTTCTGCACTCATAAATAATTAGTCACATTAAAAAATTATCTTTTGCTACCTTAGAGGCAAAATTTCTTAATGACACCTATATCACCTTGTAGAGTATATTTTTCCCTTTCTAACGAGCTATTATACACCTCCTAACTCCTTCTATATTACGAGAAATTGAATTTATAAGTTAGAAAAATTATTATTTTTGCCTAGCCGACTTGAGTTGACTTGTGTAGGCTCGTACTCCTTCACCCAATAGATGTGTCTATTCATCTTAGGTCAAAACCTATATAAATATGACGTCCAACACTCATTTTTTATCATTAATTTGGTCAAGGTTTCAGATAAGAACCACAGGAGCAGATAGGAGGCCGAGGACCTCAATATTTATTGTTTGGGTCGATTTTGTGATGAAGATTGGAAAAGATATCAGAGATTAGAATAAGGCTGAGGAGGAATTGATATCCCTATTTTTTGGAGGACAAATTTGAGTGATTCAGTTCGGATTACCAGTTATTTTAAAGGCTAGGATTTAGACTGGTGGCAGCTTGGATCACTAAGGCTTGAAGCCCTATCTCAGTAATTTGGATTGACAGTAGCTCATACACTTGTGGCAGCAACATGTGGACAAAAATAGAAGCTCAAACCTATAGTATTTGAGGAAGAAGCCTAGACCTGTAGAATTTGAGAAGCTCGAACCTTGACATCTGTTGTGCTTGAATATGTGGCAGACTAGAGTCTCTCAGGCCTGTGGCACACAAGAAGTTCAGATATGTAAAAAAAATTGTAGTATAAAAGGTTCGGTGGTTTATAACAGTCTATTGGTCAAAATTTTGAACAAGAATGAAACTCGGGCAACCACTAGTGGATAGACTAGTAGGACAACTGAAGAACAGTCTAGAAAAGGTTCAACACAAATATGTTGCTACTCAGTTACTTCAGAACAGTGATGATTGAACTATTACAAATTGCACCTGTGACAAATTTAGAGAAGCTGAACCTCGGATCTGTGGTAGCCACCTAAGGAGAGACAGTCACATGAACGGTCCTATTTGAGGAGCTCAAATATGTGATAGAAGCATAACAACTCAGACCTGTGGAAAGATTAAATCTCAGACCCGTGGAGATAATATACCTGAGACCTAAGGGGAATAGAACTATGATTTTTTTGGAAATATAAATCAATCTATTGAAAGAGTTATGTTGGAGTAGACCTTGGCAAGAAGACTTGTGACTTGATAACCTTTCTATACTTGAACTTGTGAACATACTTGTAGTGTCTTGGATAGGTGACACTTGAGGAAGTTTAGACTTCAGTTGAGAAGAATACTCCACCATATAACTTGAGTAGATCTAGAAAAGTCAACTTGAAGCAGCTGTTGAAGGAGCATTGATTCTTGGAGCCATTTGAAGACATCTTGAAGGTTTATTGAAAATAAATTATTGAAGGATCCTTGAAGTCTTGTTGAAACAACTTGTTGAAAGAGCATTTATGACTTAAGAGTCTTGGAGCATCTCTAGTATTGTTGGAGCCTGGAGGTCTCTTGAAGTCCAGTGCATAGATTTTGGGAAGACTTGTTGATAAGTGCAAACTCGAGAACTTATTGAAGACACTCTTGGAGAATTCTCATGGCAGCATATTCAAGACAATTTGAAGATTTCTTGAAGACATTTTGAAGGCACCCCTTGGAGACCATGATGCATTGTTGATGTCATCATGAGGTAACTTGGAGAAATTGTTTTGGTATGATGAAGAGCAGTGGTGACACCTTCTAAGAAGAAAAGGTTGTCATTGATGATGTGACATGGAGACTAAGTGTGACAGGGCTCGTTGAAGAAGACTTTGGGAGCCATGAATAATAACCAAACATATTTTGACAAAGTGAAGTTGAGGGTTGAAGCCTCATAGAGACATGGTTGGTGCCTTGGAAGATAGGGCTGGAGCCCTTGTTTCGGGCAAAAACACCCTAGAGGTTTGTTGGGTCAAAACCTCCACAGATTAGGGCATGCTATTCAAGAAGGACTCACACAACCACACTTGTATGCTAAAAAATGGATAACATCGATAGTAGAACTCACCTGTAATCCTACGTTTGATGTAGATCCTACGGGGTCCAAACCCCCATCAACCCTTCTTCCTCCTTAACCTGAAAACCAAGAAGAAACGTGCACGGAAATCTAGTTGTACAACATATATTTACCCTAAATGTCAGTGAAAACCATGTGAAACATCATATAAACAATAATAAATGCTTAAATAATAACCTTTTCACATATGCAAGAAAATATTAACACGTGAATTCGGGAACAAGATGGTTCTTCTTTATTACGAACAACATGTACAGTAATAAAAAGTGGAGAGATCACCTGAATCCTTCCACGATCTTCGAACAAACCGTCATCCAGATCCGTCCCGCCCTTGCCTCGCTAAGATACTTTCAAGACTTGTGCACTCGAGATGGCATATAAACTGATGAACATCTCCAGGAAACAAGGGTTATCTGTAAAAATCTGGGAAAGTGCAGGAGGCACGAGAAATCAGATTTGAATTGGGATTCCAACAGAGTATAATGTCTATAAATTTCTCTCTCCCTTAGTCCATACACATGAGGGGCTTTTATACTCCCTCAAAGTAGTTTCAATCAGTTGGAAACAGTTGGCCACGTGATGGGGTGGTTGAACTACTGGAATAACCATCAACCCAGCCCGAAAATAGGGAATTTTTATATATTTTTTAATGATTTTAATGGCATACGCAGAAAAGTGTGTATGGACTCGCGTATACACGCAGAAAAGTCTGGGCATACCCGCGTATGGGATTTTTAACACTGTTTTTTATGAATTTTGTTCAAGTCTCGTGGAATGGAGTCAAGGCCATAGAGACAATCATGAATCACATGAGGGTGCAGAAAATGATGCTATAACAGATGCCCCCTAATATATGAGGTCAGAAGGGGTACATGATGGCCGAAATGTATTATGTGCATAGAAAGAACTTCGCGAGGACAAGAGAGGACTTCACCAGATTTTAGCCTGCTAAAAACCAATGAAAGAAAACAGAGACTCAGCTCATGTCTGAGGCGGGTATACCCATGCTCAGTCAAAAATATATCCATATAGAAAGTACAGAATAGATCCAAAATGTATACAAGTATAGTTGAACTGAAAGTACACAATGAATCATCTGAGCACGGCCCGGAAGTACAAGTCGGAAGCAATGTCCAAGTATCACATATATCAAACTGATCAATAATAATGAAAATGGATGTCTGATCACAAAAGTAACTGAATCTCCAAGTACCAAATCATAAGGGGTGGAACACATGGTACAATCACGCAACTCGGGAGCCAACATATAGGATGCTGCTGTACTAAACTGCAACATATAAGAGTGGACGACATCACTGGCAGAAACTGAATGGATTGTCAAAAGTGAACCGAGAAATGCTGATGCAACCCAAGGTCTTCACCGATCACTATGGCACAATTCTACACAATGGGAATAAATGAGCTGAAGTCGACCATGTGAGAAATCGTTGGATTACCGGTCAATGATGTATACCGTTAACCAACGCGAGACAACCCACCACGAATGAAAATGAGTTCAAGGTGCCCCAAAGACAATCTAACAAGTGTGAATGAATGAGTTGAAGTCGAACACTTGAAAGAATCTAACTGACAGATATCAATGATGAGTCCCCACCGTCGATAGCGGGTATCTACCACCGATGATCAAGTAAACCCTAAGGTATCAAAAGACTCTGTGACCTTATTCCTAGAGCAATGAGTCGGATTCAATGGGAAAAGATCTGCTAGAAGGAAGGCATTAAGGCATCCCACATTAGTCCAGCGTGAGTGTAACCCGTAGGCCAAGATTTGGAAGGAATCGGAGGAAGCAGAGTGATGGAACCAAACCGAAGTATGTTTCCGACATGCACAAGATGAAGCTAGCGAATGACAAAACTCTCTGAACCCACCAATAATGAAAGCTGACAAAGAGGAGAGATATCCACCGATAGGGTCAAATGGAAATCAAGGTACGTACAAATCCTAAGTGTGATAATGTGGCGTCGACGTCGAACAATGTGGAAACCACTACCAAGACCTTATAATGATGATCAAATGCCGAGCACAAGGTCAATTTTATCAATAATGGAAGAGGGCCGCTCTAGGTTTGCTCTCAGAGCAATGTGTTGTAGTCGATAAGAGACAAACCCGCCAGCAAGAATTCAATGGAGACCTTCTCAAACCGGCATGAGAACAAGACCAAAACATCTGATGTGATAGAACAAGATACTAACAAGACCTGGAAGGCCGACTGAATAATGAGTCAAGAGACACCGTAGAATGGCCGACTCTAGTTAGAATTCCCTTGAACAAAAGCACGACTCGTGATGATCATGGCAGTAAAAAGTGACACTGTATAAGTTTGTTATGCAAGAGGCAAAACAAACTCTCCATATGATTGGAAGAGATAACCAACCGGGGGAGGACTGACAAGTGAAACAAGGCAAAGGCTGAACCTAGGTCAAAACTAAAACCATCCAAAATGAAGGAAATATATAAGTGTATGTGCTTTGTTCAAGGGCAACAAATTGACATTGTACTGCCATCAAATTACGAAGTTACATCCCATTCCCGCTCTTTTTTTTATATTTGATTTTTTTGTCTTTTCATAATAAGCTCGAAAATAATAAAATACGTTATAAGACAATGGATAGAACGAGTAATGTTGTTCAGAGTCACGGTTCCTGGGATTGGAACGATCCTATGCTCAATGCAAGGTGGCAGAAACTGGTAAGTGATACTCAGAGGAATGTTCCATCCATGGGTAAAAGGGTGTCAAGTCGCGATAGCTAAATGCATACAATGGTTAACTTGTACAAATAGTCAAGGTCAAAATTTGGCTTAAACATTGAGTCCAAATGAAGTCGGCTAAAGGCCAGGATAAACAAGTAGCCAATATGGAATGCAGTAATACAACTCAAGCAACACCAGGGAGCCTCTAGGGTAATAGCTAGAAAAATGATAGTGAGGAAGAAGAAGAATGAAGCTTCAACACATAAGTCATGGCAGGACTAAATAGGACTCCCGAGCCTACATAAAACGTAGCATGGGCAACAAGTGATAGCGAGGAACTAACTAGGAAGCCCATGTAAAGGAAGGCTCTACCACCAAGTCGTGATTAAATAATCGGCGAGTGAAATGGGTGTAATACTCATGACCTGATGGGATCGACCCTATGGCAAGTGATCAGAATGGAGGCTAGTATGCAAAATGTAATGGAAAGTGGATTTCCTAACCTATATGCCAGTTTTAGTTTATAAAAAAGAGATTTCAAGAAGACCAATTGAACTATCCGGTAACTAAGTTAAACAAGCTCTGAATTTCAAGTATAACTTCAACAAAATGCTCAAAGCCAACCATGCCACTCTCACAGTGGGGCTTTATACGAGCAAAATGGAAGACAAGAAACTCAATAAATCAACTCAATACAATAGTATAGACTTGCAATAAAAACTTCAAAGAATAAAAAATAGACTCTTCGAAAATTGCAATAAAACTAGTCTACTGAACATCAAGGAAACCAAACGCACCAAATAGGTAAAAATATCAAAATGTGAAGCAACACAAAAGGAAAGAGTAAATGAGCAGGAGTTATCTGTTCTGATTAAGCAGAATAGCCAAGAATCTTCAAGAAAAGACCTTGTTACTCAAACCAAAATTGCAAACGTAACAACAAAAAATATCACCAACCGAGAGAGTCTCCACACAAAGGAGAGAGAAATAGACATATAGACACCTTAAACACAGCCCAGAGATTAAAAAACACTATATAAATAGGTCACCACAGGCAGACCAGACTGGAAAAGCTAAAAACCAAAATTTCAAAATTTTCCCCCAGGCATACGCGCTTTAACAGTTTTGAAACAAGCATGCATACGCGATTGTGTCAAAGGAAACCTGCGTATACACGACTTCCTTTGAAGAAAACTGCGTGTATACGTGTCTGTGTATAGACAAACTCGTGTATGAAAAGGTAAATAATGAAAAATAAAAAAGATCAAGCTTGGATAAAGAACCAGGTCTTCAGTTTGACTGGGAAAAAGTTAACTGGACTGGAAATAATAGTTAAAACTGTTGGAAACCTTTCAAACAGCTGAAACCACCCAACATGGGAATCACAAGAATGCGATCCCCAATGGAGTCGCCAGTTTTGTTTTGGGGCAAAACACCCTAGATGTTTGTTGGGTCAAAACCTCCACAGATCAAGGCATGCTATTCAAGAAGGACTCACACAGCCACACTTGTATGCTAAAAACTAGATAACATCGATAGTAGAACTCACCCGTAATCCTACGTTTGAAGTAGATCCCATGGGGTCCAAACCCACAACAACCCTTCTTCCTCCTTAACCTGAAAACCAAGAAGAAACGTGCACAGAAATCTAGTTGTACAACATATAATTACCCTAAATGTCAGTGAAAACCATGTGAAACATCATATAAACAATAATAAATGCTTAAATAATAACCTTTTCACATATGCAAGCAGATATTAACACGTGAATTCAGGAACAAGATGGTTCTTCTTCATTACGAACAGCATGTACAGTAATAAAAAGTGGAGAGATCACCTGAATCCTTCCACGATCTTTGAACAGACCGTCGTCCGGATCCGTCCCGCCCTTGCCTCGCTAGGATACTTTCAAGACTTTTACACACGAGATGACATATAAACTGATGAACATCACCAGGAAACAAGGGTTTCCTGTAAAAATATGGGAAAGTGCAGGAGGCACAGGAAATCAGACTTGAATTGGGATTCCAACAGAGTATAATATCTATAATTTCTCCCTCCCCTTAGGCCATGCACATGAGGGGCTTTTATACTCCTTCAAAGTAGTTTCAATCAGTTGGAAACAATTGGCCACGTGCTGGGGTGGTTGAACTACTGGAATAACCATCAACCCAGCCCGAAAATAGGGAATATATATATATATTTTTAATGATTTTAATGGCATACACAGAAAAGTGTGTATGGACTCGCGTATACACGTAGAAAAGTCTGGGCATACCCGCGTATGGGATTTTTAACACTGTTTTTTATGAATTTTGTTCAAGTCTGTGGGAATGGGTGCCCAAGGTCATAGAGACATCATGAATCACATGCGGGTGAAAATGATGCTATAACAGCCCTAGAGGATTGGAGTCCTAAAACTAGGTCAGAGCTTATACCAGAGATAATGTTGGAGCCATAGAGGTTGGTGCCTGAAATTGACAAGGTTGGAGCCTTGGAAAGACCAAGTCGGTGCTTGGCACAATACAGGTTGGATCCTAGAAGATTGGAGTCTTCATATAGGGTTGGAGCCCTATATCATTATTGTACTTTACTGAAAGAATAAATTAATAAAAGTATCTATTCCATAATTGCTCATTTTGAGTTCTAAATATAAGTGATCAATTGGTAAAATTAACAATTGAAAAGAAATACTAATTCACCCCCCTCTCAGTATTTCCAACAATTGGTTTCAGAGCCAGTACCTTCACTTAAAGCCTAACAACTTGAAGGTTGATCATTAGAACACAAATAACAAAGCCAAGGAAGAAAGTCTCCAATCCTCCTAAAGATGTGTCTTCCTCAACCATTGAAATTGAAGTAAATCAATTTGTGAAGGCTCCATTGTTTAATGGAAATTTTGATATATAAGTGGCAAAAATGAGGAATTTATTGAAGACTCAAGGAATTGAAGTTTGGAAATCAATGATTACTAATGACATGATGGACGAAGAATCCAAGGAGTACAATACAAGAGAAATGAAGCAAATTTTGAATGGGTTACCAAATTATGTGAAGGCCAATTTTGAAAAATGTTCGTCAGCAAAAGTCATATGGGACAAACTTCATGATCTTCACTCAAAAGGAGCATTGACAATGATCTCTAGTCAAGAAGGTGATGGAAAACAAGAAAGAAGTCCAGAATTTGTCAAGGAAGCTAAAGATAAGAGATATGACAAGGCCAAAGAAGACCTAGAAGATGAAGAGAACAAAGAAGACTTTGAAGAATATCTCCTGAATAAACTTATGGCTTCCATGGAAGAGATTAAATGTTTGAAAAAGGAAAATGAGGAACTTAAGAAGAAAACGAAAGATGGTAACCAAGGCAATACAAGGAAGGAAGTTGACTTTGTCAAGCTTCAAGTACAATAAAGAGATGAGGAGCTCGCCAAACTTAAAGAGGAATTTCATCAAAACAAAAGAAAGCATCATAAAGAAGTCATATCTATGACAAATCAATTGGATAAGGCAAAGAAAAGGGAAGAAAATTTGTCAAGCCGCCTTGAACAAAGACTTAAGAGCTTGAACAATCTTGAAGCATAGATTGGTCAATACAAGGAAGAGGTGTCCTCTCTTAGATCTCAACTAGAGGAAGCAAGGAAACAAGCGCAAGGAGCTGAGAAGGTGATGGAAACTTTGGAATTCATAGAAGGACAAGTTAATGAAGCAAAAAAGGAGAGAAACACCATGATATGCCAACTAGACAAAAAGGATGAATAAATCTTGAAACTAAAATCAGACATCAATCTTCTCAAGGCTGAAACATATGAAGCTACAAGAATAAAAGAACAAATGAAGAGCAGTCTAGCAAAGGAGAATGAAGAAGTCTTCATAATGAAATCAAATATCATATCCCTTAAATTCGAAGCACATGAAGCAACAAGGATTATGGAAGAAATCAAGAAGCAACTACTTATGAAAGATGGAGATTGTGAAAAATTGAAAGGAGAAATTGTCTTTCTTGAAAAGGAAGTTGAATTGCTGAATAAAAACATGAAAATCTCTCAAACCCTAGATGAAATCCTAAGTCAGCAAGGGTCTCCCCTTGATAAATCAAGTCTTGGCTATGCAGGTGAATCCTCAAGCAAGAATGATAATGCTTCAAACAACAAAGATGTGAGGAACCTAGAAAGAAATGTTGATGCTCCCAGTTCTAACAAAGGCAAGGAGAAGAATCAAGACAACAATGGAAGAAATTATACTCCAAGGAGACTTTCATATGGTGTCAAGAATACAAAAGGCAATGAATATCATCAAAGAATCCCAAGGCAAAAAGACTTCAAAAGTACTTCAAGGAACTCTTCATCTCCCAGGTACCAAAGTATATTTCTTGGATATTGCTATTCTTGTACAAACTTTGGGCACATGGAAAAATATTGTAGGGCATGTCACAAAGACAAATATAATGGTCCCCATCAATCTCCTCAAAGAAATTTTGCAAGAAGAAGTCATGATTTCTCTTTCATGAACAAGATAGAGTGCTTCAATTTCCATAACATTGGACATATGGCACGTGATTGTAACTTGACTTGGGCCCCTGCACAAGCTAGAACCATGCCAGAGAAGAAAGTTACACAAGTATGGAGAAGGAAACAAGTTGAATCTGGAAGTCTCTTGAACACTCCAACAAACAACACATGTTGTTGACTAGATGAAGTCATCCTTGATATTCCAAGTATTTGATGGTGAAACCTTGCTAAAAAGATACCATGCATACAATTAGGGGGAGTTTGTGATTCTTGAGTATTCTTGCAGAAAGTGATCCATGAGTGGGCCATATGAAATCCTTGATGAGTTACACATGGACAATATCGATAGATCATATCTCACGAGCAGCTCCATTGAAGAACATGATTCCCTAACTTATTCCACCCTATCATAAGGCAACACTATTTCTTGAAGCTAGAGGAGGTTATGCAGGCAGGGGGATATGGTTCATCACATGAAGAAATGAAAACATATCATGGATGAGATTGCTAGAAAGAAAGAGCACCATGACAGGGGGAGTGCTGTACCTATGAAGAACTACTATTCATGAAGAAAAGAAGCAGCTTTTCAGGGGGAGTACTCGAGCACCCCGTTTGCCATTGATGTCAAAGCGGGAGAGAATGTTGAAAGGGTAAAAATACTTCCATCAATGACAAAGGGGGAGATTGTTAATCTAGGCTGTCATTGATGTCAATAGTTGATGTCGGTGGTCGGGATGGAAAATATTCTTGAAGATGCTAGAGGATGATTACAAATGATTAAAACTCTTGTTTAAGATGTCAAGACACAAATGAAGTGTCAATCATGTATCTTGATGATCATAATGGAAGACTACCATATCACTGCACTTGATGAAGGACTAGAAGACATACACATGATGACGTGTCCTACCTACAATGATCTTGATGATAACACTACATGACTACATGTCCTACCTCTGATAATTTGATAATGACATGGAAAATATCCAATGATGTGAAGCTTGATGTCCTTATGATGAAGACTACATAGTGATGCTGCATTTGATTGATGAAATATCTCTGCACTATCTTAAGGAAAACTGAACTAATGAACCTATGTTGAAGAAGGTAAGGACATGATGGTGGTTATCCTACGTTGAAGAAGGCTAGGACATTATTATGAAGACAATCAACAAAGAAATCAAACCATGAAGAAGCCCTACACTCAAAGGCATTCTTCCTTGCCTCCATTTCTGCACTCATAAATAACCAGTCACATTAAAAAATATTTTTTGCTACCTTACAGGAAAAATTACTTAATGACACCTATACCATCTTGTAGAGTATTTTTCCCTTTCTAACGAGCTATTATACACCTCCTAACTCCTAGATTATGAGAAATTGAATTTATAAGTTAGAAAAATTACTATTTTTGCCTAGCCGACTTGAGCTGACTTGTGTAGGCTCATACTCCTTCACCCAACAGACGTTTCTATTCATCTTAGGTCAAAAAAAATATAAATATGACGTCCAACACTCATTTTTTATCATTAATTCGGTCATGATTTCAGATAAGAACCACATGAGCAGATAGGAGGCCAAGGACCTAAATATTTATTGTTTGGGTCAGTTTTGTGATGAAGATTGGACAAGATATCAAAGATTAGAATAAGGTCAAGGAGGACTTGATATCCCTATTTTTTGGAGGAAAGATCTGAATGAAATTCAGTCTAGATTTATAGTCATTTTAAAGGCTAGGATTTAGACTTGTGGTAGCTTGGATCACTAAGGCTTAAAGGCCTGTCTCAGTAATTCAGATTGACAGTAGCTCATACACTTGTGGCAGCAACCTATGGACAAAAATAAAAGCTCAAACCTGTAGTATTTGAGGAAGAAGCTCAGACCTGTAGCATTTGAGAAGATCGAACCTTAACATATGTTGTGCTTGAATCTGTGGCAGACTAGAGTCTCTCAGGCCTGTGGCACACAATAAGTTCAGATCTGTAAACAAAATTATAGTATAAAATATTCAGTGGTTTAGAACAGTCTATTGGTCAAAATTTTGAACAAGACTGAAACTCGGGCAACCACTAGTGGACAGACTAGTAGGAAAACTGAAGAATAGTCTATAAAAGGTTCAACACAAATATGTTGCTACTCAGTTACTTATGAAAAGTGATAATTGAACTATTAAAAACTGCGCCTGTGACAAATTTAGAGAATCTTAACCTCGGATTTGTGGCAGCCACCTAAGGAGAGACAGTCACATGAACGGTCCTATTTGAGGAGCTCAGATCTGTGACAGAAGCATAACAACTCGGACTTGTGGAAAGATTAAATCTCAGACCTGTGGAGATGATATACCTCAGACCTATGGTGAATAGAACTATGATTTGTTTGGCAATATAAATCAGTCTATTGACAGAGTTATTTTGGAGCAGACCTTGGAAAGAAGACTTGTGACTTGATCAGCTTTCTATACTTGAACTTGTGAACAGACTTGTAGTGTCTTGGATAGGTGACACTTGAGGAAGTTTAGACTTATTTTGAGAAGCATACTCCACCATATATCTTGAGAAAATCTAGAAAAATTCAACTTGAAGCAATTGTTGAAGGAGCATTGATTCTTGGAGCCATCTGAAGACATCTTGAAGGTTTATTGAAAATATCTTATTGAAGGATCCTTGAAGTTTTGTTGAAACAACTTGTTGAAAGAGCATTTATGACTTAAGAGTCTTGGAGCATCTCTAGTATTATTGGAGCCTGGAGGTCTCTTGAAGTCCAGTGCGTAGATTTTGGGAAGACTTGTTGATAAGTGCAAACTCGAGAAACTTATTGAAGACACTCTTGGAGAATTCTTGGGGCAGCATATTCAAGACATTTTGAATATTTCTTGAAGACATTTTGAAGGCACCCCTTGGAGACCATGATGCATTGTTGATGTCATCACGAGGTAACTTGGAGAAATTGTTTAGGTATGATGAAGAGCAATGATGACATCTTCTAAGAAGAAAAGGTTGTCATTGATGATGTGACGTGCAGACTAATTGCGACAGGGCTCGTTGAATAAGACTTTGGGAGCCATGAAGAATAGCCAAACATATTTTGACAAAGTGAAGTTGAGGGTTGGAGCCTCATAGAGACAAGGTCGGTGCCTTGGAAGATAGGGTTGAGCCCTAGAGGACTGGAGTCCTCAAACCAGGTTGGAGCCTATACCAGTGATAGGGTTGGAGCCCTAGAGGTTGGTGCCTGAAATTGACAAGGTTGGAGCCTGGAAGATTGGAGTCTTCATCTAGGGTTGGAGGCCTATATCATTATTGTACTTTACTTAAAGAATAAATTAATAAAAGTATCTATCCCATCATTGTTCATTTTGTGTTCTAAATATAAGTGATCTAATTGGTAAAATTAACAATTGAAAAGAAATACCGATTCAACCCCCTCTTAGTATTTCCAACATATCAGATAGAAACAAAAGGGAAAATGTTTGCATGCACCCATATCTGTGTAGAAGTAGATCTAGAAAAAGGTTTACTGACATAAATCATCTTGGAGGATAGCGAATGGTCACATGTTCAACAATTAGATTACAATCAAATACCTTTTAAATGCAAGTATTGTCATGAATATGGCCACTTTGTAAAATATTGCCCAAAAACGACATAGGAAGGGTAAATGGATCAACCAGAACAAAATGAATCGAAACAATGGCAAACACAAGGGAGGAAAAAGCAGAACAAAGCAACATCTTCAGGAAAAAAAATCGTCAACAGTGGGAGCATCTTCGTTTGGAAAAAAGGCTTGCCCGGGAAAAGTGGAAGATGCGGGAACAAAAATGAACGAGGGACAAAAGGGAGCACACTCTAGTAATAGATTTGCGACATTAGAAAAAAATTCAGAGGAAGGAGACAAGGAGCAGGAGAATGTGGAAAAATCATGCTCGATCATCCCGCCTAGTCAAGATAAGGGAGTAGCGGAGGAAAACACCCTAGTGATCCACTCGGTACAATCATAATGAGGCTCTCTCTTTTCAGAGGTGGTGAGAACTGGGGAAGGCACAAAAATAATGCATAGAGATACATCATCGCAGGTGGAAGCCGAACAAGTGATGGAAGGTGAGGAGACTAAAAGGAGGGGTAGAAATTAGAATAGGGAGACAAGGGATAATTTGACGGTAAAAGATATCCAAATGGGATTTCAATCAATGAATGACTCGTACTAAGGGTATCATCAACAAACTCAACCACAAAAACAACGACCCGGGAAGGACGCCGGTAACTCCACTTTACACATTGGTCAGTAATGAATCTAGTCTCTTGAAAGTGAAGTGTGTTGGGTAGTGACAAGAAACTACAAATGATGAAATATTTAGTGAAGGATCTACATCCCTCGGTGCTCTGCATCCAAGAGACAAAGCTAAGGGAAGAGGAATTAATAGCTAGTGTATTTGGATGAATGGAGTAGCGGTAGAAATAAGCTCCATAGGAGAGTTAGGATGAATAAGCACAATCTGGAATCATAATGAGTTTGTATTGTTGCATCAATTCAAGTTTCCCAATATTCTATTAGCATTGTTAGAGCATAGAGACACCAGGAAGGTATTAAAAATATATAATGTTTATGCTCCAGTAATGAATCATGAGAAAATTCAATTTTGGTCGTAATTGGTAGGCTTTAAAACAGAAGAGTTTCACTCCCAAAGTATAGTAGTAGGAGATTTTAATACAAATATATCCTTGATGGAGAAATGAGGTGGCTCTTCAGTAAGGGACCCTCATCGAGAACACATGGAGGACTTAATTTCAGAATGGGGTTTTTGGATACGAAACCCACTTCAAAAAAATTACTTGGTCTAATAAAATAGAGGGAGGACAACATATAACAACCAGGTCAGATCGATATCTGACATAGAGCGAGTGGGTGTTTCATGATTTGAGCATTAACACGGATGAAATAGTCAATACGGCCTCAGATCATCATGTAATCATAGTTACAATTGGAATTGATTAGAATTTGGGCCCAATCCCCTTCCGTTTTAATAAGTTATGGCTTAAGGAGGAAGGGGTTATTGATATCATGACAAAGGTATGGGGGACGTTATATTGGGCTCCCCTTCTTTCATTTGGAAGAAAAATTGAGAAGGGTCAAAAAGGCCTTAAAACTTTGGGAAAAAGAGGAATACAAACCTTCGGGAGTGAAAAGGAAGGAATTACAGGCTCAATTAGATGATTTAACCCTCCTTATGGAAAAAAGATAGGTATTCAATGCACATATCAAACATGAAAAGGAGTTACGACAGGAAATTTTCAAGCAGTTTCATTTGGAAGAAGAGGAGTAAAGAGCCAAGTCACGAGATTTGTGGCTGAAGGTAGGAGATCATAATACACATTTTTTTTTTGATAATCAAGCGAGGAGTAGAGAAATAAGGCATCAAGTTAAAGAAATCATTTTAGAAGATGGGAAAAGAGTAACATATTTTGAAGAATTGAAGCAGGTTGCCTATATCTACTTTAGAAATATGTATAGAGAACAAGGGGAAGGGAAAAATTATGATTGGGAACAACTGTTACAAGAAATCCCAATGCTAATCAAGGAAGAAGAAAATAAGTGCCTTCTTAAAAGAATCATAGAAGAGAATGTGATATCGACAATTTGGTCCATGGAACTGGATAAAGCTCCAGGGTTGGGTGGGTTCACAATTCATTTTTACCACCATTTCTGAAATTTGATTAAGTATGATTTGCTAAGGATGCTCAATGAATCAAAGAGGAAGGAGAAGTTAGGGGGGAGTGAAAATTCATCACTTTTGGCTCTCAATCCAAAATAACACAAGCTAGTAAACTTCTCAAGATTTAGGCCTATCTCCCTATGCAATGTTTCCTACAAGATACTTACAAATATATTAGCAAATAGAACAACACCGCTATAGGGGAATATTATATCAATAAATCAAGGTGGATTTATACAAGGGAGACATATAATGGATAATGTATTATTAGTCTAGAAAGAAATCCATTCAAGCAAAAAAGTAGGGGATAAAGGAGTGTTAATAAAATTGGATATTGCTAACGCTTTTGATCAAGTTCAACATTCATTCCTATTTTCGGTAATGGCAAAGTTTGACTTTGACCCAGAGATAATCCATTGGATCAAAGCATGTATATGAGAGTCATGGATAGGCCCTCTATTGAACATAATATCAACAAGGTTTTTTAGAGCTTCAAGAGGTATGTAACGAACAAAGTTCGTATCCGCAGTAGAGTAAGCTTCAAAATAATTCAAAGACAAAGACATCAATTGCAGAACAAGATTGTATATTGAATATTGTATAAATAATTGATGTGATATGAGATGATTACAATGAGGGTGAGGGCCTCCTTATATACCCTAGGTAGGTACCTCTTCACCAATGGTTATGTCCTTTAGGGACACACCTTTTCATTAACTACTAATTAATCATTATTTATTTCTATTATTGTTTTACATTATTTGTATTATTTTATATATATTTTTATTCATAACATTCCTTCCTCTTCAAAAAGCTTTGTCCTCAAAGCTTACTGATGAAAAGCCTTGATATTTTTTTCATCTCGTCATGGAACTGTCATCTTTGTTGTTACAAGTCAATATGATCCTTCGACCAATAAATAAAATTTTTGAATCGAAAATGGATCTGACCATCCTAGATTAATTCTCCGTGAAATCTTCAGGTCACTGGAAATTTGCAATGAATTGTTATCATCAGACTAGATTATGCAAACTTCAATATTTTGTCTAACATAAATCTTTTTTTTTTTTTTTTCTTCGTTCCGAGTGATAATGGTACGTAGATTGATTGGAAAGTTTGTTCTTGTGATTCAAATGCCGATAAGGAGTTCTTCTTGTTGGACTTTCCCTTATCGTGTTAGTGGCTATTTCTTGATTTCCTTTAGGTGTTGTTGTTGTTGAGTTGGCATCATCATTTAGAATGTCCATCGTTTGAACTGCAACTTCTGAATATATTTTGACTTCTTTTGGTTTCTCATTCTCTTGAGTTGTGATATTAACTGGATTAATATTTATTCCTTTATATTCAACTAGGACCGAAACAACTGGTGAATTCAATACTTCTCCTTGAAGTTGTTCTAACTTTTCATTTAGTGACTTCTTGTCACTTTCAAGCTTCTTAATTTACGTAAGTAGGGTTTTCTTATGATTCCTTAGATGTGAAGTTCATCATTTTATGAATTGTCGACTTTGTCCTTAGTATCCTTCTCTTTATTTTTGATTTTTTCTAATAACCTTTAATTCAGAGTTTTTAAACACAAATTTTCTTCTTCTTTCTTCGAAAGATTCTCGTTGAATTTATCCTTAGAAATTTCGATATCTTCCATTAATTTTTACTTCTTAGTCTTGGATTTTTTGATCTGTTCAAGTAATTTTTGATATGGTCTCTTAGGCATAGAATATTTTCATTACTTCCTGTTGGTTTTCCATGAAACTGATCTTCGAGATCTTTATATTTCTTCTCTGATGCTTCGTTCTTTTGTCGAAGTTTTGTGATTTCTTCCTTTAATCATTTTATTTGCATTTGTTCATTGTCTTGATATTATTCTGGACTAAATAATCTTCCACACCTTGGACATGCAAATTTTTTGAAATATAAGTATATCTAATTTCGTTTAAACAAAATGGACATTTAGTCCAAAATATTGATTTTTTTGTGGGACTCATCTTGACTACTTCCTTTATTATTTTCGAATTAGGCTCCATTGTTCTTGACTTAATAACCTTATATTGATGGGAAAAAATGTTCGTCCAATAGTAAGGGATATCCCCGATAAAAAGTCTCGATTAGAATCTAAACCGTTTATGATAGGGATCCCGTCCAGGGTGTGGGTCTGGCTACCGCTGAATACACCTTTTTCTCGGACACAAACGAGCCCTGCAGTCCTATGAACACACAATTATTCAGATGGTACAAGACAAATGGTTGATGAGTCTCAATGAAAATAAAACACTACAAATAGCAAGATGAGTTAAAGCATGCAACCAAAGGAAATGCTGTTAGCAGCACATAATTAGGGTCACGCTTGTAAAAGTTGTTCAAGCCACAAAAGAAACAGTTCTTTATGGTTAGAGCACCCTTCAATTCCTTAAGCAGTATCAAGAGATAAGATAAATGTTAGTAAGGATGTCGCTAACATCTTCTATATAAAAAACATAACATCATTAACACATTTAGTGAGCTGAAATGTATAGATGATATGAGAAGAAAACACAGATTACTTAATCATAATATATCATATACATAAGAAAAAATATTCATAGTGTTAACACATTAATCCTCATCGGATCCAAGAGTGGAAGTAAAACAAGTGCTTGTATTCATTCTTAGAAAAGTGCATTCAATGTTATGCAAATTCTATTTGCTCCTTTGGAGTCCCAAAAAAAGATCCTTTACAATTTCCCGAAGGAAGTATTTACAGAACAAAATTGACCCTTGGGTATCCTTGACTTTTCGCCTTCCTGACTGTTGACATGCCCTGCGACTTGAGGGAATTTGTGACTTGCGACCTTGGCTTTGACTGCGACCTGCGACCCCTTGTCTGTTGCGACTTGCGACCCCTTTTGTTTGCTGCAATATGTCACTTGGTCATGGGAGCAGTTGGGTGATTGCGAGATCAGGGACATCTACTTGTCGCTGTTCCTTGAGGTAACTCCACCATTCCCGATAATCTGTAGCCACTGGGGAGACCTGAGGCGTATCTTCTCTCAACCTATGAAGACACTCGAGAGCATTTGGAATCAAAGTGTCTCTCTTGATTGTGATCTAGTTTGACAGGGAGGCTAGTTTGGTATAGATACAGACCGATGTCACGATGAATTGAACCAAGTTTTCTTCTGAAGCCGACAGGTCTTGAGAGGCGGCTGCTTGCCTTATGGGTTGCAGAAATGCTTGAATATCTTTGGTGACTTCTTCCCACGTTTTCTCTTTGCCCAGTGCACCTAGAGATGGAATGTGGTGTACTTCGGCCATTGAGTCAATGTCGCTAATAAGATGTTCATATGCGAACATTAATTTCTCCAAATCCTTGATGAGTTTCTCCTTGGATTGTACCTTTATCTGGATTTGAACCTTGTCATTCTGGGTGCCAATCCAATCTTTTCTAGGCAAGGTGTCCGGAGCTTGTGGATACCTGATCAACCATTCTAGTATTTCGTCAAAGGCAATAGAGGCTTCCTTTACTGTGTGTTCCTCCTCTTGGTTTCTGCCTGTGCTTTCAGTAGTGGCGCGACAGTTTGTTTTATTGTGAACAGTTATTCATATACTTGCTTCATGGTTTCCTCCAAAGTGACCATCTCTCCTTCAATAGTGAGCGACACTTCATTAGTAGGGGCATTCTTAACCTGAAGCTGTTGGAATTCTTCTTGTAGCTCCTTCTTTTCCTGTTCCGACTTAGCTGTCTTTTATTTGGAGGAATATAGTCTATTATGCAGGGACAAAATTTCTCTACTCATTCTGCTTATGTTCTCCTTAGTGGCTACTGCAAAAGTGGTGCCGGCTGATTTGATCATAACCAAATTGGTCCTGGTATCCAAGACTATATCCTTCTCTGTGGTGGTTGTAAGGGGTGCAATAGGGTTTTATGCTAAGCATCTTCTATTCTCCTACTTGATCTTGTGCATGAAATGATCATAGGTAACTCTTGTCAGATCAAGCACTCCCTCATCTTGATCCTCGGAGGTAGAAAATTTTGAGAGAGAAAAATGCACATTAGTTGCAGGAGTCGTTTGGGGCACCTCGATGTGTGGCAGTTCCATTTTTTTCTCTGTCTCTGGAGGAGGTGTCTTACTGCCTTTGGCTCCCTTAGAGGAATCTTCCCTTGACTTACGAATTTCTTCTTCCCTCATCTTTTGCTATGCTTCTGTTCTGTCCCGCTCTTCATTTAGCTGGCACTTAGCTTCTGCTTTATTTTGATCTTCCTTTAGCTGGCGCTCAGCTTCTGCTTTATCTTGATCTTCCTTTAGCTGGCACTTAGCTTTTGCTTTTTCTTCCTATTCTTTCCTTCGTTGTTCCTCTTCCATTTTCTTGCAAGTTTCCTCCACTCGCTTCTTTATTTTTTCTTCTTTCAGTTGTTTCTTTCGTTTGTCCTCCTCCTCCTTTTCCTTCTCCTCAGCTTCTTGTTGAGCTTTCGCGTCATTTTCTCTTTGTTGGGCGGAAGAGTTATGGCCTGTATCGGTCCTTTACTTCTTGTCTTTGGAATATGAGGCTCCTCCCAATGTATGAATTATTTATTCTAAAGTCTATATGTCCTAATCTTCTTGATCAGTTAATTCCTCTGGAGTGGCCTCCATATCTTTGTTGTACCATTTCTTGATTTTATCTTCAGCTGGGCAATCAGTATGCTTGTATCTCCATTTAAATTTGGCCTGCTTGCAGTGGGCGGGGATGATTCTCTCAAGATCATACGTCCGGTGTGACATGGGAGGTAAACAAAATCCTTTGACTTGCTCGGCCTTTGCTTCTATTTCCCTGAAATCTTTCACTATGTAGGCGTCGATAGTGAGCGGCAAAGTGGGCCATGGCTTCTTCTTTCCCTCAGAGAGAAATTTTGAAAAACCGCCCAACATCTAGTAATATGTTTCTTGGAGGAGGAGTTTGTCGGTGATGAATTGGGGCAGTGCGTGAGGAGCCTTGAGTGACCTGAAGACTGGGATGAAAGTACTATCCGCGATAGGAAACTAGTGGGCCACTCAGGTTATTGTCTCGATGGTTTGCCCGGACATGCATGGGGTGTCTTTTCCAAATAGTTTCCCGTAGAGACGGGGATGAAGCTGTGCACGGTTGACTCCATGTCTTGCTTATATCTAGAATCCCAGAACACCATTAAATCTTTGTGAATTGGACCGCCATGCTTCGGATCCCAGTTGTGTGCCCACCCCTCAAAATGGCACCTTGCACATACTGCATCCAAAAGATAATACACCATACAAAATTCTGATGCATACCCTTCATCAGGTGCTAGTGCCGAAGATATGTTTGATTTTAGGGCCGCTACTATCAAGTTGGCCCAGTTGAAGCGGGTGTCGTACACAGTGACAATGTACATCAGAGAAACCAAAGCGCCGTTGAAAGTGGTTGCATCTAGATGACCATACATCCTACATAACATTGCAGCTACGAGCTTGTAGACCTTCTTGAGACCTGCTGTCTGATATTCCCGGTCCCTCTTGAGCTTGAAATTTTTTGGTTCCTCCCACCATCCTCTTAAGGTCTCAGGTATGGGAACTGCGTGAGTGGTGGCCCATTCCTCAGTGAAGGTCTGTTCTTGGGCGGGAAGTGCATAATATAATTCTGCATCTTGTCCCTTCAGATTTGTGAATGACTTCCCAGCATGATCCCGAATAACCTAGATCTTGGGGTCGAACTTTTGCAGGATCCGCTCAGTCAGCTCTACACATAGGAATATAGGTGGATGGGCCCCCACGTAGTGGAGCTTGAATCTTTTAACCTGAACATACACTTGCTAGTCTGGGAGGTCCTCTGGAAATTTAGGCTTTGTGAATTCTTGGTACACCTAATACCAACTCATATTGTCCCCTTTGTTGAATGTGCAGGCGGTGTCTCCATAGATAGGGGGAAGAGAAAGAGGTATTTCCTCCTTTGAGATTTCTATCTCAGGGCTTTCGTTTCTTTTGCGAACTGCCGGATGCCCCATATCACTTGAGGTTGATGAGATAGATACACACTCTAGCTCAGCTTCAAGGTTCCCTGGCACGTTTATAAAACAATCCCACGATAAGACATATGTCATATTTAAAGATACTTGGGTTGCTCATACCTCTTCTCAACTATTTTCAAGGAAATGGATGAACCTGCGACCTAGCAACCTTGTGACTAGGTCGCTAGGTTGCGTTGTTTTAAACTTTCACAGAAAAGAAACCTAGCGACTTAGCGACTTGCGACTAGGTTGCGAGGTTGCTGAGTTGCGGGGTCACGCCGATTTAGATATTCACGGAAATGCGACTTGGCGACTTAGCGACTCGTGACCAGGTCGCAAGGTCGCTGAGTCGCGAAGTCGCGTCACTTTATACTTTCATAGATATGCGACCTAGTGACCCTGCGACTTGGAGACCGAGGTCATGGAGTCGCAGGGTCGCTCTAGGGCTTAGCAGACGATTTGCACAACGACGAAGACCTTTAGCTTGATTTTAATAAAAAAGGGAGGTAAGTAGAAACATCAAGTGGAAAGAATGCATGAAGTTCTTCTTTTGGAAAGGGTTGGAAAAGGAACTTGAATAGACTGATGCAAGGGAGGCTTCCTAGAGGAGGTACACAGGGCAGTCAAGCTATGGGGAGGGGCAAGCTATAGCAACAGGATTCATGGAAGGTTTAAATAGAAGCTAGGTTGAGTTTTAAATAGGCTAAGGTGAGGTTAATGGAGGCAAAAATCAATCAAAAAGGAAACAACAGGAGGATTAGGAAACTTACCCGGGAAAAACGCGCTCCAACTGGCTTGTCAGAGGCGTTTTCTTTCTCTATCGCTCAGGTCGAATGCGACCTATGCGACCCTTCTATATATAAAGGGGTTGCACGTGTGGACAATAAATGAGGGTCGTAAGATTGCAAATGAGTTGATTTTATGAGATATGCGACCTCGGGGGGTCACGGGGTCACATATTTGATGAGATATGCGACCTTGCGACCTGGGGGGTCACGGGGTCGCATGATCGCAAGGTCACAATTGTTTGGTTTTGGGATGATATGCGACCTTGTGACTTCGCGACCTGAGGGGTCGCAAGGACATAGGGTCACAAATTAGATGAGCTGACCAATTCTGTGACTTAGAGACTTGAGATTTTAAAGGAGTGAGCTTAGGCTTGAATTTATTTTTCAGAAGGTTAGAGGCTCAAAAATTAAAAAGGGGAAAAAATTTGGAGGGTGTTGTAGCGGCTACAACAAATGACGATTCAATGGTAGGACCCAGGATCTCTGTCGGTGCTTCATCTTGTGGGGGGTGGGGGGGCTTAGCATGCTGATCCTTTCACCCCATGGGTCCCACTACTTTCATCCTCGGGCCTTGCGTGTTTTCTCTACCTATCTGCATGTCCTAGGGTGCTCGTCCACCATATTTTCATTCCTGGAGATCAGACGAAAAAGGTTGGAGTAACCTTAGGGATTTCCAAGATCCGATATAGTTATTTTTTCCTCATCATGTTGCTTCGTTGCCAACGAACTTGGTGGTTCCGGCATAGTCACTGCCTAGGAGTCACAAACGTTGCTCCGCTACCAGTGAGCCTGGTTAGTACCCCAGCGGAGTCGTCGTATCACCTCTCTGCGTAGGAAGCCTTTCTCAGTCCTTTACCCTTTATTCATGTGCTATTTTGCACTTATTTTAAATGTGCTTGGGGCACTTATTTGACTATGTTCAAGGCACTTATTTAACTGTGGAATTTATTGCCTGGGCGGAGGAGGGATCCCGAATTATTTTGCTTGCAAGAGAGGTTGCTCCTGGTCTATATGAGGAATTTCGGGTTTTCCTGGATATCCTTTTGTCTCCTGAGGTCAGCTCTGTCCCCTTTCTGTCTAATGATTGATTACACTGAGACTTTCTTTTGTACAAAAGTCCCTTGGGCCATCATACTAGGTAAGCTACCTACGCTTGGTTCCTGGGACTTGGCTATGTTTCCCCATTGGGTGCATATCACAGGCAAGCTCGCGCCATTTTTTTAATTTTAGGGGCGATTCTTCACCAGCATAGATTCCAAAACAACATGCCAATTGAGTAATTTCTACATCTCTCCTTCAACTTGGAATTCCAAAGGGAAAGGGCTAATGAGAGCCTGCTTGAAACAATCGATTTGTTGAAAAAAAAACAAAAATGAGAACAACAAAAAACAAAACAAAACTATGGTACAGGGTATGGTGAAGGCCCCCCTGGGGCTGTTAGGTAAAATAGTGTTTAAGGTCATGCCCGTTCACCGGGAGGACCTCAAAGAACCATTCAAGGGTCTATAACCTGTAAGTGTGGGAGCTGACCTTTTCTTTAATTTGGAGGGGACCTATCCAAAGGGCCTAGAATTTGGAGTGTTTCCCTTTATCCTCACTAGATTTGTCCCATTTGAGGACAAGGTCACCTACTTCAAAAGATTTGTTTCCGACAGACTTCTGGTCAAACCATCGTTTTACTCGACTTTGGTGGATGGCGAATTTTTCCTGGGTTTTCAACCTTTCCTCCTCCAGCTTCAACAATGTGTCTATTCAAGCTTGTAAGGCAAGGAAAGGGGTGCCATGAGTTTCTTGAGATAATTGAAGGGCTGGGAGAGACAAGTTGGTAGGGAAAATAGCCTCTTTTCCGTACACAAGAAAAAATGGGGAGGTGCCCAAAGATGATTTGGGTGTGACCCGATCAGCCCATTGGGCATTATGGAGTGCATTATGCCAATTTCGTTGTTGGGAAAACATAGTATTTTTGATGATGTGGATGAGGCTCTTATTAGTTGAATTGACTAACCCATTTCCTTGGGGGTAATAGTTGGAAGAGTGTTTCAACACTATACCGTTTTCTAGAGAAAACTCATATAATTTAAATGATGAAAAATATGTTGCATTATAAAAAACAAGGGAGGTTGGAACGCCAAACCTGATCATGATGTGTTGGGTGATGAAAGCTATTACATCTTGATAATTGATTTGATGCAACGGTATTGTTTCAACCCACCTTATGAAGTAGTCCGTGGCTGTGAGGATGTATCTATGTTGCTTGGAAGAGTGTGGCAAGATTTTCCTGATCACGTCAAGCCCTCACTGCTAAAAAGGTTCTTCCACCACGACGGACTGCAACGGGGCGGATGGCCGTATTTCCCTATTGGCGAACTTTTGGCATTGTGGGCATTTCCAGACATATGTGTGCATCTTTGAATAGAGTAGGCCAATAGAAACTGACACACATGATATTGTGAGCAGTGGTATCCGCCACATAGTGCCCACCCGCTGGACCATCATGGAGCTCCATCAAAAATTTTTGTGCCTCATCATACTCCAAACATCGTAGCAGGACTCCACTGTGGTGTTTGTAGAAAAACTTACCTTGCAATAGTCGGAAGGATGCAACTTTCAGTCTTAACGCACATCTCTACTGAGCGGTTAAAGTGGGGCCCATGGTACTGTGGCTTAGATATTGTTGGATATCAACGTACCATGAGGAGGTATTCTATCGGGATATACTATCAGTTTGATACATGTCGATTTCGTGTTCCCAAAACTCTTATTCACTGCTTCGCGAGTCTGTGGCTTCCGCAGCCATCCGGCATAGTCCTTGGCCTTCTATAGTGTGTGCTGGCTTGAATTCCAGGTCATACTCTTTAAGGCACCCCATCTAGTTGCCTCGTCTCTCGCCTAACTCTTGATGTATGAAAATTGAGCGAATAGCTGGGTGAGGTACGAATTCTGTGACGTGTTTGACCGCCTTGTACACTGCATAAGATTGCTTATCAATATCTGGATAATTCAGCTCGGCACCTTGCAACCCAGCACTCATGAATGATATGGGCCGCTCATCATTATTGTCATATTTTTGAGTGAGGACGACCACCAAAGATGAATATGAGGCAAAGGTGTACAAGATAAAGTGTTTGCTGAAATCCGAACTATGAAGAGCAGGTGATTCCGCAATCGCCTGCTTGATGTTATTGAACGCTTCTTGCTCGGGAGGATTCCATTTGAAGTTAGCGTTCTTCTTGATCATACCTTGCAACGATTTCACAATTTGGGTGAAATCTGATATAAATTTTCACACGAAGTTGATTTTCCCGAGGAAATACTGAATGACCTTCTTGCCACTTGGGGGAGGAATCAGGGTGATGACTTTCGCACGTTCTGGATCCACTACTATGCCATCCCAAGTTATGATGTGCCCTAATAGGTTTCCTTCGGAGACGAAAAAAATGATTTTCTTCGGGCTTAGTGAGATCCTGTATTTTCGACACATTTCGAAAATTTGCTTGAGGTGATGTAGGTGGTTAGACCTATGTTTTGAAACATGGTGACATCGTCAAGGTATAATACCACGCTTTTCCCTATGAGGCCTCTGAAGGCGATGTCCATGGCTCTTTGGAAGGTCGCGCTAGCATTGATTAAGCCAAAGGGCATGCTTCTGAATGTGAAAGTTCCCCATTTAGTTCTGAATGTAGTTTTCAGCTGGTCGAGTTCAACCACTAGTACTTGGTTATAACTTGAAAAGCCATCCAATAAAGAGAACATCTTCGATCTCGATATAGCTTGAAGGATTTGCTCCATAGGGGGCACCGGTTAGGGTTCCTTGTCTGAAGCTCTGTTCAAATTTCAGAAGTCTACGCATAAACGAACTTTGCCAGAATTCTTATGAACTGGGACCAGGTTTGACACCCAGGTTGAATGCCGGACTTTGAAAATTATACGCGCATCCAAGATTTTCTTTAGTTCCTTTTGGATCATCGACTCTAAGGTGGGGTGTACTTTCCTCAATTTCTGCTGGAATGGTTTCACTCCTTCCTTCATGTGTATCACATGCTGGATGATCCATGTATCATAGGTTCATGGCTCATCATATGTCCAGGAAAACACATCTTAGTATTTCTTAAATAACTCAGTGAAAGATTGCCGCTCCTGAGGGGTGCATTCATTACTGAGATTGATGAACTTGGGCTCCTTTTCCGTCCCAAGGTTTATTTCTCAGTGCGCTAACGTGGAACTTTGCACCTTCGTGTTGGGAGGGCCTAAAAAACAGTTCTATAAGTCAAACAACTTTTCGAGCGACACGATCCCTTTGGGTATGGGATTTTCCTTACGATCCCCTTGTTCTTTTTGCAAGGCCTGATCATGATCCTATTATTCTATAATTGCATCTTTGAACACGTCCGTATTAAGCATGAAATCCAATACCTGTTGATCATCATTAAAAATGCGCAAATTAGTGACATTGTCTGGTATGGATGGCTTGTAAATAATTTCAATAGAAAATCCATCTCTAAGTGGGGTGAACCTAGCAGCAGCATTGGCAAGTGTATCAACTGCTGCATTGTGAATTTTAAGTACGGATTTAATACCGAAAGTGTCAAAATCAGAAATCAAACGCCATACCTCTTGCTGGTAGCCTTTCAAATGTGGAGACAAGCAATGGATGGTGTTACGTACCTGACGGGTGATAATATCAGAGTCTCCAATTACCTTTAAAAAATGAACTTTGAGATCTATGGATGTTTTGAGCCTAAGCAACAATGCTTCATACTTGGTTGTATTATTCGTGCACCGGAACTCTAGCCGACAAGAAATTAGAAACTTGTTCTTGTGAGGGTCCAGCAGGATATAGCCTGCGCCAACCCCATCATGGGTTTTGGATCTATCGTAGTACAAGGTCCACATTTCATCTTCTGATTTGACAAGGCTATCTGAGCACATAGGAGACGCACTCGGGGCAGTGGTTTCTAACAGGTCTTTCGTTGAGGCGGAGTGGTTGTAAGTGACCAACAATAGTTCAGACTGAATGTCTTGAGTGACCGGAGATTGGGGGGTTTGGTAGCATCCAAAAATGGATTCTAAGAAACACATACTGAGCTCCTCTTGTGCGAAATTGACTGGTTCGTTAGTTGCGTCCATGTCGGTCACCGTGTGTTTCATGTAAGGCTCGCTTTCAACCCAGATTTTATTGTTTCGGCCCTTGTAAGGGAGCCACAGGTGGGAACAGTCAGTGGAAAAGTATCCTTGCAACTTGCTAGACCAATCTTTGTTCAAAAGAAGGCCATAGGCCTCGGGGATATCCACGATTACTATGTCAATGCACTGATGCACCCTAGAATCGTAGGATAAGTGGATAATGACATTATTCAATTCACCTACTACAGGAACCTGAGATCTATCGAGTTGAATGATCCCGGCGTCAGTTTTTTCAGGGGGGATGTTTAATTTCTTGCATACAGAAAAGAGCATAACATTGGTGGATGCACCAGAATCAACAAGGAAATTATGGACATTGAAGTTGAAAATATCGAAGGATAGAAGGAAAGGTGGTGTGGATCCCCTAGAGTTTGCGTTGACGACATTCATGATAGACTAGGGACTAGCAGCAGCTTGGGAAGATGTGGTACTCATGGGTTTGGTCACCGGTAGGTTGGAAAATGCTTTGAGGATAAGATCTCGCTGGTTAGCAACACGAGTGAGTTCGTAGAGAGAAATATTGGCCCGAGTCTTCTTCATATCCTCGATAATGTTATACCCAGAGTTTGTGTGTGGGATAAGTTCGGTGGCGGCTTTCGGAGGAACTGATGAAGATTTAGCCTTTGGGATTTCTTAGGGATTGGTTGGGCTAAATTTCTCAGGGGTCTTGGTTTGGTTTTCTGTGTTTGGTGGCAGGATTTTTCTTAAGAAAGCTTTTCTTTTCTCTTCAAAGGACTGCTTAGGGACCTAGCCTTTGCTCATCAAGACATAGTTTCGAGGGGGTTTGGATTTAGGGTTTTCAGCCAAGTTTATTTCAGTTGTGGAAGGGGGGATTTCCCCGCGGATGACCTCAAAAGTGAGGACAGTGGAACCCATATCTTCATCTGGGGGAGAGGCTTCTTCGTTGTCTGAAATAACATCCTCCTCTAAATCCCCAGAAGTTTGGTGTTCTAGAAGTTGATTCACCACGACAGTCATGTTATTGATCCACTGGGGGAAAGTTTTCTCTGAGTGGGAGGCTTGATGGAAAGAAAAAAAATTATCCTTGCCGATTTCTTCAACGTTGAGACCAGCACTCGATTTTGACAGAGGTCGGTTAACAACAGGGTTATTCCTTATGAAGAAAGGTTTCTGTGTTTTAGCACCTAAGACAAAGTCATTGTTCTTCCTCTTCAGATCAGAGACTTCATTGGTCAATAGCTTGAGGGAATTCGTGATACTTTCGAAATCGAAAGGGTCCTTGTCTTTGTCTCCAGATTTATGGTTCGAGGATTGGACTCTCTTCGTGGTCAACTTTTGTTCATCCTGGCCATCATGGTCAATGGCTCCTATGGATAGCATGTCCCTTTCGACAGTGAGGGCGGTGGTGTAATTTGCTGCTAGGGTAGCTCTAGCTTCAAGTTTCACGAACACAGAAATATCCCGAGGGAGAGCCTGCATGTAGTAGTCAATGGTGATGGAATCATCTAAGGCCATGCTCAGGGGGAATTTGTTCAATATAGTAGTGAAGCATTGATTGAAGTCTTTGACTTTCACCTTCTTCTGGCATTTCAAAGTACTAAGCTCTGTGAGAAGCATAGAAGGAGTTTTTTCTTCTAAAACTTTTGAAGGAAAGTACGACGAAATTTCTCCCAAGAAGAAATGGAAGCAATAGGGAGAGACCGGTACCATGTAGAAGCTTTATTCTCTAAATTCAGCATACTACATCGTCAGACTGCACCCTCATCATTTTTAAGGCCAGGTAAAAGTTTCTTATGTGATCTTTAGCTAGCGTACCCTTTTCGAGGTCGAAATTGGGGAGGTGCTTCTTAGGGTGTCGGGGCATGTCATGGAGGGGACCATGGAGAGCTAAGGGAGATTGTGCCATCCAAGCCAGCGGCTGGACACACCTAGCCTGTTGGTGGCACGGTATGCAAACATGCCCTATTTCACTTTCATATTTTCTCCCTATGCTTGATACAGATGCTTCGCCCTCATGATGGGAGTGCATATCCTGATTTCTCCCTCGGTTCCCTACATCCCTGATGTTTCGCCAGTTATAAAGGAAAGGGAATCTATTTTAGTTTCGGTTATGGTGAGGGTGTCCCATATTTCGACCTTTCCCACGACCTCTATCACCCCAGTGCCTGTTTCTCGGACCCTCCTGGTTGCACCCTTAGGTTAGTTATTCGCTTGAGTGTCATCGTTCATAGGCTGGTCGGTTGGGTTTTGGTGATTTCTGGGCTGCCTCGCTCATTCCCTCGGGGACTGTCGGGGGGCTCTACTGAATTACACTATACGACATCAGCGTAATCTTCTATCATGAGACCTACCAGCTGAGGTAGGGAATTGACCAGGGCTCCCTCGTGAGTTTGGTTGGCCGTGGGAGTTTGAGGGTTGACCAGGGAGCCGGTGGCTAGGATGTTTTGTAAACCTCTGATGAGTTCACAGGCGATTGGGCACAAGGCCCTTAGCTGGTCAGAGGTGATCTCGTAGAAAGGGGGTTCTTCTTCAAGAGAATGTTCAGGGGGTGGTGGACCAGTGTTTCCATACATGATTTCCCCCTGCGGGGTTTGCAACATAATGTTGCTTTTATGTTGGGAGCCTGCCATTCAGGCCCTCCTTCTAGCGCCAAATCTATTGACGGAAAAAAATGTTTGGCCAACAGTAAGGGATCTCCCCGATAAAAAGTCTCGATTAGACTCTAAACCGTTTATGATAGGGATCTCGTCTAGGGTGTGAGTTCGAATACTGCTGAATACTCCTTTTTCTTGGACACAAATGAGCCCTGCAGTCTTATGAACACACAATTATTCGGATGGTACAAGACAAATGGTTGATGAGTCTCAATGAACATAAAACACTACAAATAGAAAGATGAGTTAAAGCATGCGGCCAAAGGAAATGCTATTAGCAACACATCATTAGGGTCACGCTTGTAAAAGTTGTTCAAACCACATAAGAAATAGTTCTTTATGGTTAGAGCACCCTTCACTTCCTTAAGCAGTCTCAAGAGATAAGATAGATGTTAGTAAAAAAGTTGATAACATCTTCTAAATAAACAACCTAACATCATTAACACATTTAGTGAGTTGAAATGTATAAATGATATGAGTAGAAAACATAGATTACTTAATCATAAAGATATCAGATACATAAGACAAAATATTCGTAGTGTTAACACATTAATCCTCATTTGATCCAAGAGTAGAATACAAAAAAGTGCTTGTATTCATTCTTAGAAAAGTGCATTCAATGCTATACAAATTCTCTTTGCTCCTTTGGAGTCCCAAAAAAAGATCCTTTACAATTTCATTTCCCGAAGGAAGTATTTATAGAACAAATTGACCCTTGGGTATCCCTGACTTTTCGCCTTCCTGACTGTTGACATGCCCTACGACATGAGGGAATTCATGACTTTCGACCTTAGCTTTGACTGTGACCTGCGACCCCTTATCTGTTGCGACCTGCGACCCCTTCTGTTTTTTGAAATATGTGACTTGGTCATGGGAGCAGTTGGGTGATTGCGAGATTAGGGACATCTACCTGTTGATGTTCCTTGAGGTAACTCTGCCATGCCCGATAATCTGAATCCACTGGGGAGACTTGAGGCGTATCTTCTCTCAACCTGTGAAGACACTCGAGAGCATTTGGAATCAAAGTGTCTCTCTTGATCGTGATCTGGTTTGACAGGGAGGCTAGTTTGGTATAGATCAGGACTGGTGTCACGATGAATTGAACCAGGTTTTCTTGTGATGCCGGTAGGTCTTGAGAGGCGGCTGCTTGCCTTATGGGCTGTAGAAACACTTGAATATCTTTGATGACTTCTTCCCACGTTTTCTCTTGCCTAGTGCACCCAGAGACGAAATGTGGTGTACTTCGGCCATTGAGTCAATGCCGCTAATCAGATGTTCATATGTAGACATTACTTTCTCCAAATATTTGATGAGTTTATCCTTAGGTTGTAACTTTTTCCAAATTAGAACCTTGTCATTATGGGTGCCAATCCAATCTTTTCTAGGCAAGGTGTTCGGAGCTTGTGGATACCTGCTCGACCATTCTAGTATTCTGTCCAAGGAAATAGAGGCTTCCTTTAGCTGTGTGATCCTCCTCTTGGTTTCTGCCTGTGCTTTAAGTAGTGGTGCGATGGTTTGTTTTATTGTGAACATTTCTTCATATGCTTGCTTCATGGTGGCCTCCAAAGTGACTAGCTCTCCTTGAATAGTGAGCGACACTTCATTAGTAGGGGCATTCTTAACATGAAGCTGTCAGACTTCTTCTTGTAGCACCTTCTTTTCCTGTTCCGACTTAGCTGTCTTTTGTTCGGAGGCCTGTAGTCTATTCTGCAGGGAAAAAATTTCTTTGCTCATTCTGCTTATGTTCTCCTCGGTGGTTGCTGCAAAAGAGGTGTCGGCTAATGCGATCATAACCGGATTGGTCTTGATATCCAAGACTATATCCTTCTCTGTGGTGGCTGTAAGGGGTGCAACAGGGTTCCGTGCCAAGCATATTCTCTTCTCTTTCCTGATCTTGTGCATGAACTGATCATAGGTAAGTCTTGTTATATCAGGCACTCCCTCATCTTGATCCTCAGAGGTAGAAAATTCCGAGAGAGAAAAATGCACATTAGTTGCAGGAGTTGTTTGGGGCACCTCGATGTGTGGCAGTTTTGTTTGTTTCTCTGTCTTTGGAGGAGGTGTCTTGCTGCCTTTGGCTCCCTTAGAGGAATCTTCCCTTGACTTACGACTTTTTTCTTCCCTCATCTTTTGCTCTGCTTCTACTCTGTCCTATTCTTCCTTTAGCTGGCGCTCAACTTCTGCTTTATCTTGATCTTCCTTTAACTGGTGCTCAACTTCTGCTCTATCTTGATCTTCCTTTAGCTGGCGCTCAGCTTCTACTTTTTCTTCCTCTTCTTTCCTCTGTTGTTCCTCTTCCCTTTTCTTGCGGGTTTCCTCCACCCGCTTATTTATTTTTTCTTCTTTCAATTGTTTCTTTCGTTTTTCCTCCTCCTCCTTTTCCTTCTCCTCAACTTCTTTTTGAGCTTTAGCGTCCTTTTTTCTTTGCTGGACGGAAGAGTTATGGCCCATACCAGTCCTTTTCTTCTTGGCTTTGGAAGATGAGGCTCCTCCCAACGTATGAATTCTTTCTTCTAAAGTCTGTTTGTCATGATCCTCCTGATCAGTTGATTCCTTTGGAGCGTTGTACCAGTTCTTGATTCTATCTTCAGCTGGGCAATCAGTATGCTGGTAACTCTATTTAAATTTGGCCTGCTTGTAGTGGGCGGAGATGATTCTCTCAGGATCATACGTTCGGTGTGACACGGGAGTTAAAAAAAATCCTTTGACTTTCTCAGCCTCTGCCTCTATTTCCCTGAAATATTTCACTGTGTATGTGCCAATAGCGAGCGACCGAGTGTACCATGGCTTCTTCTTGCACTTAGTGAGAACATTTGAAAAACTGCCTGACATCTGGTAACATGTTTCTTGGAGGAGGAGTTTGTCGGTGAAGAACTGGGGCAGTGTGTGAGGAGCCTTGAGTGACCCGAAGACTCGGATGAAAGTACTATCCACGATGGGAAACTAGTGGGCCACTCGAGTTATCATCTCCATGGCTCGCCTAGACATGCACGAGGTGTCTTTTCCAAATAGTTTCCCGTAGAGAGCTGGGATGAAGCGGTGCACGATTGAATCCATGTCTTGCTTATATCTGGAGTCCTATAACACCATTAAATATTTTTGAATTGGACCGTTGTGCTCCAGATCCCAGTTGTGTGCCCACCCCTCAAAATGGCACCTTGCACATACTGCATCCAAAAGATAAGATGCCATATAAAATTCCGATGCATACCCTTCATCGGGTGCTAGTGCCGAAGATATGTTCAATTTGAGGGCCGCCACTATCAAGTTGGCCCAGTTGAAGCGGGTGCCATACATAGTGACAACGTACATCAGAGAAATCCAAGCGCTGTTGAAAGTGGTTGCATCTGGATGACCATACATCCTATATAACATTGCAGCTACGAGCTTGTAGACCTTCTTGAGACCTGCTATCTGATATTCTTGGTCCTTCTTGAGCTTGAACTTTTCTAGTTCCTCCCACCATCCTCTTAAGGTCTCAGAGATGGGAACTGCGTGAGTGGTGGCCCATTCCTCGGTGAAGGTATGTTCTTGGGTGGGAAGTGCATAATAGAATTCTGCATCTTGTCCCTTTAGATTTGCGATTGACTTCTCGGCATGATCCCGAATAACCTAGATCTTGGGGTCGACCTTTTGCAGGATCCACTCGATCAGCTCTAGACATGGGAATATAGGTGGATGGGCACCCGCATAGTGGAGCTTGGATCTTTTAACGTGAACATACACCTACCAGTCTAGGAGGTCCTCTGGAAATTCTGGCTTTGTGAATTCTTGGTACACCTAATACCAACTCATACTGTCCCCTTTGCCGAATGTGCAGGCGGTGTCTCCATAGACAGGGGAAGAGAAAGAGGTATTTCCTCCTCTAAGATTTCTATCTCAGGGCTTTTGTTTCTTTTGCAAACTACCAGAGGCCCCATATCACTTGAGGCTGACGAGATGGATACCCACTCTAGCTCGGCTTCAAGGTTCCCTGACATGTTCATAAAACAATCCCACGATAAGACAGATGTCATATTTATAGATACTTGGGCTGCTCCTATCTCTTCTCAACTATTTTGAAGGAAATGGATGAACTTGTGACCTAGTGACCTTGTGATTGGGTCGCTAGGTTGCTAGGTCACGTTGGTTTAAACTTTCACAGAAAAGCGACCTAACGACTTAGCAACTTGTGACTATGTCGCGAGGTCGCTAAGTCGCGGGTCGCGCTAGTTTAGACCTTCACAGAAATGCGACCTGTCGACTTAGCGACTCGCGACCAGGTCGCAAGGTCGCTGAGTCACGAAGTCGCGTCACTTTAAAATTTCACGGATATGCAACCTAGCGACCCTGCGACTTGGCTACCGAGGTTACAAGGTCCCGAGGTCATGGAGCCGCGGGGTTGCTCTAGGGCTTGGCAGATGGTTTGCACGGCAACGAAGACCTTCAGCTTGATTTTATTAAAAAAGTGAGGTAAGGCGACACATCAAGTGGAAAGCATGCATGAATTTCTTCATTGGAAAGGGCTGGAAAGGGAACTTGAATAGACTGATGCAAGGGAGGCTTCCTAGAGGAGGTACACAAGGCAGTCAAGCTATGGGGAGGGGCAAGCTATAGCAACAGGATTCATGGAAGGTTTAAACATAAGCTAGGTTGAGTTTTAAATAGGCTAAGGTTAGGGTAATGGAGGCAACAATCAATCAAAAAGGAAACTACAGGAGGATTGGGCAACTTACCTGAGAAAAACTCGCTCCAGCTGGCTTGTTAGAGGCGTTTTATTTCTCCGTGCGACCTATGTGACCCTTCTATATATAAAGGGGTCACACGTGTGGACAATAAATGAGGGTCGCAAGGTCGCAGGGTCGCAAATTAAATGAGCTGACCAATTCTGTGACAGTGATTTGATATTTTGAAAGAGTGAACTTAAGCTTGACTCTATTTTTCAAAAGGTTAGGGGCTCAAAAATTAAATAGGGGCAAAATTTGGAGGGTGTTGTTACTGCTACAACACCTTCCTTGGTAATATATATATGTGTGTGTGTGTGTGTGTGTGGGGGGCGGGGGGGGGGGGGGCTTGGTCATGACCTTAAAATTGGATAATAATAATAATAATAATAATAATAATATATATCCTCAAAATTTGTTTTTTCCCCTTAAATTCCTTTTTTTATAACTTTTTTTTTTTTTCTTTTTTTTCTTTTTTGTTTTCCTATATATATTTCTAATTTTTTTCTTTTTTCTTTTTGAAAAGTTACAACCCTATTGAAACGTGGCTATTCACCACTTTGGGGTGTAATATAAAATATATGTCCACTTATGTGCCTTTGAATCAGTTAATTTTCTTCATGTAAAAAGTAAAACTTATCATTCAGATAAAGAGATTCTATATTCATTTTGTTCTTTGTTTACCTTGAAAATACCATGGGCAATTACCATGGGTTGCTAAAACCACGAGCTTGTAGACCACTTAATGAAGAATCAAGATAATCTTATCTACTCTTCATTCTCTTACATATAGTTTTCAAGATATTTGGAAAGATTCCCTTTTGAATTTATCATGCACTTTTATCAATAATGTAGAACCTTTATATATATATGAATGTTCTCCTTCAAAATTTACATCAAACTATTTTTTTTACTAGAATCATTGAAATGTCAATGGCCAAAGGCCTTTAATTTAATTTTTTGGGGCCAAAGGTCTAAATGGTGATACAGAGAATCTTTTAACTCTGAGCGAAACACTTCAATTACACGACAATAAGGTTGACGAGAGGTTGATGGCCAAAGGCCAAGTGATCATCCAACGTGGCTCTGATACCAATGTAACGAACAAAGCGTATACGCAGTGGAGTAAGCTTAAAAATACTTCAAAGACAAATACATCCATTGTAGGACAAGTAATTGTATATTGAATACTATATTAAAAACTAATATGATATGAGATGATTACAATGAGGGTGAGGGCCTGCTATATACACTAGGCAGGTACCTATTCACTAATGGTTATGTCCTTTAGGGACACACCTTTTCATTAATTACTAATTAATCATTATTTATTACTATTATTGTTTTACATCATTTTTATTATTATTATATATATTTATATTCATAACAAGGTCTTCGTCAAGGTTGTCCTCTTTCATCCATGCTTTACATAATAATGGTTGATTCTCCTAGTAGAAAGATGGAAGTTGAAAGGATCAAAGGTCAATTAGGAGGATTGAAAATTGCTCGACAGGTAATACCTATCAATCATTCTCATTTTTTTGATGATACGATTTTATTAGGTGGATCTTCTAGATAATAGTAGAATGATTTAAAAAGGTCTTAAATTTATACCTGGAGTGTTCCGGAGGTGACACCAATAAAACAAAGAACCAGATTTACGGGTGGAACTATGATGATTTGGTTTTGAGAGAAATCACGACCATTTTAGAATTCCCTTATTCTTCGAAATGGGGATCTTCAATTATATGGGTATGTCGATATTAGAAGGACAAACCCCGCCAAAATATTGTGTAAGAATAGTAAGAAAAATAAAGAAAAAAATTGAAAGTTTGGGAAAAAGATGGTTAAATCCATCAGGAAGGGCAATTTTTATTAAATCAGACTTAATTTCTCTCCTTATCTATCAGTGCTCCAACTTGCTAGCCCCTATGGGTATTGTCTCAAGCATTAGCACATTGATAAGGAAGTTCCTTTGGGAGGGAGGGAAAGGAAATGAAAAGAAATTTCATATGGTAAACTGGAACATGATCAAATCTCCAAAGTCGTAAGGAGGGTTGGGAATAAGGGATTCATGATTAATGAACAAGGCTCTCAAAGCAAAAATCCTCTAGAAATAAATCTTTGATCCAAAAGGATTGTGACAATCTGGATTCCTTCGAAAATAATTCAATTGTGGGGATGGTCTAAGACTGGAGACTCACTCATGGTCTAGAAATGGTTCCCCAATATGGAAATTATGCCAAGCAACATCCAAGGTAATATTTCCATTTCTGGGATGGGACCCTAGAAATGGGAGAAATGTCAACATATGGAATGAATTTTTGCCTTCACTGAAAATCCTAGAGCTTTTGAACAGAATTGAAGGTCTCAAAGACTGGATGAGGAGCATAGGGAAGAAAGCATTATATGACATTTCAAAATGGTTTCAAGATGCATCATGGAAAGGATGGTTGATTCCTTCTCCTACTCAACATCTAAGACAACAAAATAAGATGCTGATTGAAGCTCTTTAAGGATATGATCTAGTAGATGGAAACATATCGAATACTAGAATTTAAAATTCAACACAAATTCGTATAAATTTTAATTGAGGTATGATATTTTATTGGAAGGGAGAAGAATATCCCCCTCGGACAAATTGTGGAAAGTCATTTAGAACAACGATGGGTTGCCCAAGGTTAACTTTTTTTGTTGGCAACTTTCACATGGGAAAATTTTGAAGACAAAAAACTTGAGAAAGAGGAAAATTCAAGGTCCTTAAAGATGTGTTTTATGCAAAAACCAGGAAGAGACAACATGGCACCTTTTCAAGCAATGCGAGTTTTCACTAGGTTGCTAGCAAAAGGAATTTTGGGAGATGGAAGAGATGATAAGAATTCCAAGCCCTAGAATTTTTTTTTTCTTACATAGGTGACTACACGCCCCAAATTCTATAAATGATAATCATTTTCTCTGAAGGTTCTGGTTTGCTCTACCTAAATATTTATGCTGGAAAATTTGGCTAGCAAGGAATAGAGTAATTTTTCAAATTTAGAGTCGAATGTCATGAGAATGATAACTTCTGCAAAGGATCTTTTACTGAAAGCTTTATCAAAGGAAAAAATTAACTACAAGGACTTGGAAGGATTGGGAGAGAAGGAGAAATCTTGGGTTCAAGATCTTCCAATCATGTCGAGTAGCACCAGATTTCAGAGAAGGCCGAATAAAAAGGCTAATTGGAAACTCAGGATATCAGTTCAGGAATTTCAAGAGTGGAAAATGCAAACTCAAATGACAATGTTGTTATTTGATGGAGATTCGAAAGGTAATCAAGGGGTGGTAGGAGGGGGAAGGGTTATTGTGCACCCCAACAACTCAATAAGCCAAAGCTATGCTTGGGGATTAAGGGTAGCAACTAATAACCATGCTAAATTATATGCTCTCTAGATGGGGCTGTCAATTGCCAAGGAGACCCATATAAGAAATCTTCTCGTGCTAGGAGACTCAACATTAATGATAAAAAAGCTCTGAGACTATTAGACAACAAATTTGATCCAAAATCACGACTCTAGCTTAGGATTAAGGGTCCGTTAAAAAACTTTGAATTAATAAGGCCTTATCACATTCTCAGGCACATAAATATCTAGGCTGATGCCCAAGCTAACGAAGGGACATGAATATGCAATGGAAAAATTAGAGGGGAAAATAATACCTTTTTAATAACGCCATAAATATGGAGAAGGCATGGGAGAAGGAGAACGAGGTCCAGGAGCAAACAATGAGCCAATTGAAAAAGGATGTGCTTGAAGCAGGGATGGACAAAGCGTCAATGAGAAGATTGGTGGATAGTTATTCGGTTACTCCATATGCGGTAAGGAGCTTGGACACAAGATTGCCCACGTTGGAGTTGAACTGTCAAGACTACTTTGGTCTGACCGATTGACATATGATATGTTTTTTTATATGCATACTTAGTATTTTCTATAGGGTATATAGTTATAGTGTGGGATTTCTCTTAAGTTTTTTGAGGTCATTTTATGGTCTGAATGATTTTGTAAACGAGATCGGATTGAATCTGGGGAATGTCAAAACTACCATTGTTGAACTCTCTATATGTAGTTGGGCAGAGCTAGCGTTTTGATACTAATTAATATAAATATAACCGTTATTGTGAAAAAATGAGACATGATACTATTCACGAAAAAATATAATAAAATATTCAATGCAAACATAAATTTTTTTTTCTCAACCCCACAAAACTTTATTCTATATATCAGTAGAGCATATAATATTTGTCCCACTTCATAATCTTATTGGTAAATATAGACTCATTGGATATTGATAATGCATTTTGCAAGCAAAGTAAAGATGGATTAAAATGCCTATAAGTCGTGTTTTTGTGTGTAGATGTAATCTGTTTTGCAACTAAGGTACTGAAATTCAAACACTCTTCTTCATACTCATTCTTCTTGTGCCATTATATAATTGCAGTGATTAAAAATAAAGTGAAGGTGATGCAACTGAAACAATAAAAAAGACTTGAAAACAACCAAAAAAATATTTATTACTATGAAATGTTAGTATTATAAGGGATGATCACCAATTTGTTTTTTGTAAAAACTTCTACTTTTACCATGGAATTTCTCCTATTAGATGAAAATGAATAAAAGTTAAAATATTATATAATTTGATATCAAGTTTTGGATTAACATAAATACAAGTTTAAAACATTGGTTAATTGATATGATATTTGTTTTTGCATAATAATTTGCAGTTAATTTTTGTTGGAATTTATTGTTGTGTCCCATACAACTTATATCAATTCGAGATTACCATATATATATATATATATATATATATATAATTGAATCCCTACACGATAAAATTTGGAACTGTTTTCACAAACTAGTGTGTTATGGCATAGTTACAAAGTTCCAAATAAAATTATAAAAAATTGGATAAAACAATTTCTATTCAAGAAAAATTTGATAGTATAGATGCCTTGGTTGATGGCGATGCCTGCAACAACAATATACATTCCTTACCTATTTTGTTATCGTTTTCATTACACATCGTCGTCCTAACATGACCACCCTCACCCATGTTGAGTCAGTCGAATCTACTTCTCTATACTTTCCTTTTTTCACAGTCAATCTTATACTACTCTCCACCAAAGTTAGTCTCATGGATTTCTCTTTATAAAGACAAATGTTGAAAAGTGTAACTAGGTCGGTCTTCATGATGGCTATGTAATTATGTATTTATGTATATAAGATGTCAATGATAATAAAATGTATTTTTGGTATACTTGTCTCATGGGTTTCATGAGCAATATTTTATTATAGAGATAGAATTCTTCTTGTTGTCTATTAGGTTTAGATCTTCTAGAAATAATTACACTTAGGTGAAGGATTCAATTTGTACTCCAAGGACCTTGACAACCCTCATACGATGCTGTAATCAAGTGAAGTCAATTTGCTGAAATTACATTGCTTGGAAAGTAACTACAAGTAATGTCGGCCTACATGACACGATGGAGTCGGCCTAAACCATATTTGATGGTATTCCTAAAAGGTGAGAACTACACATTATATATAAGGCAAATCTGTAGATCATTTGGATGCCGAAAAAAAAAACAGAGATAAGACACTATTGAATGCAGACTCTTTGATAGATTACAGATTTACGGTTACCACAGAAAAGACAAATAATATACATATGAAGCATCTGTGGATATCACAACAGAGATGTAGGATAAATATACAAATATCTGCAGTTATCACAATAGAGAAAAAGTATAGGTTTACGAATATACTGCGGACACCGCAGTTGAGATTGGGTTAAGAAATTGCGGACACCAGAAGGAAATTTCAAACTATTCAAATGCGGATATAAGGACAAAAGGTTGCGGATTTCAGAGAGTATTCAAATGTGGATAGAAGAACTGAAGTTTGCAGACTTGACAACGTAGATCAACAAGTGAAACTTCAGACCAATACAGTGTCAAAGTCAAAGGTAAATCTGGCATTCGGATCAAGGTTAAGGAAGTGATGATATACTACAGAAGTTTGATATATATATAGTAAGGTGCGGATCTGTTTTGGCGTGTTGTACAGTGACATTATTGTGATAGAATGTGACATCATCAGGACTAAGCTACAAGATACAAGCGTAAGGGTTATGATGAATTAAGAAGTGTAAAGTAAGGAAGGTAAATATGTGATTTACTTTCCCACAATAAAAGTGTTTCTCTTGTTTAACATTTGTTTCCTATGCATTTTGATAATTGACTTGATGAAAGATTAACTAAGATAAGACATAAGCAACACAAGCAAGCACACAAGTAATTATCAAGAAGAGAATTTGTGTTAACCTTAAGCCCTCCAAATTCTCAACAACAAAGAGCTCACTTCCCATTCACAATTGTTCATTAATAACGATAAAATTGTTTGACAATTCTTATAAACTTTTCTTCGTATTCATATTCAAAGCATTAACGGCAAAATAAGACTAAGCGAGTTAATTCAACTATATTTTGATTTGTTTTTTTTTTTTTTTTGAATTTTTTGGATGTGCGATCTTGTGTATCACAGGGAAGTGATCCATGCCATCATGGAAGGATATCAACGAACATAACTAAATCAGATAAACAATTATATTAGCAAACTTTTTTATAAATTTCATAATTCACTTTCTCCTCTTTCTTTTATTTTCTTGATCAATTTTTTTTTATTTTTTCCAATCCTTACTTATCAATAATATGATGGTTTTTCACAAACATTATTTAATCATTTTATTTATCCTAGATGAAAAAATGTTGCAAAAAAATATCACATAATTAAAATTCCACACAATTAAATGTGATAAAATAATTAATTTCTTTAAATTTACTAGAGAATGAATTAAAAATAAATAAATTTAATTATAAAAACCACCACTAAGTTTGCACATTTACACTTTTACACTTTCTCCTACATGTTTAAGTGATAAAGAAAACATCTCGATAGGTATATTTATTTCCATCTTGTTCTTATTCATTTTTATACAAATACTTGTTTAAATTATGGTGGGTAATAACTAATGGTAAATAAGTTATTTACATTAGATGAGCTATTTTCATTGATTTTAATTTTGGGTGGATTTCGTATGAAACTTAACAATGAAAACTTATTGGAAAAATATTTAAAATTCATGGCATAAATATTGCAACTACATCCAAGAATTATGGCAAATTTTTTTGAGGTAGTTATCCACATGGCACAAAGTTATGGTCCAATCAAATGTTTGAGAAATGTTGTTTTCAATATTATTGAAAATTAAATATTTGTTTTTTAAAGTAAAACATTATAACAAGAATTGGTCAATCCTAAAATAATAGTGGTCAACTGAAAAATGATGTTATATGAGGAAATTTCTTCAACAATGATGGAAAAGGGATTGCAAAAGTAGTGAGCCAATGTAATTTGTATAGGCTTTGTGCATGTGCGCATGAAGTAACATTGGTTATCGTTAATGAAATTATTGATGCAGTATTTTGACATCAAATATTTGAGTAGATTAGTGCACAATTATTAAAGACCAAATATTGGAAGGCAACATAGGTTTATTATTTGTCATTTATCAAAATTGTGTTTTTGGAAAAATATCATTGATTTCATTTTTTTTAAGGATTGTGCCCATAGCACTAAGAAATGGTTGGAACTAATTCACATGGACTTGGACCTTTTATGCCAATTACAAACTTTACTTTAAAATAACACAAAGTCCTTTTTCTTTGACAGTGATCATATGAAATATATGATTTATTTCTTAAAAGAGAATTTAAATAGAGTATTTTATATTGTTCTTGAACTTAGTAGAGAGGAAATAGGGATATCACTGAAGAGGATAAGGTCTAAGAATAATGGTGTGTATGGTTTGAATGCCTCCTAGGCATTTTGTATATAAGATATCATTAAACTTGAATTTATAGTGTTACATACTATACAATATATTAGACATATAGAAAGGAAGAATATGATGTTGATGCGTTTTTATTTTTCTTTTTCTTTCATAGTAAAAGGTTTGTAATTCCATTCATTAAAAAGACGAAAATAAATTACATTCTACATATACACTTGAGAATGTATTCAAGTATTTTCTTTCTTGTGGCATGTGTCCAGAAGAGTATGCTATAAGAAGAAAGGTTGATTAGTATTTGACCTGAAACTTTTAGTCACAAATAAATACATACAAAAACTTTTTATAATGACATCTAAAGAGCTAGATCTAATAAGGAAGAATATCGAAACACCTAAAACAACGGGCTTCAATCAAAAGAACCATTTGATCTGAGAAAACCTTGAGAGAAAAAATAGATACAAAGAGGTATTTATAGCTGACAATAAAAAACAAAGCCTCAAAAATTGGAGATTTGCAAATCCCTTTTACATTGAAAACCCCATGCAAAGCTTAAAACTTCACGCAAAACATACAACATGACAACACTATTGTTATCACCTAGCCATTTCTAACTAGTTGGATCGAAATACACCATATAGGATTAATTTTACCATAGTAAAATCACTTTCACAATAGGAAATGATTTAATAAACTATTTTTATTAAATTACTTTTGATTAAAATTAGAAAACCCCATGAGAACAATTGAGTAAATCATTATTTATTTATTTTTCTATAGGAATACTTATTAAATCATTATTTGATAGTTATTCCTAGTCACATTTGACTAAATCACTTTGGAATAATTAAATAAATCACTATTTATTTTATTCCTTAATTTTATTTTTGGAATAATTGTTAAATCACTATTTCAATATTATTTCGAATTCACACATTTCTTAATCCTCACAAAGTGATTAGCAAATCATTTTATTTGTTAATTACTTCAACCATTTTCTAAATAAATATATTTGACTATTTTGAATATCTTTTCCCTCTCCAAAAAATATAATAAAGTAATCCTGACGGCTAGATCTTGATTTGGTCAATAATTTTTTATTATTTTCCATTTCCTAATCTAACCCAATACTTTGTTATAAATAAGAGGGTTTTCAATTCATTCTTCAACATTATCAATATCATCATCACCACTATTGTCTTCTCACATTTGAGCTACCACTTGAGAGCACCAATTTTCTTTTTGGGTTTTCTATATATTGAGATAAAAAAAAATTGTTGAAGCACAAGGACATCAAAGCGTCCATCCCACAAAGGGGAATTTGCAGATCCTTGTTGTAAATCTCTTTCACTAGGTGTTCTTTATTGAAAATACTAAGAGCGGTGGTGAATAAATATTTTTTTTCCAATGTTATTTTTACCAGTTAGATCATTTATAATTAGAACACAAAATGAACAATAAGAATAAATATTTTTATTAATCTCTTCTTTACAATAATCCAATACAATAGTGTAGGCCCCCAACCCTAGATGAAGACACCAATATTTAATCCTTCCAAGCACTGACCTGTACTTTTCCAAGCACCTACTTGGACTTCATGAGGCTCCAACCTCTAGGGCACCAACCCTATCTTCCAAGGCTCCAACCATGTCACTTTGAGGTTCCAGCCTCTAGGGCTCCAACCCTATCTTTGGTACAAACACCAACCTGGTCTTCTTGAGGATACCTATCCTCTAGGTCTCCAACTCGTTACTTCAATTTGTCAAGATAATTTTGATGAACTTCAAGGCTCCCAATCTCTTCTGCAATCTTCCTTGACAATATATTCACTCCCAAAAATGCCTTCTCCAAATCACCTCATTAATGACAACCTTATCTTATCATGAAGGTGTCGCCACTGCTCTTCATGATACCCAACCAAAGATCTCCAAAATCACCTCATGATGGCTTCAACGCAGCATGGTCCCCAATAATATCTCCAAGACCAGCTTCTACAAATCTTCCAAATATCTTCAAGTATCCTTCAAGGTGTCTTTAATAGGAAACCCAAATTATGCACCTTCTCTAAGCCTCTACAAGGGATTCTTCAATGGATCTTCAACAATGCATAATAAGGTATTCAAGAATTTCTCTAGGTTGTTTTCACTAGATCAAGTCTTCAATACCTCTTCAAAGGTTCAAGGGTTGCTTTACAATGATCCTTTTCAAGAAAAATATTGTTAAGGTTCCTTTGAACGATGCTCAATCAACTGAGAAGAACCCAAAAAATCCTAATCAAGTGTCACAGATTCAAAAAAATAGAAGTCTGCTTCAACAAGGGTCTACAACAAGTCTTTTAAGCGCTCAAAAAGGTCTTCTAACTTCTTCTCCAAACCCTGAACCCTGAACCCTGAAAATTAAACCCTAAACCCTAAACCCTGAACCCTAAACCCTAATCCTTGACAATGATATTTTCAAGCAAAATATTTTCAAGGTTCCTCTGAATGATGCTTAATGAACTTATTCTCAAGAAAATCCTAAAAAATCCCAATCAAGTGTCACAGATCCAAAACACTAGAAGTCTGCTCACAATTCTGCTTCAACAAGGGTCTACAACAAGTCTTTTAAGCGCTCAACAAGGTCTTCAAACTTCTTCTACAAAAGGATTGAATGCAATTCTAAACAACGCTCTCTTAAGAACTACTTCAATAAGGCTTCAAACAATGGCCACTAAGGTTAATGATATCTCCAAATTGTTTCAACACTATGTCAAAGGACTGCTCTCAAAAGATTCGAATCTGGTGTTTTTTTGTTGTATTTTGGGATGAATGGTTAGGGAAAGATGATTATCCACATCAACGTACTTAAACTCCTCCAAACTGCCTCCTAACTATTGCAACTGCCTTCCACTTTAGTGTTGCTCCAATGTGCTTAAGTTCTGGATTGTTTTTAGTCCTCCAAACAGACCTGTGACACCTCACAAATGTGACTAGGACTATAGCCCTCCTTAAACTGTATGCTCAGTGGAAACCGACAACCAAAGATGATCCAAAACAGAGGTCCAAACTGTGATATATTACATCCCTCCAACAAACTATCCGACCATACTTTCTTGTCACAAATTTGGAACAACAATAGTATTACAACAGTTATAGTAGATTTCTTCAAGTCCAAGTTTGAAAAAAAGTATAAAGATATTTTCCCAAATATATCCTTAATTGTCCTCAATATGTTTTAACCCTAAAACATAAATCTTTTTAGCCCAAACAGTGATTTAAAAAACATCCTTAGTCTCCTTTATCCTTATGTACTTGTTCTTTGAAATCTTGACAGAATTCATTGTTGAAATGAGGTGTTGGACGTCATATTTATATAGTATTTAGACATTAAATAAAGAGACACGTATCTTGGAGGGAGGTTGACATGAATGTCTGAGTGTAGTTCGGCTAGCCTTAAAAAATATTATTTTTAAACTCGAAAATAATTTTCTCACAAACTGCTGGGGTTTTTGGGGCAAGTAAAGGATCGTTGGAAAGAGGAAAAAGTCCTCTTTCATATGTTCTAGGACTCATTGTGATAGGCTGCCTCTAAGGTGACAAAAAATAATTTTCTTTATAACTGTCCTTGAATTTTTATGTGCAGAAAGTGATTGGGACAATAAGAGGTCATTAGGTATTCTTCATTTTTATGACTCCAACTATGTATTTATATTATTTCCACGTCATCATGAGGCCCTCCATGTAATCTTATGTCACCAAGTGATTTATCTTAGTGTCGTCATGTATTCATGTCATAGTGCAATGATCATTAGGGGAATTTTGAGGTCTAAAACGGGCCTCCTAAGAAAAATGTACAACCAAATTAAACTTTATAAGAACCAATAGGATTCAAGATGATGATGTCAACCATGGGGGATGATTAACCATTTTTTGAGTAAAAAAGTAAAAGGAATAAAAAATAATAAAATAATAAAACTACTTTTTCAACTCATATTTTCAACTTATCTCCCTAAGTTTTTACTCAAATTTCGAGCGAGAGCACTCGTTGGATACAAAATTTAATTTCTCATCCTAGGAGTACCCATGTTGCATACTTTAGATGGACCCTCCTACATGAAAAATGAGAAATACATGAAAAAACGTGATTGAAATCACGTTTTTCATGTATTTCACATTTTTCGTGTAGTAAGGTTCATCGAAAGTATGCAACATGGGTACTCCCTGGATGAGGAATTAAGTTCTACATCCAACGAATGTTTCCGATCGAAATTTGAGTAAAAACTTAGGGAGATAAGTTGAAAATACGAGTTGAAAAAATAGTTTTATTATTTTATTATTATTTATTCTTTTTTTCCCTCTAAAATTTGATGATGTAATCTAGCATTATTTTATTATTTTCACTATTATTTTATAATTTCCTTAGGAGGCCCATTTTAGACCTCAAAATTCCCCTGATATGACATAGGCAACTTCATCATTAAGAAAGTTCCAAGATAGTAAGATAGTCTTCCATCCATCAAATGAGATCTTCCATGCCATCATCACGTGTAGTTCTCCATATGTCATCAAAGATTAAGGTCTAGATCATCAAGTACATGCAACATTAAATCAAGTACTTCTTAGTGCTTCCTTCATTAGTGGTTTGACTTCTTTGTGACTTGACATCTTCATTGGTGGTATCAACCAAGAGTCATGGTATCATCATCTGGAACCAAGCATCTCAAGAATATTGACATCAATGACAACCTTGATTAACAATCTCCCCCTTTGTCATTGATGGAAATATTCTTACCCTTCCAACATTCTCTTGCCCTTTGACATCAATGGAAAACAGGGTACTCAAGTACTCCCCTTGTCAACCTACTTCTTTTATTCATCAATAGTAATTATTCATAGGTATGTTACTCCCCCTGTCATGGTGCTCTTCCTTTTTCAAATGTGGTCCATTATAGATATGTTTACATTTCTTCATGTGATGGACCATATCCCCCTACCTGTATAAACTCTTCTAGCTCAAGAAAGAGTACTTTCTTGGTGATCAAATGGAAGAAATCTTCAACAATGGTCCATCAGATGAGTAAGGGATCATGTTCTTCACGTGTGACTAATCAATGATTTCATAGGGCCCTTTCATGAATAGCTTATGCAAGAATGATTAAGAATCATAAGCTCTCATAAAAATATGCATGGTCTTCTTTCTGGCAGAGTCTCGTCATCAAATACCTGGAATATTAAGGACGACTTTATCAATTCAACAACATGTGTTGTTGGTTGGAGTGTTCAAGAGACTTTGAGATTCAACTTGCTTCCTTCTCCATACTTGTGTAACTTTTTTATTTGGCTTGGTTTTCATGGTTTTAACTTGTTTAGGAATCCAAGTCAAGTTACAATCACATGCCATATGTTGAATGTTATGGAAATTGAAGCACTCTATCTTGTTCATGAATAAGAAATCATGACTTCTTGCGAAATTACTTCTAGGAGCTTGACGGGGACCATAATATTTGTCTTTGTGATATGCCCTACAGTCTTTTTCCATGTGCCCAAAGTTTGTATAAGAATAGCAATATCAAAGAAATATACTTTGGTACCTAGGAGATGGAGAGTTCCTTGAAGTACTTCTGAATACTTTTTGCCTTGGGATTCTTTGATGATATTCATTGCCTTTTGTATTCTTGACACCATATGTAAGTCTCCTTGGAGTAGGGTTTCTTCTAATGTCATCTTGACTCTTTCCTTTGCTGGAACTGGGAGTATCGTTTCTTCCTACCTTCCTCTGTTTGAAGCATTATCATTCTTGCTTGAAGGTTCACCTGCATAGCCAAGACCTGATTTATCAAGGGGGGATATTTGATGACTTAGGATGTCATCTAGGGTTTGAGAACTATTCAATTTATTATTCAGCAAGTTAAATTCCTTTTTAAGAGAGACAGTTTCTCCTTTCATTTTTTCATAATCTTCATATTTCGTGACTAGTTGCTTCTTCATTTCTGCCATCATCCTTGTTGCTTCTTCTGCTTCGATTTTAAGGGAGATATTTTATTTCATTATGAATATTTATTCATTCTACTTTTCTAGAGTGCTCTCCATTTCTTCTTCTGTTCTTGTAGCTTCACATGTTTTGGCCTTGAGAAGATTGATGTTTGATTTTAGTTTGAAGATTTCTTCATCCTTTTCTTGTTGTTGTCATATCATGGTGTTTCTCTCCTTTTCTGCTTCATCAACTTGTCCTTCTATGAATGCCAAAGTTTCCATCACCTTCTCGGCTCCTTGCACTTGTTTCCTTGCTTCGTCTAGTTGATATCTAAGAGAGGAGACCTCTTCCTTGTATTGACCAATTTCTGCTTCAAGATTGTTCAATCTCTTAATTCTTTGTTCAAGGTGGCTTGACAAAGTTTGTTCCCTTTTCTTTTCCTTATCCAATTTATTTGTCATAGATATGAATTATTCATGATGCTTTCTTTTTTTTTTGATTAAATTCCTCCTTAAGTTTGGCAAGCTCCTCATCTGTTTATTGTACGTGAAGCTTGACAAAGTCAACTTCCTTCCTTATCTTGTCCTGGTTACCAGCTTGCGCTTTCTTCTTAAGTTCTTCATTTTCATTTTTTAGCTTGTTAATCTCTTCCATGGAAGCCATAAGTTTAGTTAGGAGATATTTTGCAAAGTCTTCTTTGTTCTCTTCATTTTATAGGTCTTCTTTAGCCTTGTTGTCATCTCTCTCATCTTCAGTTTCCTTGATGGGTTCTAGATTTGTTTCTTGTTTTCCATCATACTCTTCACTAGAGATCATTGTTTATGCCCCTTTTGAGTAAAGATCATGAAGTTTGTCCCATATGCCTTTTGCTGACGAACATTTTTCAAAAATGGCCTTCATAGAGTTTGGTAGCCCATCCAAAATTGCCTTTGTTTCTCTTGAATTGTACTCCTTGGATTCTTCTTCCATCATGCTATCAATAATCACCGATTTTTAGACTTCAATGCCTTGAGTCTTAGAAATTCCTCATTATTTCCTCCCATATATCAAAGTTTCCATTGAACAATGGAGTCTTCACAAATTGATTAAATTCAATTTCGATGTTTGAGGAAGACACATCTTTAGGATTGGAGACTTTATTCCTTGGCTTTTCCATTTGTGTTCTAAAGATCAACCTTCAAGTTGTTAGGCTTTGATTCCAATTGTTGGAAATACTGAGAGGGGGGGTGAATCAATATTTCCATTGTTATTTTTACCAGTAGATGACTTACAATTAGAACACAAAATAAACAATAAAAATAAATAATTTTATTAATCTCTTATTTACAATAAATCCAATACAGTAGTGTAGGGCCCCAACCCTAGATGAAGACACCAATATTCAATCCTTCCAGGCACCAACCTGTACTTTTCCAAGCACCTACTTGGACTTCATGAGGCTCCGATCTCTAGGGCACTAAGCCTATCTTCCAAGGCCCCATCCATGTCACTTTGAGGCTCCGGGCTTCAACCCTATCTCTGGTACAGGCACCAACCTAGTCTTCTTGAGGACACCTATCCTCTAGGGCTCCAACAAATTGCTTCAATTTTTCAAGATAAGTTTGATGATCTTCAAGGCTCCAATCCCTTCTGCAATCTGCCTTGACAATATCTTCACTCTCAACAATGCCTTCTCCAAATCACTTCATTAATGGCAACCTTATCTTATCATGAAGGTGTCGCCACTACTCTTCATGATACCCAACCAAAGATCTCCAAAGTCACCTCATGATGACTTCAACGCATCATGGTCGCCAATAATATCCCCAAGACTAGCTTCTATAAGTCTTCTGTATATCTTCAAGTATCCTTTAAGGTGTCTTTAATAGGCAACCCAAATTCTGCACCTGCGCTAAGCCTCTACAAGGGCTTCTTCAATGGATCTTCAACAATGCATAATAATGTATTCAAGGATGTCTCTAGGTTTTTTTCCCTAGATCAAGTCTTCAATACCTCTTCAAGGGTTCAAGGGCTGCTTTACAATGATCCTTTTCAAGCAAAATATTTTCAAGGTTCCACTGAAAGATGCTCAATGAACTGCTTCTCAAGAGATACCCAAAATCTCCCAATCAAGTGTCACAGATCCAAAACACTAGAAGTCTGCTTACAAGTTTGCTTCAACAAGGTTCTACAACAAGTCTTTTAAGCGCTCAACAAGGTCTTCCAACTTATTCTCTAAAATAATTGAATGCAATTCCAAACAACACTCCCTTTAAAACTACTTCAATAAGGCTTCAAACAATGGTCATTGAGATTAATGATATCTCCAAATTGTTCCAACACTATGTCAAAAGGATTGCTCTCAAAAGATTCAAATTTGGTGTATTTTTGCTGTAGATTGGGCTAACTAGTTAGGGAAAGATGACTATCCACATCAACGTACTTAAACTCCTCCAAATTGCTGCAACTGCCTTCCACTTTAGTGTTGCTCCAATGTGCTTAAGTTATGGACTGTTTTTAGTCCTCCAAACAGACCTGTGACTCTTCACAAATGTGACTAGGACTATATCCCTCCTCAAACTGTATGCTTAGTGGACAACCAACAACCAAAAATGATCCAAAACAAAGGTCCAAACTGTGATATATTACAACCCTCCAGCAAACTATCCGACAAAATTTTCTTGTCACAAATTTGGAACATCAATTGTATTACTACAATTACAGTAGTTTTCTTCAAATATGAGTTTGAAAAAAATATAAATATATTTTCCCAAATATATCCTTAATTGTCCTGAAGATGTTCTAACCCTAAAAAATAAATCTTTTTAGACCAAACAATGATTTAAAATACCTCTTCGACCTCCTTTATCCTTCTGTACTTTTTCTCTGAAATCTTGACCGAATTCATTGTTGAAATGAGGTGTTGGACGTCATATTTATATAGGATTTCAACCTTTAATAAAGAGACACGTCTCTTGGAGGGAGGCTGACATGAATGCCTGAGTGTAGGTCGGCTAGCCGTAATTTTTTTTTTTTTTAAACTTAAGAATTCATTTTCTCACAAACTGCTGGGAGTTTCTTATGAAACCATCTCCAAAAATAGAAGAAAAGAGATATCAACACCTTAGAAATCAAACACTTCGAGGGGGAAACCTCCAATACATTACATAAATAAACAATTCTTGGATGATACAAATGAAAAAACCTCCTTCTATATATAGGAGTCCATGGGTCACAATATAATCCTAGTCGACCTAACAATAATAATTTAAGGGCACAATAATAACAATATTGGGGTTACAGGGGTATAACAATAACAATAAGGGGGTTACACTAACAACAATAAGGGACTATAACAGTAATATAGGGACCTAACAGAGTTTCGGGACAAGTAAAGGCTCGTTGGAAAGAGGAAAAGGTCCTCTTTCAGATGGTCTAGGACTCATTGTGATAGGCTACCTCCAAGGTGACAAAATTTATTTTTCTTTATAACTTTCCTTGAATTTTTATGTGCAGAAAGTGATTGGGACAACAAGAGGTCATTAGGTCTTCTTCATTTTTATGACTCCAACTATGTCTATATATTATTTCTGCGTCATCATGAGGTCCTCCATGTCATCTTATGTCACCAGATGACCCATCATAGTGTCTTCATGTATTCATGTCATAGTGTAGTGATATGGCATAGGAAACTTCATCATTAGGAAAGTTCCAAGATAGTAAGATAGTCTTCTGACCATCAAATGAGATCTTCCTACAACTGGGATCTTGCTGCAACTTTTGAATGATTGTCCACACTTCTTCATCATTCTTCCACTCCTCCCTTGCTTCGGTTATCCAATCTCATTGGATAATATAAATGGCACAAAACAATGTTTCCACATCCTCATCCTTTCTTGAGAGTGCATCTGCAACAACATTTAGCTTCCATTTTTTGTAGATGATTTCAAAGTCATAACCCAACATCTTTGTGACCCATTTTTTATGCTCTTTTGAATATAGTCTTTGTTCCAAAAAGTATTTAAGACTATCATGATTTGTTTTTACCTTAAAGTGTCTTCCCATTAGGTAAGGTCGCCATTTTTTTAGTGCATGTAGTATTGCCAACATTTCCTTCTCATAAATAGCTTTCTGTAAATAATTTCCTTTGATTGGACATCTTTCAAAAGAAATGTGTCTTCCTTCTTGTATTAAAACAACACCAATTCCATTTCCTAAGGCATCACATTCCACAATAAAGGTTTTTTTGAAGTCTGGTGTAGCTAAGACTGGTGCTTGGCACATCGCCTCTTTAAGATGTTCAAAGACCTTAGTTTTTTATGGGGTTTAAGAAAATGCATGTTTCTTCAATAATTTTGTTAGAGGTGCTACTATTATCCCATAATTCTTAACAAACTTGCAATAATACCCTATTAACATGAGAAATCCTCGTATATGATTTAGGGTTGTGGGGATTTTCCATTCCTTAATGGCTTTAATTTTTTTAGGGTCTACCTTAACACCATCATGAGATACAATAGGACCCAGATATTCCACCTCATTTACTCCAAAGAAACATTTGGAGGTTTTTGCATATAATTGTTTACCCTCCAATAGTTTGAGAACCCTATCAACATGTTGAACATGATCCTTCCAAGACTTGTTGTAGATTAGTATATCATCAAAAAATACTAACACAAAATTTCTAAGGAAGGGTTTGAAAATGGAATTCATCAACCCTTGAAATGTAGAAGGTGCATTGGTAAGGCAAAAAGGCATGACCAAAAATTGATAATGACCCTCATGAGATCTAAATGATGTTTTCAAAATGTCTTCAACCTTCATTTTAATTTGATGATAACCTGAATTAAGATCCAGCTTGGCGAAGTAAATTGCTCCATGTAATTTATCCAATAATTCATTAATGACACGAATGAGAATTTATCTTTAATAGCGAGCTTGTTGAGCTCCCTATAATCTAGACACATGCGCCATGATCTATCCTTCTTGTGCACCAATAATACTAGAGCAGAGAAATAACTTTGACTAGGTTGAATTATACCATCCTCTAGCATTTCTACAATCATACGTTCAATTTCGCTCTTTTGGGCATAGGGATATCTGTAAGGCCTGATGTTTGGAGGAAAATTTCTTGGAATCATATGAATAGAATGATCATGATCACGAATAGGTGGGAGGCCTTTGGGAGTCTCAAATACCTTGGAATGATTTTCCAAGACTTTTTGGAGATATGGAGAAATAGAGGATTTCGATGTTTGAACATGTAGTGAGCATAATTGCGCAATTACACCTCATTGTTCTTTCTTCAAAAGCTTTGTCATGACATTAGAGTTCATTATCCTTCCCGGTTTCCCTGCGATACCCCATAATTAAACTTCCTTTCCTTCCCAAAAAAATTTCAAGAAAAGTTCTTGAGAATTAAAAGCTATAGTCCCCAAAGATTGTAACCATTGGATTCTTAGTACAACATCAACACCACCCATTGGAATAGAAATGATTAGACTATTCAATACATATTCCCCCATGATTAGCTTGATATTATGGCACTTTCCAAAGCAATTTATAGTTCCTCCATTTGCAACCATCAACTGACATTCTGGTGTTGGATATAGGAAGCAATTCAATTCCTTGGCTATCTTAAAACGGATAAAATTATGTGTACAACCCGAATAAATCAACACTATTACCTATTTTTCTTAATTTATCCTTCTATCTTGAGAGTTTGAGGAGTGGTAATTCCTGGCAATGCATTACAAGATATGATTGGATTCATTTCTTCCCTCTCTGGTGTTGGTCACTGGTGTATATCCTCCTCTTTTGATGTTTCTTGTTCCTTTTCTTCCTCCTCTTCAAAATCTATGTAAAATAATTTATTACCGGCACACTTATGACCTTTAGTGTATTTTCTATCACAACTATAACAAAGCCTTTTTGCTCTCTTTTCCTCCAATTGTTGTGGTGTCAACCTTGTAGGTTGTGGATGGCTAGGAGCAACAACATTTACATCTTTATAGTTATGATTGGTAGACTTCCTTGTTTCCATAATCTTGCTTTCCACTTTTCTTTCCACCCCGAATGTCATTTCTAATGAATCAGGTTTCCAAAGATGAACCTCATGTTGGATGTTATCATTTAAAGTCCCTATGGAGACACCAATCATATGTTCCTCTGGAAGATTTTTTACCCTTATATTCAATTTTTGGAAGTCCTCAATGTGCTCCATCATTGAACCCTTTTGTTTGAGATTTATCAATTAGCTAAAGAAGGTGTTGCTCTTTGTATCCTCATAATGTGCTATCATTTCCTCCGTAAAAATTGACCAAGTAACAAGTGGCTTACGGGAAAAAATTCATCGATACCATACAAACTGATTTTTCTCTAAATATAAAGTTGCAATACGTACTTTTTGTGTGTGTTTCACACTAAGGAGCTCAAAGTATTGCTCCATTTGTAGTATCCATGTTATCAGATCCTTTCCATCAAACTTTCTCATATCAATATTTGGAATATGATGGGTCTTAAATCCAGCATTAAATTCTATGAAATCATGATTAACATTTATTTTTTTCTCATCACGAGTTTCATCTACTACCCTTTCACCATTAGGAATCATTTCTCGTAGCAACTTTTTCAAACCTTCCTTCAAACCTTCCATGTTTGCTTTTAGACCATTCTTCATGTCTTCCATATTTCCTTTCAAATTTTCTTTTATACCATCGATCTTAGCTTCCATGCCATCCATGAATTTCTTTAAACCATCCATCTTAGCTTCCATGTCTTTCTTCAAACCATCCATCTTAACTTCCATTGCATTTTTTGTTACTTTTTGTGAGAGCGAAATTTGTTGCACTTGGTTTCGTAATTTTGATATATCATGTTGCACTTCTTCCTCTTTATGCGTCATAGTAGAGCTTTCTAAGGGCTTAATGGGTGTGGAATTTTTTTTGGGAGGCATTAAAGAAACCAATACTGATATCAATGCTTCAATATGCCCTTTGGAATCACTTCTTACTGATTTAAAAAAAAAAAAAAGTTATACAATTAAAAAAAACACAAATTTTTCTTGCTTTTGAGGAGCTCGATATTGAAATTGATGTATCTCTGTGATTTTGGATCCCCAAGATTTGAACTTCGGTCATGTAGTATCCCTCTGAGTCTTCTTTCCAATTCCACATGTCATACCTAGTTTGGATTCTTCCAGAGAAAGTTATGCCCAATCTCCCACAATGACCTAATTATGGAATGGTTCAGTAGAGTGAAGTTGTATGGCATGCCATGTGTCATTGTTTTGCCCTTCGGCCCTGAAATCGATGTACAAGAAACTACAGTCTGTGCACTTTCGACCATTTTTTACATAATTCCAATTTGATGTTGGAAATGAAAGTTATGACGATTTTCCCTCAGCTAACCATTTGAGATGCACAAATCATACCTCCGAAATATTGCAAACCAAGGTCTGAAATTTCTACACGAAGTTCATCAAGATTTCAGATCCACTAAGTAAAAATTTTAGCTTCTGAAACCTCGTAGAAAAACAGTTATAGCAAAAATGGCAATATGAATTTTTTGAAGAAGTGAAACCCTAGAATCTCAAGCTCTAGTATCAAATGTTTGTTAGGATATTCTGACACATAGGAAATAGTTAAGAATAACTTATTCTAGTGTAGAGTTAGGTCAAGTGTGTTTTTGTTACCATGTAAATTTGTAACTTATAATCCGACAGTCATGATTTGTAGTGATCCGACTGTTATCTCTCACCTAGGTATTAACAACACTTGATCTGTGGCTTAACACCCGATCGGTCCATGATCTATATTTAAAGAGCATGGAGGGTCATTTTTTCGGTCAACGTTTATGAGAGAAACATATGTAATTTTTCTTTTTATATTAATAAATTCCCTGAAGTGGCCACGTTGGCTCAGGCCGTGGATTGTTTCCCTCTTTAAGGGTTTTAACCACGTGATTATACTGGTGTACTGAATTGTGATCTGTTTGTGATCGGTGACCTTTGGTTCTTGATATACAGAACTTACCCTGTAAATTCCTACATTGTATCAGAGCTATTTTGAGGGCCGCGTCTGTTGTTGATCAAAATCTGAAGCCGGTTTGACTGCATGCGAATGTCGTTTTGTAGATATACTATTTCTGAATATTTTTGGGTTTGGAGGATTGCTTGGTTGTGTCCAAAGCGTCTGTTACAATGAGGAACTCCCTTCGTTTCATGCAAAAAGATTTCCGGCTGCCCAAGTTATGACAGTTTAGATCTGGAGGTATAATCATCTGTTTTGCAGTTATATTTGTTAATTGTTCTGCTTATTTCGGTTTCCTCTGTTTATTCTTGGTTTTTAGGTTTTATTTATTTGCCGGATCTATAACCTCGTCTCTGTGTATTCTATTTGCTGTGCGTTGAATGCGATATAGGAAAATCAGAAATAAGAAAGGGAATTTTTTTGCTACGTATGCTCTTTCCCCGCGTCTTTGTGCGATCTCGGGAAATCAGAAATAGTGAAAAAATTGATAGTTGCCAGTAAGGCTAACTGGAAATCTAACATTCTACTGTAAGGCTATGTATTTCATTTTTTTTGCCTGTTTTTTTGTGCAGGAAAAGGCATGCACACCGAAGAGTAAAAAAAATAAAATTGTTTCATATCCTTGACATTGACACCCCTCATGAAGCTATGGAAAAGCTAAAAACTGTTTTTGGCATTCAAAATCAAATTAGGGCCCACCAGCTTGAAAATGAGTTGCTTACTTTGGACCCTAATAATTTCTCCTCCATTGAAGATTTTTTGTCCAAATTCAAGACCATTCGAATTCTTTTAGAAGGTTGTAAGATCAAAAAGGAAGATGGTAGCCTCATTTATTGCATTCTTGCTAAGCTTGGCCCTGCATACTCTATATTTGTTTCTGCCTTCCATTCCACTAGATAAGCCATCATTTCTTCAGGAACCGCCTACAAGAACCCCTCTTTTGATGTGTTTTGCAATTGTTTGATAAGAGAACAACAAAAACTCTTACACCTTGGTCTTATCACTTCTGGAAATGCTACTAAGAAAGCCTTAGCAGCCCAACAACAATCATATCAAAAGAATCCCAAGAAGCAGTATCCTAAAAAGTATGGTCTGAAACCAAACAAGAGTCCTAAGCAATTTCAACCACAAACTGACAAAGAAACTCACCAAAATGATAAGGCATATAAAAACAAAGGAAAGAAGACAGATAGACATTGCAAATTTTTCAATCATGATGGCCATTTAGAGTTCAAATGTTTTAAGAAGATGGAAGCCTTAGAAGTAGCAATGAAGAGGCAAAACATCAATTTGGAGCACTCTTCACCTTCATCTTCAGGAATGACACTTTCTTCTTGTGGCTGTCAAGCATCAAGATCTGGTTATGCATTAAATGTATCTTCCTCTTCTCATTCTCATGAGTGGCTCATTGATTTTGGAGCTCCTTATCACATGGAAAAAAATAAAGCCATGTTTTCTTCTTTAAATGATTGTAACGCCAAACATATTTATGTTGGTGATGATAGATATCTTGGTGCTGTAGGATCTGGAACCATTCATCTAGATAATGGTCAGTTTAATGATGTACTATGTCTTTTTACCTTGTCATGCAACCTTCTATCTGTTTATCAGATAACTCATTTAGATGAAGGGAAAATAGTAGAATTCTCACCTCATGATGTTGTAATCAAGGACCTCAAAGATCCTAAACATATTTTAGCTACTGGCATTGCTGATGATTCCACAAAGTTGTATAAGTTTGACAACTTTGAGTCATCATGTATTCCCTTTGTTTTTGTTGCTCATAATGATGATGTGAGCAAACTTTGGCATGAGTGATTTGGTCACTTAAACTATCGCTCTCTTCAAACTCTATCTAAGGAAAATATGGTGACGGGCCTTCCTATGGTATCTTGCCGAAATGGTGTTTGCTCCGGATGTGTACTCGGAAAACATCACCGGGATATTGTTGACAAACGTGCCTCTTGGCATGCTTCAGCCCCTTTGCAGCTTGTGCACAGTGATTTATGTGGTCCACTTCCTGTTGTTTCTTTCTCTGGTTGCAAGTACTTCTTAACTTTCATTGATGATTTTTCCAGACGCACTTAGGTATACTTCTTAAAACTCAAGAGTGAAGTTTTTAACATGTTCTTGGCCTTTAAGGCCTTTGTTGAGAAACAATCTAGACATCAAATTCTTAAGTTAAGATCAGACAATGGAGGAGAATACATTAACAACAAATTGATCAACTTATGCACTGAGCATGGCATTCAATTACAACATATTGTTCCATATACTCCACAAAAAAATGGTGTAGCTAAAAGGAAGAATCACACCTTAAAAGAAATGGCTAATTGTATGCTTCAATCTAAAGGACTTGGCCTCAATTTTTGGGCAGAAGCCATTAACTGTGCTTATTACATAGTAAATCGCACTCCTACTAAGGTTTTAAAGAATATAACTCCAGAAGAATCTTGGAGCTCAATCAAACCAGATGTAAGTCACTTTCGTGTTTTTGGAAGTGATGCTTGGGCCCATATTCTAGTTGCAAAACATAAAGCCTTAGAACCTAAGAGTGAAAAATTTATTTTTGTTGGATATTCTGAAGATATCAAAGGATATAGACTTCTTCAACAAAAATCCAAAAATATAATCATTAGAAGACATGTAAAATTTGATGAAAATATATTGGCCTGCGAGCCTAGTTCGGCGGGTGTGCCACCTTTGGCCTGCGAGCTTGATTCGGTATATGTGCCACCTCTCTCTGTTGGCGAGAATTCAAGTCTCGCGGACAAGACCCAGGTTCAGGAGTGGTGGCCAACAAAGGGGTCCGATGTAGTCTAGGAACACGCCGGCATTTTCACCCTGCTCCGGGGAGCAGTGAGTCTCACCCGAGGCGTGCCGCAACCACATGCAGGAGGGGATGAGATCAATGGCAAGGAACAAATTCGCAACTCATGAAGGACAGTGCATCGATTACAGATACAGAGTTATATACGCAAGATCGCCTAATAAGTATTCAGACATTTGCAAATAAAATTTTAAACCAGCATAAACACATTACAGGCACATAAACATCTTATTGAGACAGCAACCTTCCATTGTATTAATCTCTTGGCCAAACACATGATTACATGGCATTCTCAATGATAGCTCACAAATCTGATACAAATAGATTTCGGAACAGAAAGGTAGAATAGAGAAGATGAGGAACCCTAGGAAGGTCATGCATGATTCTTCCGCAGTCGCTCTGTGCGTCTTCCCCTGTTATGAGCCTCGCAACCTCTTCAGCCTCTCCTTCTTCCAGCCAGGTGACTGTTATTTATTCACCCGCTCTCGCAACTATAAGTTCCTATGTGTCTTTTCCTCAGCTGCTCCCAGCTTCTCTCCTGTTATCTGCGTGTTCCGCTTTCTGTCTTCTGCTGTGTGTTTTCTTCATCTGTACTTGTGCGTGTTCTATCTTCAGCTATCTCATGCTTCCGCGCCACCTTGATAGCTCCGAAACTCCTGGTAGTTGCGACGCGGTCGCGATTGCCATGTGTCTTCATGCCACAACTCAAAAGGTCAAAATTCAAAATGTTCTAACCAAGATTTCAAAAACAATAAAAAACAAGGGCCCCAACAGCCAAGATCAAAGAGCTCCAAGCTAATCTTGGAAGGGAAAAGAATGTGATTAGCTATTTTGAGTTGGAAAACCAGCAGTTGGAGGCAAAGAAGGCCATCAGTGACATCAAGGCAATTAGAGCTCAGAAAGAGGCCAGAAAGGCCAAGGAATCGCTAGATGAGACATTGGGCACTTTTAGTGACACTGATAGTGAGGAAGAACAACTTCCTAGGAAGAGGCCAAGGACAATTGGGCTGAAGAAGGCTTTAGCCCGGGAAAGAGAAAAAGAGGCAGAGTTGGTAGAGTAGCTCACTCCAAGTGAGTTGCTTGCCATGGAAATTTATGAAGATAGGGAATCTTGGTTGGAGAGGTCAAAATTGCACCTAGAAGATCAGCTAGAGAAGGCCAAGAGAGACATTGACTTGCAGATAAAGATGGCAAGCTATTATGCCTTGAGAAACAAAATTGCAAGGGCTAAGCTCAAAAGAGCCCTTGCAAAGATTCAAGCCTTAAATGAGGCAAAGGAGAAGGAAAAGTTCAACATCCTTGCTGATGTATTCCTCCAAGCCTCCCAAACATGATCAGCAAGACAAAATCCATTTTTGGCATTTTTTTCAAATTTTGAGTTTTCGACTGTTTGGCCAGTAGAAAAAAAGGGCCAAACAGCGTTGCGCTCTTTTTTGGGGCACTAAATTAACAAATGGATTACATTCTCATGTTCCTCATTCCAAGGAAATCATCCATAGAAAATTTCAAGTCATTTGGAGAAAAACTAGTCCCTCAAAAGGGCCAAAAACCGCCTAAAAAACATCTTTCTGCCCTCTTTTCAGCACTGGCACTGCGCCCTTAGCAGTCTTGGGAGAATGGATTTTTGACTAGGAAAATGGACACCAATTTGGAAACTAATAGCATATCTGGAAACTAGACAGGACACGATTTCCAATGAGCTATCATGGAGCTCATTTGAACACTGGGAAGGCCTCCAAAAGTCAGTTGCAAAACAGGAAATTTTCCCAGTCTTGGCGTTGTACGTTTGCAACTGGCGCTGCGCCCTTGCCAAAAAGTCAAAAAAAGACGCAAGAAGTTATTGAAAAATATATTTTGAAGGCTTAAAGGACAAATATCTCTAAAATTAGCTGAGGAGTTATGTTAGAAGTTATTTTTGTCATGAATGAGTTTGGGATATTTGTGCCTTGGGCCTTGCATGGTCTCAATGGTCAAATGCATTTATTATGTAATTAATGACTTCTAAAACCCTAGCTAGGGTTTACTTCATCATTTTCCAGTTAAATACTGCATGTAAGCCTCATGTTGGTTGTTGGTTGATTGTTGAGATAAAACTTCATAGACTTTGAGTGGTGAAGAGTTTTTGGCTTTGGAGCTTTGTAATTGTCTTGGACTTGATGATAATGGAGCAAGCACATTTGCAAGATTCATGGACTTTGTCAAATGGTGATTTTATTCCAATTTAGTTATTGTTTTCTTATGTTTCCCATATTGTTCATCATTTCCCTTATAAAAGAGTAGAAATTTTAGATTAAGATATGATTTTGAGAGGTTTTGTCTACCTTCTGTTGTTGATATGTTTTCCTCTGCTAGGTATGATTGAAGAATTCTTAATTTCTCTTTTATTCCACTTAGCTGCTTGTCTTAAAAATGATTTAATGGAGTCAAGCCAAAGAATTTTATGTTTTTCCCTATCCTTTGGTGTAGCTTAAAACATTGTTTTTGAGGTATTTCTTTGAATTATTTCTTATTAGGGTTTAGGCTAAAGAATTTTATGGTTTTCCTTGTCCTTTGGTCTATCTTGAAAAGTCATTTCAAAGGTCTTTGAAGTCTGATTGAATAATTTAGGAGTTCCCTACTCTTTGATCATCATTTATATTTTATCTTGAATGTTTTCTTTCTCTAAAGGTAAATAACTAGAGAATTTAGGAGTTCCCTGCTCTCTAGGGTTTGCTGGATTGTTGTCTCAAAGTTTCCTTGATAAAGCTAGGTCAAAGAAGTTCATGGTATGCCCTATCCTTTTTTTCTTTCTTGAAACATAGTATTCTTGAAGGCTCTTCTTGTTTTAGTATATGTTAAAGGATTCTTAATTTCCCTTTAAACCTACTATGTTCACAATTTAATGTTCATTTCACTCACATAAGCTACTAAGATCAATTTGGCTTTGTTAAATTTCCCTATGAAACACCCTTGATTCATTTTTGTCCTTTTCAAGCCTTTCACAGACCCCATAGCCCAATGGTTTAAATTTCTCTTAATCTATCTATTCTTCTTGAGAACCTACCCAACCAAACAAAACAAAACAAACAAACACTATCACTTTAACTAGCCTAAAATCAACATCCTAAAACAAAGAAGTCTTATCTTTTATACAAATATAGAGAGAGCCCTCTCCGAGTCCAGGAAGGCTAGGTCCTAGGACTCCAAAGTTGGTTGATTTTACCCTTGTCTATTTGGTCATTGCCAATCTGCCAAATTACAGGTACTTAACAGATGACATCTTGAGTCATCAAAGATCTCGTCTTGATAAATCAGGTCTTAGTTATGTAGGTGAATCTTCAAACAAGAATGATCCAATCCCTGATGCTTCAAACAACAAGGATGTGGAAAAGCTTGGAAGAAATATTGATGGCCCCAGTTCTCGCAAAGGAAAGAAGAAGAGTCAGGATGACATTGTAAGAAACCCTACTCCAAGAAGATATGCTGATTGTGTCAAGAATGCTAGAGGCAATAAATTTGAGCAAAGGATCCCAAGACATAATTATTTTAGAAGTACAACAAGGCAATCTCCATCCTCCCGGTACAGAAGTATATTTTTTGGTTATTGATATTCTTGTACAAATTTTGGGCACATGGCAAAGTATTGTAGGGCATACCACAAGGAAAAATATAATGGTCCCCATCAGTTTCCTAGAAGAAACTTTACAAGAAAAAGTCATGATCTTTTATTCATTAATAAGATAAAGTGCTTCAATTTCCATAACATTGACATATCGCATGTGATTGTAACTTGAATTGGGTTCCTAAACAAGCTAAAACCATGAAAACGAACCCAGAGAAGAAATTTATACAAGTATGGAGAAGGAAGCAAGTTGAATCTGGAAGTCTCTTGAACACTCCAACCAACAACACATGTTGTTGACTTGATAAACTCATCCTTGATATTCTAGGTATTTGATGACAAGAGTCTGCCTGAAAGGATACCATGCATACAGTTAGGGGGAGCTTTGTGTTTCTTGAGTATTCTTGCAAAAATTGATCTGTGAGTGGGCCCTATGAAATCCTTAATGAGTCACACATGGACAATCATCTTTTGATAGATCATCTCTTGGGAGCAACTCCATTGAAGAACATAATCCTTCACTCATCCAATGGACCATTATTGAAGATGTCTTCCACTTGATCACAAGGCGAGCAATCTGTCTTGAGCTAGAGGAGCTTATGCATGTAAGGATGAGTTGATTCATCAAATGAAGAAATATAAACACATCTGTCATGGACACCATTGCTAGAAAAAAGAGCACCATGATAAGGGGAGGATCATACTTATGAAGAACTATTATTGATAGAGAAAATATGATAAAGAGAAGCAGCTTGATAGGGGGAGTACGTGGGCACCCCATTTGCCATTGATGTCAAAGGGGGAGAAAATGTCGAAGGCCAAGAATATTTCCATCAATGACAAAGGGGGATATTGTTAATCAAAGTTGTCATTGATGTCAATATAGCATTATTTGGATGGAAAATATTCTTGTGATGTCATAACCTCATGTATCCTTGCTCTTGATGAAGAAGCCTAGAACTTGGATGATGTCCTTACCCTTGATGGATATTGCACTATTGAAGGACTATACATGAATGACCACACTTTATGATGTCATACGTGATGGCACTTGATGAAGGTCTTGATGGTCGTTGCAAGACTACCTTGAAGCTCTCTTGATAACAAATTAATAAATGTTGCACTATGGTTGATGACATATCACTGCACTATTACATGATGTCATGATGACATGGATAATTTACATGATGACACTATGATGAAAAACTTGGAAACACACTAATAATCTCTTGATGTCCTAATCATCAAGCCCTAATGACCTCTTGCTGTCCTAATCATCTTCTACACTAAAGATTTCAGAAATAGTCACAAAGAAAAATAAATTTGGATAGCTTGGAGGCATCCTTTCCAAATGAATCCTACACCATCTTAAAGAGGAATTTTTCCTCTTTCTAACGAGCCCTTACTTGCCCTAAAACTCCCAGTAGTTTGTGATAAGTTGAATTTTTATGTTGAAAAATATATATATTGCATAGCCGACTTGAGCCGACTTGTGTAGGCTCATACTCCTTCACCCAACCGACATGTCTATTCATCAAAGGTCAAAACCTATATAAATATGACGTCCAATACTCCTTTTCATCATCATTTTTGGTGGAGATCATTTCAGAACATAATATAGTAATCAAATTTCAGAGCATAACATAGTAAGCACATTTAAAGACACTGAGAAGGGATTGAAGGATTAATTGCTTGGGGTGTATCTTATCTAAACTAATTGTAGCTCAATGTTATCACTGCTGACAGAACCATAGTCCAACATTAAATAACCTCATACCGGTAAGCTTGACCTGTGGACAACTACCTTGTGATGTCATCATGTTTTGGGCAATTCTTGTTGTGGTAACTCAGATTTTAGAGCTTGGATCATAAGATTATTACAGCCTCATACAAGACTTTAAAAGCTCAGATTACATCCCTAGAATCTCTTGAGTGGTGAACCTTATACCTCACACAACTGTGCCACCATCTTCAAACTTTAGTTCGTAGCTTCAGACCTGTAAAACCAATTTTTTTGGCTCATATTGGAGGCTCAAACTAGAATACATTATCACTGTCAGTTTAGATCTCTTTTAAGGAATGAACTACTCTACAATTGGCTCAGTTATATAACAGGTCAGACCTTCGTATTGTAGTCTCTGGCTAAAATACTGCTACAAGACCTTAGACTGTCCTTATAATAAAAAACTCGGATAGATCTCTCCTTTAATATGAGATAGATCCTTCACCTATGAGCTCGATGTTGGTGTTAAGCAAGTCTGTTGGGTGGTGTATCTCTTGAGCTCGATCAGAAAAATACTCGAAGTATTTTGGAGGTTGGATAGAACACTTTTGTGGATGACTTCGTGTAATATACTTTCAAATATTCATATTTGTGGTTTGTCATCATCAAAGTTTGTTGTGGACATCTAATGGAGGTATAAACAGTTAACACGCAAGATTTGAAGTAGTGGAGGCTTGGACAAGCTAAGAGCTTGAGGACTCGTGGACAGTAAAGAATTGAAGGCTCAGGAACAATGAACATTGACTCAGAATTGGTGATATTTCTATCTTGGAACCTCAGATTTGGAAGATTAGTTTTTGAAGACACTTGGATCACTTATGAAGTGACCTTGAAGATTTGTTTGTGAAGACTTTGCACTTGAAGCTAATTTTGGAGGTTTATTTGGAGCACACCTTGAGGAGTATTAACTTGACCTTCATTTGAGCAGCCTATAGAAGACACCTTGCTGAGAATCATTAGCTGATCTTGGAGTTACCCTTGGAGACCATGATGTACTAAAGTCATCATGAGGTGACCTTGGAGAAAGTGTTTGGGTGAGATGAAGAGTAGTAGTGACACCTATTGATAAGACAAGGTTGTTATTGATGAAGTGATTTGGAGGAGGCATAGATGAATATTGACATGGCTCGTTGAAGAAGACTTTTGGAGCTGTGAAGAATAACCAAACATATTTTGACGAAAAAAAGATAGGGTTGGAGCCCTAGAGGATTGGAGTCCTCAAGAAACCAGGTTGGAGCCTGTACCAGAGATAGGGTTGGAGCCCTAGAGGTTGGTGCCTCAAATTGACAAGGTTGGAGCCTTGGAAAGACCAAGTCGGTGCTTGGCACAATACAAGTTGGAGCCTGGAAGATTGGAGCCTTCATCTAGGGTTGGAGCCCTGTATCATTATTGTACTTTACTTATTGTAAAGAAGAAATTAACAAAAGTATCTATTCCATCATTGCTCATTTTTTGTTCTAAATATAAGTGATCTAACTAGTAAAATTAACAATTGAAAATAAATACTGATTCACCCCCCTCTCAGTATTTCCAACAACCTTACCCGAGTCAGCTAAGAAGAACAAAGCCTTACGCACGAATCACCCGTGTGCTTTGTGTGATAACTATGGCCATTATTTCCATCACTGTCCCCGTCTTGAAGACTTTCGTGATACATTTCAAGTCCTTCGCGAGTTATATGATGCTCGTAGTGATTCCAATTCCCCTCTACCCATGGGTTCTGGTCCCATTGTTATGACAGAACAAGAGATCTCTCAACCACCGATGGTGATCCCTCCTCCTGATGTCCAGTTGAAGAATAGTTCCATGCCTATTCTCTACCTGTCGTTATCCACGGGATCGATGTATTGGCACTCTCTTAGAGTTTCCTATTGTGATTATGTTGAACCTTCTTCGGAGAACACTTTGGTCTCAACATCGGTAGATGCCTCATCTACTAGTCATTTGTCTCCCCTTTTTGACGATGCACATGTGAACCTTATCTTTCATGAATATGCTTCAAGTAGTTCCTCCTCATGTGGTCCTTCTTCCTGCAGCCCCCCCCCCCCCCCCCAATATTTCATTCTGATGAAGACATCATGGAAGCTATGACCACCCCTGACTATCCATGGGACGATATGCACCATCATGCGTACTTCCTTCTGCAACAAACCCATGATCAATATGTTGTGGAATCCAAATACTTCATCCATGGTGATGTTGATTGGTTTGAAATTCCCATTCTTGCACCAGATGCTTTCGAAGAAGGAAACATAGCTAACATCTCCCCTACCATTAAAATTAACATTTCGAATAAACCAAGGATCGAAGAAAATATCACCTTAGGGGAACAATGCACCCCAAAAGAGATTGAGGCTTACACTAAGTTATTCAAATAATTTCGTGATGTTTTGGCCTGGTCTTATCCCAAGATGTCTGGACTTTATCCTGTCAAGTTTGAACATCACATCGACACTTGGCCCGATGTCATTCTCGTCCGCCAAAAAAAAAGGCCTATTCATCCTTCAAAACGTGATTCTATCAAAATTGAAATTGATAAGCTCAACCAGGCTTGTTTCATTTACCCCATTGAATACACCACATGGGTGTCAAATCATGTTCCTGTTCTAAAGAAGCAAGGCACCATTTGTGTTTGCACATACTTTCACGATCTGAACAAAGCTTGTCCCCAAGACAACATTCCCACACCTTTCATAGACCAAATCATTGATGAGTGTGTGGGGCATGAGGTTCTGTCCTTTATGGATGAATTCTCCAGATATTACCAGATACGTCTTCGTTATGTTGATCAAATTAAAAATGCCTTCACTAGTCCGCGAGGAACTTTTGTTTATAGGTCATGCCTTTTAAAGAATGTTGGGGCCACTTTTTAGCATGACATGTCCTATTGTTTTCACGACCTGACTCACATTATCATTATGTATCTAGACGATCTCACCACTCATTCCAAGCTTCAGTCGCAACACCTTCATAATTTGCATACTATCTTCCTGCAATGTCGCAAGTATAACATTCGCCTCAATCCCCTTAAGTGTGTCTTTTGTGTTCCTGTCGGTCGACTATTGGGCTTCATTGTGTCCAAAGATGATATCACTCTTGACCCTCTCAAAGTTCAAGCCATTCTCAAGCTTCCCTCTCCTCATACCCTTTACCAGTTACAAAGCCTCAAAGATAAAGCCAACTTTCTTCATTGGTTTATTCCTGACTATGCCAACATTGCTCATGGGTTTCTTAGACTCGTTCGATCTAACATTCCATTTGTTTTGGATGACCAAGCTCAACAACCCTTTGATGCCCTAAAACGTGCTCTCAATTTTGCTCCCTTGATCAATCCACCTAAATTTGAAAAGGACTTCATCTTGTATATCTCAACTTCCACCTTTTTGGTTGCCGAGGTCAATAAGGGAAATTTTAGCCTAAAAGTGATTTATGAGATTTTCACGTAATTTCCATGTTATAATATTTAAACCAATCAAAATCTTTTTAATTTAAAAAGAGGTACATGTAAATACTTTGGAGGGAAAAAAGAAAAACTATTTTTTTTAATTGTATTTTTGGTTGATCTCTTTATAGGTTTATTCAAATTTCAAGTGTAGACACTCTTTATATGGGGAACTAAATTCCACATCCAACAAGTATCCATTATGCATACTTTTGAGAAGACCCACATTGATAAAAATCGAAGATACATTAAAAAATGTGTTCAGACACATTTTTTAATGTATCTTCGATTTTTATCAATGTGGGTCTTCTCAAAAGTATGCATAATGAGTACTTAAACACACTTTTTTAATGTATCTTCAATTTTTATCAATGTAGGTCTTCTCAAAAGTATGCATAATGGGTTCTTGTTGGATGTGGAATTTAATTCCACATCCAACGAGTGTGTACACTTGAAATTTGAACATACTTTTTTAATGTATCTTCAATTTTTATCAATGTGTGTATTCTTAAAAGTATGTATAATGGGTACTTTTTGGATGTGTAATTTAATTCTACATCCAACGAGTGTTTACACTTGAAATTTGAGTAAACCTATAAGGAAATAAGTAAAAAATACAATTAAAAAAAATAGTTTTTCTTTTCTCTATAAAATTCATAACTCTTATTTTATTATTTTTTCTTAGGAGACCACTTTTACGTTGAAATTTCCTCTAATGCCTAATACAAGAAGATGCGAATGGAAATGAGCATGTCATCTATTATGTCAGTAAGAACCTTAGTGGTCCCTCTGCGTCCTATTCCCATGAAGAAAATCTTGCACTGGTTGTTGTGTTCTTTGTTCAAAAGTTTCGTCATTATATCATTACGCGTACCACTAAAGTTGTGATTAATTCCAAACCCAAGGCCTTCTTGTTGAGTTGTCAGATCATCAATGAGAAGTATTCCCTTTGGATCATTATCCTTCAAGAATTCAATCTCCATTTTGTCACACCCAAGAGTAAGAATGGTCATGCCCTTGCTGAACTCATTTTTGAGTTTCGTACTGGTGTGCTAGACCCGCCGATAAATGACGACCTTCTCGATGAACACTTGTTTCCTATAACCTTGGATGATCCTTGGTATGGTGATATTCTCACCTATTTACGAACCCATAAATTCGCTCCCCATATTACTCATGATGATCGATGAAATATTCAACATCAAGCCCCTTGCTATCTCCTCCACGGTGACGATCTTTATCTTTGCGATGTTGACATTGTCCTCAGTTGTTGTCTCACCCATGTTGAATCTGAACAAGTGCTCAATTCCTATCACAGTGACGCTTGTGGTGTTCATCTCTCCAGAATGGCCACTGCCTAGAAAATCATGTGTGTTGGATAATTTTTGCCTTCTCTCTTTAGCAATTGCATTGAGGCAGTCAAACATTGTTTCAATTGTCAATTATATGCTTGAGCTCCACCTACTTCCCTCCATCCTGTCATCGCAACTGGTCCTTCTTGTAAATGGGCTATTGCCTTTATGGAGTGTTGACCCCCATCTGTTAATAACCATAAGTATATTATTGTGGTTGTCGAATATTTCACCAAATGGGTTGAATCCATGCCCACGTTCAATAACACCACAACTACTGCAACCTTGTTATTCTTTAACCATGTTATCGCTCGATTCGGGGTTCTGAAGCAATTGGTTTTCGACCATGGCTGAGACTTCGAAGATGAGATTTGGACTGAGATATCCTCATTTTTGGGCTTTGAACACCAATATTCATCATCTTATTACCCTAAGGCAATGACCAAGTTGAAGACATCAATAAATCCTTAAAACCATGCTTCAGTGGACGGTGAACAAATACAAGACCAACTGGCACCTTATGCTCTTCTTGTAGAAATATCAACCCCCACTCCGGTTATCAATTTTCCTTATCACTCCATGCATATAGTTTTAAATATGAACATGACATAAATACTGAAATCTGGAAATGACAGAAAATTCTGAAAACACAAATTTGGAGATTTCACAACTACTAGAAAATGCAAAAATAAAACACAATAAAATATGACAGTGACACACAGAAAATAACACAGTGATTTTTGGTCAATGTGACCCTGGAAAAACCCCCTACAACTCTTGGGGAAAACTAGTTTGAGAGCTCTTCTTTATTTTTTAAAATGTTGTTACAAAGAAAACTGAAAAAGACAGTAAAAATTTCAGCAACCAAAAATACAGACTTATCTTGATTTTCGTGCTTGAACTCCGCATCGGAAAAATGTGCCAATTAGCAAACAATGAAAGCAAAATTTTATAGAAATAAATGACATCATTAAATGCTATACGACTTGTTGAACACCTAATCCTCTATGGGTAGGTGCGGAAGGCGAAGAGTCACAAAGGAGTCCAAGTGACCTTGGAAGATGAATCCAAGAGTCACACCATTGTATTATAAATGTACATCTATGGTGAATAATATGAGTATCTCATGCTTATATTTCTGTGTGTGTTTAGTTTCTTCATACACCATGTGTGTGTTTAACATGGTATTAGAGTGGGCGAATTCTGACCCTGCTCCAATTTGAGCCACTAGTCTTTATGGCCTTTGCATCAAGCTTAGCTCCATAAAGAAGAATACCAAATTTGCCATCTCTTCATCAGAACCTGTAGCTTTGAGGAACCAGACAAGGAATACATATGGAGTTGGGACTGTAGGGTAAAATTTCAGTTTGTTGAGCATTTTATTATCCATGTGTGTTTAACAGCTGAATTTTTTCTTCTACTGTTGCTACGACCCCCAGAAACTATTCTCTGCCATTACCCGTCTTTGGTAAAATCGTTTTCGATATTACCAAATCTATCCACGATATTACCAAATATGTCCCTCCTAGAAGCCCTAACTCCTGCATTTTTCTCAATAAAAAAAGGAACTTGCAAGACATACATAGTTCTGCATTCTTCTCGATAAGAATTTGCAACCAATATTTCATGCTGGTCTTCTCAATTTAATCTTTAATGGGAGTTCCTTGTAAGAAGTAACAATCTCTGCTGCTTTTCGAGTTTGTCTTCCAGTCAATGATCTCCTTGATAGTTGACTTGCCTCTAAAGCCACATTCAAGGATGAACCTAAAGGAGGAGAAATATTTTCTTGGTCTTCAAGTTCATGCTGTTCCAACTTAACCCTTGTTGCCTTTCCTATGACAGCTGATATATTCATGGAAGAAAACAAAGATTTTTCACGAGCTTGACATGAAACTGTCGAATTAGAGGTATCTTGAAATTTCCCATATGTTGAAAGATCTTTAACTGTGGGCTTAGATCGAAGAAAAGAAGTAACATCTTGCACCTCATTCTCAGAGACCTTTTCCAGTGTCTCAAGACCACCATTTATCTGCGCCAAGACTCCCACCTGTGGTGCTCGATCCATACTCCGCCTTTTCTCTCTGGTCGCTATTCCCTCACCTCTACTGCCTCTTCCACTCCCGTCGATTCCCTTACCACATGGCCTCATCCCTCCGCCGGATCCTCCTCCCTCCGTCGACGTCGATTCACATGCCCCATCCTTACTGTTTGCCATCACTGCCATCAAATTTCCCCAAATTCACCTTAAAATACCTGCTCTTAGAACCCCTGCATCCAGCGACCTCGGATCCCTCTACAAAGAGAGCCACCCTCTTCCCACATCAGAGGTTAAAAGAAAGCTCTGAAATGGTGATCAAGTCCTTTAAGCTAGCGTAAAATTAGCTAAGAGAGCACATCATAACTTTCAGTTGGCATAAATCATACTATTACATAAGCCTACGAGTACGCATAAGGAAAAAATATAAGTTTAAATGGGGTTCGAATGACCCAAATGCACCATTATATATCCCCAACTATTTATAAATTTCATGCGAGGAAAATTGAAGTTATATGGGGAACTGTTTTGAAAAAATTCCTAAAGGGGGCGGGGCAGGGCAACAGTGAGAGTTGAGTTGTTGCACTGTCGACCGCTTCTGCTCGGCCTCTCTCGACTCAGTCACCCTCCGCTCTCCCCTCATCGCTCATATCTGTGTAAGGGTCAGATTGTAGTTTGGACAAGTCGCAGGCTGGTAAGATCAATCCACAACCAAAAAAGGTAGGCCGAGGTGGACAGTAAGGCCAACCAAGGGAGCTGTAATAGGTTGACACATGCCACAGTAGGAAATGATCAGGCCGAGTTGGAGAAGGGTTGGCTAAAGGAGGATTGGGTAGGTAATAATTGCTACAACTATTGAATGTTAGTGTTTTTGTGATGCTACAATAGCAAGGAAGTTCACTGTAGGTGTCTTCGTGGTCAAAGGATTGCTACAGTGCTAATATTTGGGTAGAAAATTTGTTGTTGAGAAGATTGTGAGCCTAAAAGGAGCTAAGTAGTTGTGTATTTAGTATTTCTGAAGGATTGTAAAGGGCCACTTTCCTTGGTGCAGGAGCCCTAAGTTTTCTTATTGAAGGATTAACAAGAACTGATTGTTGGGCATTAAATTCAGTGTCTTGTGCATTGATCTAATAGCTGACATATTTTGCTGTGCAAAATTTATAAAGTTAGGCATTTTCAGTGTTTATGTTTTTTGTCTTGTGAAACTGCGGAAACATAGCCTAGACCTGGGGTGCACGAAATTCTAACATGATAGCAAAGCATTGGCTTGGAAAGAAACGCAGTTGGCCATATGATTTGGTCCATATATATGTTGAGTGATATGTATGAAGACTAGGTATAAAAAATCTTGATTGTTGGTATTATATGCACATTGGCTTAGTTTTATGGTTATCATATAGAAGGCGGTGATTGTTTTGGAAATTGGAGAATTCAGTTATTTGTCTTAAGAACTATTACACATTTTTATGGCTAAAGATTATGAAATATTGGAGTTTTTGAATACTCTAATACATTCCAACGCTGATGAAATGGTAAACATCAACAAGCCTCTCTTTCAAATATTCAAAATTGTCTACAAGATGCACATGAAAATATAGAATTTTTGTAGTTGGAGTCTCAGCTTCAGCTAGATGAACTTCAGCAAAAGAGTCATCATTTTGAACCTATTTCTGTTCAGAACATTGATAAGGACTCTCAGCAGTAGCAAGAATATAAAGTTGCAGTCGATTCACATTCAGTTCCTTGTACAAGAGCAAATTTACATGCAGCTCAATCTGCACTTCCCAAGCCCATCATCAGACCTTGGGAACAACTTGTTCACAACAAGCACAGAATTGGTCTTGGATATGACAAGGAGTTGTACTTTCATATTCCGGACTACTCCAAGCCCATTCAATTTCAAAGTGCCAGATTTCTTTATGACAGTTCACCTGCAGCTGTTCCAGATCCTGCTCCGCCTTCGCAACAACAACAACAGATTGTAAAATGCCAACACTGTGATCAAGTTGGCCATATGAAAGATCATTGTTTCGATCTTCACCCATGCAAGAACTGTGGTCGACACACTCATTCTTCACACATGCTTTAGAAACAAGCCTCCCGCAAGAACAAAGATTCATCTTGGATGGATCGCTTCTTGGCAATGGGCATCAACAACCACGAAGATGTTTAAGTCGCATGTCAGAACTTGTTCTCGAATATTGAACAATCTTGCAGTTGAGTTTTCGCCATCATCTCACCTTTTACATGACAGGGGGGAAATGGTGGTCATCTACAAGCTTCGACGCCACATCAAGCGAGCCTGAGCCACAATCTCTCATTCCAGATTCAGAGTTGTAGCCAAAGACACAGCAGTTCAAGCGAGCCTGAGCCACAACTTTTCATTCCAGATTCAGAGTTGTAGCCAGAGACATGAATGCCCATGAACATGCCTTTGGTTGATGGAAAACCTTAAACCATCCATGTGAGGTTGATATTCTTCCTCTTTCAGAACACTTCCTCTAGCAGAAGACTTCAGCGTCTTGCCAGCTTTGGAAGAGTTCCAAGAAATGCATCAAGCATTCCAGTGTTGGTGGTCATCCTTAAACCATCACAGGTTGTAGACTTTCCTTCTTTTAGGTTGAAGGTCTCCCTCTTCAAATATGAGGGGCACTTCCTCTAGCAGAAGCCCTTAGCTTCTTGCAAGTTTTGGAAGAGTTTCGGGAACTGCGATAAGCGTTGCGTTCCAGTGTTGGTGGTCATCCTTAAGCCACCTCTTTATGCCAACATTTCAGAGAATTGATTCAGCCTAAGTGTTGCCATCCATACTTTGCAGATTTGTATTACAACTCTCTTCTTGGACTCACACATACCCCTTCGGATTAAGGGGGGGAACGTTGAACACCTAATCTTCTATGGGTAGGTGTGGAAGGCGAAGAGTCACAAAGGAGTCCAAGTGACCTTGGAAGATGAATCCAAGAGACACCATTGTATTATAAATGTACATCTATGGTGAATAATATGAGTTTCTCATGCTTATCTTTCTATGTGTGTGTTTAGTTTCTTCATACACCATGTGTGTTTTTAACACAACTACCTCAGAAATCGTGCCAGAACAAGTTGTACGAAACTGTACGGATTTGTACACCAATCTTCAAAATATGTGCCTAGAATCTGCCTCGAAAACTGCATTGAAGTTGTTGTCCCTTTTCTTGAAATTTGTGCCGATAATATTAGCTGTACTTCTCCTCGATTTTTATGCCCAGAATCTGCCTCGAAATTTGTGCTTAAGCTATTGTCTCTCTTCCTCGTTTTTCGTGCCTTCCTTCCTTGGAAATCGTGCTTCTCCTACTATACGTATTCTGCCTTGGAATTTGTGCCAATAATGCTGCTATACAAATTTGTTGAAGTCTCCTTGCTGCACTCCTTCAACTTCTCATTGTTTAGAAATTTTTCTCCTTACTCTCCTCTCCTCTCCTCTTAATAGCTCATGAAAGACTGAATTGAGCTTTTCCTATTTTTCTCTCCTTTTACCCTAAATGACCTTTAGGGTAACCCTAAGATCCAATCGCTGAGATTCAATTAGATCTATGGATGAGAATAAATGTGTATTTAATTGTCACTTTCTATTTTTTAACTCACCCACCTAAATAAAGACACACTCAGCCTTTTATTTCCATAGTCACTTTTTCACTTTTTAATTTTTCATTGACTTTAATAAAGTCACTTTAAAATTAGAATGTAACTTTATCATTGATAAAGTCACTGTAAAATTAGATTGATCTTACTGCTTATAAAATCACTTTAGGAGAAAAATACAAATAAATTTGGACACTTTTCCCTAGGCCAAGGATCAAATCCTTAGGGAACCACATGTCCTCTGGTACCCAAATTTTAACACTCCCTCTTACCAAGGAAAGTGTTTCTCACCACTCTCATCTTGTCTTTGAAATGGACATGTTTACCCCGTGGTAAGGCTTTGGCCAAAATGTCCGCTACCTGCTCATATGTGGAAACATACTCAAGCTTGGCAGCTCCCTTTTGGACATAGTCTCGAATAAAATGATATTTGATCCCGATATGCTTTGACCAGTCATGAAAACTGGATTCTCCGTGAGTTTTATGCAACTCTGATTATCAAAGTAAATCACTGAAGGTCTCAATTCCTGACCCAATAGACCAAACGACATCTTGTGAATCCATATGGCCTCACAACTAGCCAAACTAGTAGCCATATACTCTACCTCAGCTGAGCTCAATGCAATTGACTGTTGTTTCCGGCTGAACCACGACACAACTGCTGAACCCAACCCAAAACAACACCCTGAAGTACCTTCCTATCAGAAGCACAACCTGCCCAAACTGAATCTGTGTACCCTGCTAGTCTCACTCCATCTCCCTGTCTATAATCCAGACCAAAATCCACAGTACCCTGAAAGTAACGAGGAATGTGTTTTGTAGCCACCCAGTGCACTCTCCCGTTCTCACACATGAATTGACTCACTGTGTTAACTGCAAAACACATATTTGGTCGAGTGTTGACCAAATACATCAATTATCCAATCAGTTGTCTTTATAGAGTAGGAACCACCAACTTGGAATCAGAAGCGTGAAGCTTCTTCTAGTTAGTGATCATAGGCGTAGACATGGGTTTGCAGTCCTCCATGTGAAATCTACTAAGAATATCCACAATGTACTTCCCCTGTCCCAAGAAGAAATGCCCCTCCTACCACACCTCCAATCCCAAAAAATAATGCATCAAGCTGATATCCTTCATCTCAAACTCTGAAGCAAGATCTCTCTTGCAACCCTCAATGAGTCTCTCTGCACCAATGATGATCAAGTCATCCACATACAACACCGGAATGAGAGGCTCTTTGCCTACCACAATGAAGTATAGGTTCGGATCAATCTTACTTTTTGCGAAACCCAACTACTACAAGTATGTATCAATCCTCGAGTACCAAGCTCCAGGAGCTTGCTTCAAGCCATAGAGTGTCTTTCTTCAATATGCATACATGAGACTCCTTCCCATGCACCTCAAAGCCCTACGACTGCTCAATATAAACCTCCTCTTGAATGAAGCCATTGAGAAATGCGTTCTTCACATCCATCTGGTGGATCTTCCAATCCATATTTGTTGCTATCGATATAATTGAGTGAATGGATGTATACCGAGCTACGAGAGCGAAGGTCTCCTCATAGTTAACTCCCTCTACATGTGAGAACCCTCTTGCCACAAACCGAGCCTTGCACTTCTCGATGCTGCCATTTGCAGCACGTTTTATCTTGTAGAGCCATCTGGTAGTAACAACTGATTTACCTTCAGGCCTTGGCACTACCTCCCAAACATCATTCTTCATAATAGAATAATACTCATCCATCATGGCCTCTCTCCAGACCTGTTGGCTGGCTACCTCCTCATAACTAGAAGGCTCAGAGTCAACAATGCTAGTTACCAATGCTATGTAACTACATAACTGCTCAGGTGGTTTACTCTCTCTAACCCGTCTCTTTGGCCTAACAACAGATGTGGCCTCGCGCAAGGTGTCTTGAAGCCACTTGGGCTTCCTCTTCCCTAAGCATACTTCTCCCACCATAGTGAAATAATCCTCATCATCACCAGAAGTCTGAACTCCTTAAGGCCTGCCAACTGACCTCATGCCTAAATCTGTTCCTGTAGAAGCTGAAGTACCCTGTGAACTATCTATCAGTGGACTACCCTATGAACTGCTCTGCTTGCTGCCCTAAGCACCACCCACCTGAATCTGAGAGTCACTGCTCACTGAAGGACCTAACACTGTAATCGATGTACCTCCTGATCCCTGACCACTGGATCTCTGTGACTAACTCAACTGCTCCTGAGGGTCTGGTGAATCCATATACTCTAACTCCTGTGACCTCCTGAAAGCTCTCTCCTCCTCAAACTTCACATCCCCTTTGGGAACAATTTTCCTCTTCGCAGGAATATAAATCCGATAAGCTTTTGAGGTCTCTCTATAACCCACAAAGATGCCCTTGTTCTAAGTAAGCTCTAACTTGGTCTTCTTCTCCTTGGGGACATAGGAATATATAATGCACCCAAAGATACGAAAGTGACCAACATCAGGCTTCTTCCTAGGAAAAGCCTCCTCCAAAGTCACATTGCCCAAGCTACGTTGTGGACTCTTGTTCTGCAAGTACACAATATTGTTTCGGGCCTCTGCCCACAAAAATAAAGGTAACCCCTAATCATGAAGCATGGTTTTGGCAGCCCCTACGATGGATCTGTTCTTCCTCTCCACAACTCCATTCTGCTGGGGCTTGTAAGGAACCGTGAACTCCCTCCTAATGCCTGCCTCAGCACAATAATAAAAAAACTCACCAAGTGTATACTCCCCTTCATTTTCCGACCTTAGGACCTTGATCTTCCTACCTGTCTGGGTCTCCACAAGAGCTTTGAACTCTTGAAACCGCTTGAATACCTCACTCTTAGTCTTTAAGAAATAAATCTAGGTCTTCCTGGAGTGATCATCAATGAATAAAACATAATACTCATAGCCATTCAAGGATACATGAGACATACGACCACTCACATCGGTATGAATAAAGTCAAGGATCCCTGTCGATCTGCTGTCATTGCTAGGAAAAGAAGATTTGTCAAACTTCCCCATAACACATCCTCTGCATACATCAAGGTGATCAGAATTGAATCCTGGCACACTAGTGGTGATCTCTCGCAATGTCCTCAAGGCCCCATGATACATGTGCCCCATCCTGCGGTGCCAAATCTCACACAACTCTGAACTGCTAGATCTGCTGTCGGTACTGCTACTCAATGCCATCAGGGGCTGGAATGAGCGCTTGTACACCTTAGCATCGCACATACCAATCACTCTAGCTAAATCAGCTAGAGTTCCCCTAGGATATATAACCACTTGCCCTCTCTTGAACAACACTTCATACCCTCTGTCCTCAAGTGCTGAGACGGATATCAAGTTCTTCTTCATTCCAGGCACATACAGAGCATCTGACACTTTCAAGGGAGGTTTGGGTTCCCTATCAAATGTCAATGTCCCCACACCGACTGATCTAACAATGTTGTCATCTCCGAATACTACCTCAATATCAGTGTCACTCTTTGAAAGCTCTGAGAAGTACTCCCAAACTCCTGTCATATGACGAGAAGCCCCATTGTCAACATACCAAATACTAGAAGATGTTATGCTAGTAGAGGGAAGTGCACACTCCCTCTGAACCTGTATGGCAGATGATCCTGCATTGGAGGACTCACAAGCTATGAACCCAAACTCTCGATCAAAGCTCTCTGAGAAGCCCTCTATCCCTACAGAAGCTGCCATGGTTTTCTCCTTTCCCTTTTTGTTCTTCTTCTCCGGACACACAACTACATAGTGTCTCAATTTTTGACAATTCCAACATTTGATTTTGGAATAGTCTTTCTCCTTGTTCTGCTGCTTACCTTTACCTTTGTCTTTGCCTCCACTGGTGGAAACTTGCTTCTTTACTTACCCTTCTTACCTCTTGCTAACAATGCCACATTGTCATCCTCCTCCACCCGTTTGGCTTCCCTAAGATGGTTATTTTTTATCTCATTCTGAATGCAATCATCCCACAACCTCTCCCATCTGGGAAGGTTCTCCCGTGCAACAATGCCATCCATAAAACTCTCCCAAGTCTTGGGAAGATCATTCAAGGCAATCCTCACCAACTCAGTGGGTGTTATGGTCTCTCTTACAGCTGCCAACTCATCTCTCACTGAAGTGATCTTTGTGATATATGTTGTAGCATTATCAGTGTTAGCCATTTTAATGGCCTTCAGTTTCTCCCTTAAGACCATTTTTCTGTTTTCATTTGAGCTTTGGTAGAAACTGGTCAAGGTTGTCCACATCTCGTGTGCATAAGTCTTTCCTCTCACATGAGGAATGACATGATCTTTGATTCCATCCAGAATCAATATTTTTGCCTTAGTATTCTTTTTGTTAAACTCTGCCAATTGCACAAGGTCAACAGGTACTGCTACTGGGTGTTGTGTGGTATGTACCATAATGCCCCAGACTTCTGCTTCATCAAAGATGCTCTGGATTCTCTCCCTCCATCCATTATAGTTGCTCTACCCATCCAACTTTTCTTCCACCCTCAAACCCAAAGACATGCTTATTGTCCTAACAAACTGAAATTTTCAAGTCTGTGGTAAAGGTTCAGTTTTTTGTGTAAAAATCAACTTGCTGTGATTTTCACTTTGCTGCATATTTCAGCCAACCAAGCTCTGATACGATGTAGAAATTTCAACCCCCACTTCGGTTATTCGTTTTCCTTTTCACTCCATGCATATAATTTTAAATTTGAACATGACATAAATACTAAAATATGGAAATGACAGAAATTTCTGAAAACACAAATTTGGAGATTTCACAACTGTTGGAAAATGCAGAAATAAAACACAGTAAAATATGACAGCCACACATATAAAATAACACAGTGATTTTTTGTCAATGTGACCCTAGAAAAACCCCCTACAACTCTTAGGGAAAACCAGTTTGAGAGCTCTTCTTTATTTTTGAAAATGTTGTTACAGAGAAACTGAAAAACACAATAAAAATTCCAGCAACCACAAATACAAACTTATCTCAATTTTTGTGCTTGAACTTTGCCTCAAAAAATGTGCCAATCAACAAACAGTTAAAACAGAAATTTTACAGCAATAAATAACAGCATTAAATGTTGTACGACTGCCTCGAGAAATGTGCCAAAACATGTTGTACAGATTTGTACAACAATCTTCCTCGAAATCTGTCCCCAGAATCTGCCTTGAAAAATGTGTTGAAGCTATTGTTCATTTTCTCAAAATTTGTGCCAAAATATCAACTGTACTTCTCCTCGATTTTTGTGCCCAAAATCTACCTCAAAATTCGTGCTTAAGCTGATGTCCATCTTCCTCGATTTTCATACCTTCCTTCCTTGGAAATCGTCCCACTCTCCTACTGTACGAATTCTACCCTGGAATTTGTGCCAATAATGTTGTTGTACGGATTTGCTGAAGTCTCCTTGTTGCCCTCCTTCAACTTCTCACTGCTCAGAAATTTTTCTCCTTGCTCTCCTTCTCTTCTCTCAATAGCTCATGAAATACTGAATTGATCTTTTCCTCTTCTCCTCTCCTTTTACCCTAAATGACTTTTTGGGTAACCCTAAGATCTAATCGCTGAGATTCATTTAGATCTTGGGATGAGAATAAATGTGCATTTAATTCTCACTTTCTATTTTTTAACTCACCCACTTAAATAAAGACCCACTTAGCCTTTTATTTCCATAGTCACTTTTTCACTTTCTAATTTTTCATTGATTTTAATAAAGTCACTTTAAAATTAGATTGACCTTACCACTTATAAAGTCACTTTAGAAGAAAAGTTCAAATAAATTTGGACACTTTTCCCTAGGCCAAAGATCAAAGCCTTAAGGAACCGCTTGTCTTTTGGTACCCAACTTTTAACACTTCCTTATGTTGTAGGCCTATAGAACCTATGTGAAAACCGCCACCAAGTTCACTCACTTCCATCTTGTTTTTGGAAAGGAGGCAGTCTTATCGATCGAGTGTGAAATCCCCTCCCTCCACCTTGTTGTTGAACTCCTTCGAGACACCCAACCTTTAGAACAATAACTCATCATGCTTGAGTGCGTCAATGAAGATTGTTGTGTTGCATTGCAAACCATTGAAGCGGCCAAAAAACGTACCAAAACTCAGTATGTTCGGAAAGCCCACTCTTGTACCTTCCATAAAGGCGACCTTGTTATCATTTATGACCAGGCTCATGATGTCCTGGGGCATTGCAAGTTTGCACCATTATGGCTAGGTTCTTACATCATTCATAAGTGTCTGGGCAACGGGGCATACCTTTTAGAGGGTCCAGAAGGAGAAATCCTTCCTAACCTTCACAATACACTACCTGAAGAAATTTTACCCATAACATTTCCCATTGAAATGAAAGTACTTTTTTATTTTCTGCATTTAGGTAGTCTACATTCTCCATCATCTCATTTGTTGTCTTCTTGTGTCTTTCAAATGGATCCCTCATCCACACCACATATCGATTATGATGATAATGCAAGTCGCTTTTCCAAGAATCTAGCCTCGGCAGCTTGAGCCATTTTCACCCCTTTGCATTCGTTAGTTCACTCCAACGATGTCTGCATTGGGTCTACCACCAATAACCATGTTGAATATGGTGCAGTGATAGCTGTGTTAGCCGATATCTTTGATCATCACATCTTTCAACTTCATGTTTGTCTTGATTCCTTGTTACTTGTCATGCAATTGAACAATGTTTATCATGTGTGTAATCTTGTCCTATTTAGAAAATATCTACGAGTTAAACTTTTGGCACGTGAATTTGAATTCATTACATTTAGTCATGTTCCTAGAGCCCAAAATAAATATGTAGATATCGTTGCAAATAACATTTTAGATTGACATTTATCACATGCATATACAAGAAAACAACCATTGCATAAACAAATGACGAACCACAGTCGTAAAAATAATGCACCATATCATGTATCATCATATCCAACATATAGTGTTTGGAGTCCACTACTCTAAATACATATGACATGCAAATAACATGTTACATACACAAAATATGGGCCCACATGTCCAATTGCCTAATCACTACCCTTTGGGGGATACCGTGCCAGTGACTCCATTCCACTTTCCTGTAAGTCTTGAACTACCTAACAAACCATCGCTATGTGTCTTGTGATACCTTTCCATTTCGAGGGAAGCCCAATGCACACATACGTATATTTATTATCTAACTTATGCCATCCATGCTCTTTCACCCCGATCAGTAGCAAGTCGAACCTATGTCAGAGATCCTCCAGTAGCACATCACTATCTAGTCTATGTTGCGATGGCGTACCTCTCTAATCTGCAACCTCAGATGTTGTGTCTCTTCCTACATATCTTACCGACCTTATTGGTGATATATCTACATACCACAAGTTTGGAAATCAATACCACATACATAAATTTTCTGAACTATACATGCAACCAACATATAGCAACTATTACTTACCATCTGGACCCCATGCTCGTCTTGGCGGTAGTGGTAGAACAAGATCCCCTTGAAATTTCGTTCCACTATATCGATAATCATCTATGTACAATGACATCTGGTCCCAATGAGCAAAGAACTCAGCTCAGAACACTCGTTCGACTCCCCCTCCTCCACCTTTTCATAGTAGCTACCCCCAATGACACATCCTGGGCTCCTATGGGCCCCAATCACAGATTTGAACATGTGGTCGAATGGTCAGGATCTTCTCAAAGAAGAATGAGCATACAACTGTCCCAAGTGAACAATTATCATTAGTCCGTCACCTGCATAGACACAACTATCATTTCAACGACGACAACATCATCTAGGTCTACCCATAGTAGGTCCTTGCCAGTGCACTCTCCACAATCATCATCTGCTCCGCAGTGATGTGATGAAAGATATGACTACCCAAAATTTGCACCACAGTTGTGTATGTAGCCCGTGTCTCGAGTCTCTCTAAGTCATGAATCTAAATGGTCGTGCCTTTTGCATGAGCGCCTAGTACACAATGACGATCCACAAACTCCCTTATATGCCCCCCACGAGGCAACATTGGATGTACCTCCCCTACCATGCCCAAAAGGGGGCAGTCTTGTCAAAAATATATGTCATGGACAGTGATATCGATCTTATGCCCCTGTGCCACAAAGACCTCCAGATCTGGATCCCAATAACTCACAATCCTAAACAGCAGGGACTCACCGACCCTCATCAATGGGTTCTCGAAAAACTGAAGTAACCCATATCGCACTAGAACCCCTCTGACTGCTTAGTTCCCTTGAATCTCAACACAAAGAGTATCAAAATATCGTTCTCACCATACTAGCTTTAGCTCTACCATACGTGAAAAATTCCATCATGTTTTGTTAGTTCATAGTCAAAAGCATACCCTTCTGATTCTTAACTTCAACCTTAGGGAGACCCCATATATGCTCTTCCCCTTAATCCACAACACATTTTTACCCCTTGAAACTACGTGGGACACACTTTTTTCTCCAGTTTATGCGTTCCAAAATGCACAAAAGGGGCCAATAAATGCGTTGCGACTGTGAGGAATAACAAGGGTTTCCCCCAGTGAGCTAAAGCCCTAATATGAAAGTTTAATCCACCAAAATTGATGAGTAAGGTTTGGCCACCTACCTCCAACTCGTAGATCTAAATTCTGACAACTGATTTATCTGCTACAACCTCCTCAAGACATATGGCCTTCTCCTCCTCTCTAAATTCTCCAATAACTCACTATGCAAATGAATTGGATTTAGGGGCAAGAAGCCATTTTATAGGAAAAAAACCTAGTTTTTCCGTCGGCCATTGCGACCAAATCGTAGCTCGGTTTGACGAATCATCAACATTGTTGGAAAGTTCTCACTGAGTTCTATAATGGGCCTCTCTTTGTTTTTGGTAATTTGACACTTCACCAGGAAGCCATTTTTTCCATGAGGTTTCACTTTGCAGCTTATTAAAATCAAATTTCTTCATATGAGTTGCATGCAATCTGGTACCAATTTACCTTTGCACTTGTTGACTCATGTCGATTATTGTCATGAGTAACCATTGTTTGCTCATGTTTTTATGGTCCCCTCCAAGCCTCCCCCATGTGGCAACATCATCAAGTCACCCTTGTTTATAGCATCAAAGATGAGTTGCCTGTGCATCCATGGAGTCTATTCTGAGTCCCCTTGAGTCTTGTTCCAATACATCATCAATCTTTGTGTCGCATTCATCCCCTTATGCTCATATTTTTCCTCCAGCTATACTGTTACGTATTTAACAAACCTCCGCCTGAGTAATTGACCATCCCCTCTAGAATCGAGTCAGTTGCTACCAAGTCAACCATGCATATCATGCTCTGACAAGGGAAGTCATCAGTCTGCCTCTCATCTTGTGTCCTTCCATCATCATCCCTAGTGTCAATCCATTAATCACATTACTCTGAAACTCATGCTTTTGTGGAGGAATCCTCATTACCCCACCTCTGGTGGGCCCTCTTTTGTAGACTTCAGCGCATTTATTCCAAAAAAGTGGTCTATAGGGTGGTGTACCTTGGTTCCAGCCTTCATCATTTTCCAGTGCCTCGGATCAAGCAAAGAGAATCATCATTTCCCTCTGACTTGGTTGTTTCTCGCGTGCTTGGCTCCAGCTTATTATTGCACAATCGAGAATCATATACTTGATGGTCCAGTGATCCAATAGATTGTCCCAATATTTCCTAGGTGTGTGTGAGATGTTCCAGACCTCATGAAGGGGTAGCCCTTCAGGCAACCCCCCACATGCTCGAATGACAACAGATTATGATACAACCTCAGATGTAGTTTCATAGATTTGACTGGTGTGATTTCAACCACTTGCAACACGCACAGTATGCACGTTTCCTTGAGATCGTCCATTCAGATCTTCAAATCCCTTTCCTATTCAACATGGCTTATTTGGTTATGGTTTCCCCTCACCATGTCAACTAGAGGGGCATTATGTCTCATGTACTTGGATGTTGTTGTATTCAGACCTGGCCTCTGTTTTCCATGCACATTATGTATATGGGACTCATTGTATTTTTGTATGACATCATGGCCCATTGATGCCAACATATCATGCATCATGTATCATGTAATTTGTACCTCAATCCCACATTGTTAGACTCACTATTATTATTTGTACTCATTTATCTCGGCGAATATGGGTATGCCTCCCCCGCCTCATTTGAGACTATGTACTCCAAAATAAAAATGAGACTTATATCAGTTTAGTAGGTCTTGCCCCCTCCATTTCTCCATCCTACCTTGCATTGCTTTAGTTGTCTGTCTTTCTCTTTCTCTAACTCCACTTTGGTGTCTCATGGAAGTGTAACCTACAACGTATTTCAATCATACAATTTGCTCCTAACGTTCATAAGCTGTAGAGCAATATGTTATCACCTAAAAAATGATCATCTAACAATTTCTAACTAGTTGGATTGAAATACACCATGTAAGATTAATTTTACCATGGTAAAATCACTTTCACCATAGGAAATGATTTAGACAACCAATATTATTAATTTATTTATGATTAAAATTAGAAAACCCCATGTGAATAATTGAATAAATCATTATTTGTTTAATTTTCTCTAGGAATAATTATTCCTTGTCAGTTTGACTAAATCACTTTCGAATAATTAAATAAATCACTATTTGTTTATTATTCTTTAATTTTATTTTTAGAATAATTATTAAATCATTATTTAATATTTGTTTCGAAATCACACATTTCTTAATCCTCACAAAGTGATTGATAAATCATTTTATTTGTTAATTATTTCAACCATTTTTTAAATAAAGATATTTGACCATTTTGAATATTTTCCCCCCTCCAAAAAATATAATAAAATATTCCTAATAGTTAGATCTTGATTTGGTCAATAATATTTTATTATTTCCACTTTTTTAACCCAACCCAATACTTTGTTATAAATAAGAGAGTTTTCCATTCATTCTTTTACCATAATCACTATCATCGTCACCACTATCGTCTTGCTTTTTGGGTTTTCTAAATATTGAGAGAGGAAAAAAGCATTGAAGCACACAGACATCAAATGACCCATCCCACAGAGGGGGAATTGCAGATCCATGTTGTAAACCTCCGTCACTGGGTGTTTTCTAATAAAAAGATTATTCATTTAAAGTATTCTTCTATTAAGTTATTGCATTAGTTATTTCTTCTTTTATATTTTGGATTGCATGTGATCTTTTTGTTGCAGGGTTTTCTTATTTTGTCATTGTAAATCTGAAGCGTAAACAACCATATTTTGTTGTTAGGGTCACTTGTCACTAGTGACTTCAATGAAATATTTTTGGTATTTTCCTGAAATCTTTACACTATCAACTATAACCCAAATATGAGACATAGGCAAGGAAGCTCGCAAGCTAAAACCACGAGAATCTATAAACGAGCACAAAAAATAAACATACCACAGTGGTGGAAAAATCCCAACGACCGAGAATAGGCATTCTATGAGCATACAACATTTTGAAAACATCTTGTTCAGAGCCCACAAAAACTATACATAAGTGACTTAGAAGGTGGCGGCAATGTTCAAGCACTGGCAGTAGGCAACCCATTTGAAAAGCTAGGGCACAAAAGAGGCAACAACTTCCACGATGGAAAAAACACCATCGAAAACCCCTTCTGTGAAGGAAACAAGGTGGTGGTGACATGTTCCAAATGACAAACCTCGGTTATAGCCATAAACATGGGATCTGGATTTAACAACTAAGCATCTGGTCTGTGATGCACCACCTCTTAACCCCATAACCTAACCAGATTTACTAGCAGGTGAGTTACTATGCGGATCCAACACACAAGGGGTAAATTTTTGAATTTTTACAACTTTCTTAAAACTACTAATAGACATTATCGTTACAAATGTCTCATTGAGGCGATTCCAACATTATAAAATTTTCCTCATCTGACCTACAGATTGAGAGTTATTCTTTCTTAAAGATGGACCTTATCTCCTCTCCACATCACCTTACCCTCCATGTTGATACTATTCATTGGCCCATGCAGCAAGTGACTGGAGGTGCTACCACCATGGACAAGCCACGTGGAAAACAATCAGACTAGTAGGAAATCGAACCTACATCTAGCATACCCTTTACTTTTCCATTTCCGAGTCCAACCCCCAACCCCCTACCTAAGTTGGGGTCGACCCTCCTCCTTCGCATGATAGTTTGCTAAATTGGGATCAATCATGATCCCTGACCTCCCAACTTGCTTGCACCCAACTCTCCCCTGCACCCTGTTAAGAAATCAATGCAAGTAGAGTTAGGTCTTTGATTCATGTTTCTTGATAATTATTTGTGAATTATGTTGACTTCTTTTACTTTTTTGTTATATTATCTTTCACAAAGCAATTACAAAATTATGCGTATGAAGATCACAAAACATGAAACACAAGATATAGGCACTCTACCAGGGCAAAACCCATATCTAGGGGAAAACTCAGTAAACATCTCTTTCTTCAATAGTTTTCCTGAGATAATCCTAGACTCCTCACCTAGACACAAACTTCCTCCAACCAACAAGTCAACCCTTCCTTCCCACAACTTCGATCTAGATCATCGACCTTGCAACAACAAAACTTCGATCTATGCAGTAACTACTTCTACCTATGCAGCACTTCGACCTATGCAGTAACAACACTTCGACCCTCCTACATTTTCGACCTACTGCAACAACAAAACTTCGACCCTGCAACTCCAACAACTTTGATCCTGCAATTGCCTAGTAACTTTGCAGAAAAGAGAGAGAGAGAGCCCAAAACTTTGATCCTACACCTTTCCTCCTTCTTGCTTCTTATGTGAATTGAACTTGTTGAGTGAATCAACGAATAGGTCGAACTACACTTGTATATATAGGCTTCTTGAGGCCAACTTCATCAGGCAAGGGCCGACTTGGTGTGGAGGTGACAAAATTCATTTTTTACTCTAAATTAATTATTTTTACATGATTCAAAAGCCCAAGAAGGGTCTCATAAAATATACAATAACTCTAATGACTCAATAGGAATCCCAGGAGTCCTCAATGGGGACTTTGACTAATAAAAGATGACTCAATAATGAAAGTCATGCTTTAATAATTCATTGTAACAATAATAATAAAATTCTTTTTCATTCTTTTGATAAGTACATTACATAATGACTCAAATACATTTATGAAGACTGAACTTGGTTACATTCTTCAACACCCCCGATTCCCGACAATCACATAGTTAACCTGACCCAAGTTAGACAGAGACCAGCCAAGGTTCACCCTGTCTGACCGACCACCCGACCCCTGACCTATGGGTCCAACAACTTGAATTCCGAGCCATTTTCAATGTTTTTTCCCCACAAATTTTCTAGGTTTTTTCCTCAGGTCGTTTGAGCGTCGATAACAACACGTCACAACTTTTGAATTCCAAAGAAAATCTTAAGGATGACTTGATGAACATTCCTTCAAGTGAAGCCACAAAACATAACCACTTCTAAAAGTAGTTCTTCCTATGTACACAGAGAGAAAAACAACTCTTCAACCATAAGAAACCTACTTTCCTTAACTCTATCAACCTTACCAATTCAACACTAAATCAACAAGATCTCAACCTCACTTGCATGTTCTCACATTCAAATACAAAGGATACAACCGTAGGAGTTATCAACCTTAGATATACAACGATCCTATGATATGACTTGCTCAACCACTTAACATTAATTCCTCGCAAAATGGCATTAAGTCCATAGGGACAATTAACTTCACTGCCCAAACATGCCATTAGTACAATTCCAACACTATCATAGGTGAACAAATTCCTTACTACATATTGGCACAAGGCCATTAATCATATAAAATGTTCATAATCAATCATGCATCCTCATATGGATCATAACCAACCATCTAGCATATAGACATAAGTAAACCAAGAGTTGTCATCCAACCAATAACATACCATTCATTTGCACTGTAACATGAAATCCACTCAAGTATGTACAAGATAACTTATCTTAGATTGATATCGAAGATGAGCAATTGAGTTAGATACTTCAACTCGCCACCCAACCATAGACGAGTTGTAGCTAGACTACTTGCAACTATCACCCCCAAGATAGATTCCAGAGACAGAGGTGGTCTTGCTCAAGGGAATAAACACCATCTACAAGCTAAAGAAGGACTCGAGAGGTCGCCTACCCCCATCCACCAGCTACTCAACAATTAATCAGTGCACAGGGAATCTAGAGCCTTGCTGCCTCCGCCCTCCAACTATCCAATAACACACATACACATGCTCCAAGGAAGTCCAGAGGCTTAACCTCCACCCTAACAAGATACCACACAGTTGTTCCACCTAGTCAAGAGAATCCAAAACCCACTGCCACACAATGGTTCCACCTAATTAAGGGAATCCATAACCCACTGCTAGATCAAATAATAAGCAACGAAGAATCCATAATTTCCTTTACCAAGAATCTAAGGGCTAACCCTCTACCCCAGGTCTGAGGTTGTCAAGGGAATCCAAAGAATGCTATCTCCACCCTCCAACCCCCTGAGGTATCATGAGATTTACCCTCACCTGAAGGAATTCCTCCTTACTGCTCTGCGAACATGTTTTGATGTTGTCTTTTTTCCCTCTCCACAGTGCTATCTCTCTCTGCCTTCTCTATTATGTTCCCCAGGTCAAACTTCCTGGTGTTTTTCCTCTGCACCCACCTAATTGTGGTTCATTAACTTTTTCCCTTGTTCTCTGTTGTGGTTCACAAGCCAACATGGGCATTTTCCCCTTATTTGCAATTCATAAATTTACAAAAGCGATACCCTGCAACACATAATTCCAGTGCAATTAAGGCTCAACAACCAACCTTTAATGGTTGTCCACATTTTCTAGTTTTCTTCCTTCAACAAATTGAAAATCCCAAGCAATTGACCCCTTCTCCGCCTCCCCTCCCTCAGTTCCTTTAGAATCCATGTCCCTCACTCAGCACATTTTTTTTATTAATTTAAATACATGATGTAATTACATATCAACAAATTATAGTTTGGGCTATTACATGACCTCAAGAGCCCAAACATGGGATCTTCAGTGACTAGGGTTCCTTAGCACCCTCCCCCCTCCTATCTCCATCTCATGAGCTTCAAAATATGATATTAATTGAGAATGTAAAGTGTATGTTTTTTTTTTGTGTGTATTTTTGTATCTAGAAAAATTGACAATTAGGTTAGGCTTGTACTCGTGTGACATGAGTTTGATTGTAATTGCCACCACTACATTGAGATTGGCTCATACTCGAGCAACATGAATTCGATTCTAACCAGTATCACTATAACCTCTAAGTAGGCGACACGGTAAATCAAGGGGATTTGAACCTCAAATATTGAGAGAATATTGTATTATCAAATAATTTTTGATAGAAAGTGACCACCAAAAAAACAGAGTGTGCTTAGAGTCAATTAACCACAAAAGTGTTGAAGTTAAAAATTCCATATAAAGCATGGCATGGGAGAAAGATAAACATTCAACCTCTAAAGGTGTTCAAACTCTCTTGCATATGTGCATGTGCTTAATGATGACAATGTTGGAAACTATAAAGTTTATGATCAAGAAAAAAACATATTTAAGTAGATGTGAAATGTATCATTATTGATTATGATGATAATATTAGAAATTACAAAGCTTATGATAAGAAAAACACATAACAAAAATAGAGATGTGATTTTTTTATGAAAAATACAACATTGTAAACGAGAGTAAGAGATTGAGCATGGAACACACTCACAAGAAATACGTCCAAGTATTTGATTTTTCGATAGGATTATTACCTAGTAGAGCTACATCCTAAACAACTCCTTAGAGTGTTAGGGCAGTTGTTTTGGAACCTCCCATGATCATGAAATGGACAAGGGATTGAAAACCACCACAAAGTTTATACTATGAGCAAAGCATTGGAAGGATGCAATGGATTTGAAATACCTTTTATAAAAGGCTTTGAGATACTCTATTATGGAATATGAAAAACAAATATGGAAAACAATGTTCAATAAAAAAATATTTCTTGCATAATAATAATTGGACAGCGGCAGTGAACATTTAGCTTTAGCTTTAAGAAAGCAGTAAAGAAGGGTTACCCCATACATTTTCACCCATATCTTCAACTTGCCCAAAATCCAGAGAGAATTAATACCATATATTGACAGAGAAGCATATCGTGAAAGATGGTGAGCACCTGAGCTATAGGCAGAACAGGAGAGCCTTTACTAGCTCAGAATCAGGTTCAAAATATCAAAGAAATAACCCCTACTAAACATCCAAATCATCGCATTTCAAACAAAATCCCACTTTCAACTTCCAGGCAATATCCTTTGAATCAAAGGATGCCATGTCACATGTCGATGCCACATAAAAAAGCTTAACAAAAACAACTAAGAACCAATTATATAGTGGTAAATCCAACTAAGTTTCATCAATGCCAACAAATAAAAGGAGCAGCTCTGAATTCATATAAGATTTAAGATTTAATAATCGAATTGGTGGTAAATTCCATAGAATCAATATAATGTTACAGAATACATACCGGAGGATGCTATTAGTATAAGCCTCTAATAACAAATTATCAAGACCTCCTTGTACAATATAAATGAATTGAACTATTAATTAAAACTACCCAAAACAACTACCATATAGCTCCACTTAAATCAAAACTGCAGCGGCTGAAGCAGAACAATGCTGAATCTTTGTAGAAGGAAAATAAAATATACTCTCACCGCATATTGTGGAGCAATTGGTTAAGAATCCAATCAGATCTGATACAGTTTCAAGCTGTCCCCCAACAAAAATTGCTGCCATCCAGAGCTTCCCAATCTAGAAATTTGCCAATCAAACTGCTATCCTCAATCAATACAGTGTCTTGCAGAAGATTCCCCTTCACTGCACACTCCCTTCACCTGTTCACGACCCACTCAGGCCTCAACCGAGGGTTCTTTAAGACTACTGGCACTCGGAGCAAGAACCTTCTCCTTCAAGTAAAAAGCCAACAGCTTCTTCAAAGCATCAACCTCTTTAACCTTACTTTCCAGATCCACAACCCTGCTCTCAATTTCGCCAGATTTCTCAGCAAGCCTGTTATCCAACAACTTAATAAGCTCATCCTGAATAACCCGCTGGATCTCCTGCGTTCTGATGTACTCATCCCTCTCCTTCAGCCAAAGATCTGCAAATTCACAGTCCTTCCATGCCTCGAACCAGGGACCACCCGACGTATAGTGAATTGCCCTCGGAAAACTGTTTTTATCATCGACTTTATTGTGACCGACAAGGAAATTCCAGACAAAAGGGATCGAACCAATGTCATCATCGTCAAGCCACGTGAATCGATGCAAAAATGCACCTGACTGAGAATTCACAACACTAGGTGTCAAAACCCTGTTTTTCGGATGCGAGCAATTGTACAGCACCATGGATGACCAATTCTTTCTAGGATAAACAGTCTGTGGAATGCCGTCCATCTTTGTGGCGTTTTTGGGAGTGTAGTCATGCTTGACACACATAATTGCATACTTGTCATCAATAAGCTCGGCCAATTCCCTGATATCTGCGGTATAAAGAAAATCGCAGTCTATGAAAAGCGCCCAACCTTCGAAACCGGCCAAGAATGGAGTTAAAAATCTGGTAAAAGAAAACTCTGTGCTCTCGGTTTTATCCCTGTTTCGCCAATACAGACCAATTTTGCGCAAATCGTTCTGTTTAATGGGAATTATCTCAACCGGCATAGTCGCATGCTTGAGAATTGAGTACCGGCAGACTTCGTAAGCCAGATCTTCTCGCGGATCATAGCCTATAAAGATCTTGACCTTCTTTAAAACATTTCCGCTCCTTGTCACCACGGGACCGACGGTATCCCCCGGCGAGGGACTAATTACAGGCTCTGAAGTGGATGTCTGCGGTTCATTTTCCTTTAAATTCTCTGAACTAGCCGACGCAATCGACGAGGATGCTGCTAAGCCAAACCCTAGCCCAGCTGCTGTTAATATTAGCTTGAACGTTCTCTGGTTTGGAGCCGCGGACTGTGAGCGTGAATTTCCGTAGGTATGGAAGCGCATACACAGCTTCGATCCGCTGGTATTTGATAAGCTTAAATACGAGGCAACTTTAGGTGAAATCCTTCTGATACAATGGCGAAAAGCAGCCATAGTTGGCATCTGTTGAAATCTCTGAAGGAGACGCAGAGATTGAAGCTTTTATTTCGAAGTCTGAAGCTCTGCAGCGAAAAAATCAAATATAAAACAACATTTAGCAACCAATAATGACCATAACTTGTGTTGTTCGAAATCGATTACAACGATGACACAATTTCTCATTCAGATCTGCATTTTGATGGCTGCAATTTTAAAGCAAAACTTATTTCGATACAGTGAGAAGAAACTGCCATACCTGGTGTCTTTCGAAAGCTCTCAACAAGGCGAACTTAAGGAACCGTCGAGATCATACTTAGAATAACTGCATCAAGCTCTACAAGCTCAATGCCGGCTGGATCCGAACTCCAGAACGCTCGAAGCTCCCTTGTCCAGAGCGGAACGAAAATGCATAAATAACGGCAATTTTAGTGCTAAATTTAGTGGTCGAATTCGGCTCCACCGACATTCCGCGTTGAGCCAGCTGGCTACTACGTTATCATAAAGTTCTAGTACGTTAGTGGAGTTAGAAAATTAACCTGAAGGTGGAGTTACGCTCTTACCGTAATAACTGTATAAAGTTTATACGCTACCGTAAGAGTATAAAGTTTAATGGGAAGTACTACCAATATTTTGGTATCAATTTAAACAAAAAAAAAAATTAATTGAAGGACTTCATAAGAAGAGAATTTTAGAAGCGGTGGAAAGCATTATATGCTTTTCAAAACAGATATAAAAAAAGAGAGTTGTGAGATCGGAAAACAATTAAAGTGTTTTTTGGACTTCTAGTTTGTCGAGTGATGCTATATGGTTGTGAATTGTGGGTGAGTGATGCTATATGGGTGTGAATTGTAAGTTAGCTGCGTCTTTGTCTCAAAATGGCAGCAATTTGAGAAAATCCAAAAACTCTTGATCATGAGCCAACGCAAAATAAAAAGTTCAGTACCTTATGAGATAATGTTGAGTGAAATAGGAGCAACTCTCATCTAAGCAATTGTTATAGTGAGGCTCATAAGATATCTAAAAAGAATTGAGCAAATGGGAGTAGGTAGATGGCCTAATGTTATCTTCAAGGAAGGCATGAGTGAAAGAAATAAAACATGGATGAGACAAAACTACACATGGATGCAAAAATGGAATATCTACCCCAATGCTTGTCCCACAAATAGCAAGGAGCTAAAAACTTTTATTATGGAGAAGTTTCGTAAACGTGTATGGGGAAAAGAGTTGGGTAGAAAGAAGAAGTACTACATTGAAGAATTCAATCCTAAGTATGATCTCCAAAAAAAATAGTACATTTGAGCTAACATTCTGTGGTGGGCAAAGGTTCTTATTACTCAATTAAGAACCAACTAGCATCATCTTCTGTGTGAAACAAGACCGTGGAAAAAGCCTGAAAAAGCTTGGGAAGAACAAGTGTGTACATTTTGCACGTTTGAGGCAGTGGAATCGGAAAAACATTTCATTTTGGAATGTGATGCATTCAAAAACATCATAGAAAATTATAAGACATTCAAAGACATCATAGAAAATTATAAGAATATGTTAGCACCAATTTCTTGGCATGCAAAAAGTGAAAAACAAGAACTCATAGTCTCATAAACTATTTTTAGTCTCTTAAACTTTAAAATTTCATTTCATTTCATTATATGTGATTTTTACCTAATTTTTTTTCAAAAATAATAATTATTTTAAAAATAATTTATTAGATGGTTTATTTTTTTATTTAGCTTTTGTATTTTATTATTTTTCTATAAAATTTTACAATAATTTTTTCTAGTTTCTAAATCAAACCCTTGCTAAATAAAATATTTGACCAAAATATCTGCATAAATTTCTCCACTGACTTTGAAAACTCACTTTGCCAATTATCTTGTTATTTTTCCGTTTCCCGTTTCCGTGGTCCTCAGATTGTCCCTGCCTTTGCTCGCTGTACTTTTTTTTTAATTAATTAAAATAAATATTATTTTATCAAGGCATTTTCAATAACTGATTTCAATTATAAATTTACGGCTGAAGTGATAGGTTTCTAATTTTGAAATTAGTCGGCTAAGTGGGATTCGATCATTTTCTGAATTTCCTTGACTTTGACTTTTAAATCCATTTTCAATTATTTAACTTGTATACTTATCATTTTCTAAGTCAATTTAAATGATTTAAGGGAAGTGATCACATTGTGCATGATTATTTTGAAAATTTGATTTAATAATTGATATATAAATTTAATGTGCAAATATCTTGTAAAATCTAAGATAAAATGTTGGTTGAGTTTTATATTTCAAATATATAACATAATTTTTCATTCCATTTTTATTTATTTATTTATCACATTTTAATATATAGAAGTTGGTTGTTAATTAGTTTATATTTGTTTTTTTTGGAAAGTGTTGAGAGGATCAAATTTTTAAATGTGCAAATGTTTTTAGTGCAAACTTGAAGAAATGTTTTCACCTCGAGAGATTTGATCTCTCTTTGCGCTTGATAGATCCGTGGTTAAGATGAATCAATGAATCTAGCCTAGTTTTAGTCATGTGTGGTTACAGAAAATACAACTTGCGTGGACCTAATCGTTAAGAGCATGTGTTTCCTCCTAAAAAGTTTATAGGTTGGGGGTTAGAGTATGTATGTCTTCGTAGACTTAGCAATGAAATCATTGAGTGGAGGTGGGCCCCTTGTCCCACAAAAAAAATGCCAAATATGTCTAAGATAATTTAGTCATTTTAATTTTAAATTTACTTAGTTACCTCTTTTAAATTTACTTAGTTACCTCAATTTTTTGAGATGATAGGCACTCTCAATAACTTGAGTGATGAAATAAAAATTTTGAATGTAAAGTGACAATGTAACAATGTTGAATGATAGGAAATGTGAATGATAAGAATGTAGTCAATTACAAATAGTTTTCATTGTGATCACTCTCAAACTATTTTCTTCTACCGTTCTTATTGTCACATTTGTTAGTTTTGCCATATTTTTATATCAATCATATGAAAATGACAATTGAAATCATAGACCATTCAAATCTTTAACTCGAGCTATTATAATAAACGGCATACCTTGTCTCTCTTGCTCTCCAATATTAATAATAGCTTTCTCCAATGTCAGTCATTATACTTAGGGAGTGTTAAGCCCCAAGTAAGTTTCAATGGTAGTTGTTTTTGTTGGAAAAATTGTCATTTATGTCAAAGGGTCAATGGGTCATCAATTGTTTGGTGATTTGCATGCACAAATCAAGTGAATCTAGGTATAAGGACCCTCTAGATTGGTAGCCCTTATTATGCCATTTCGTTTGATAGGTGACACGCCTTATGGGTCCTCCTCGTTGGAGAGATTATTTTTTGAAGTTTGATGCCCCAAAGATGGTGTTTACACCAACACATTTTCCCCAAAGGGTTATGGCCTCAATACTTCATTCCTACCCTAGAATAAGGTCAAAAGATTGTAATACAAATTGTAATAAGCCAATGTGTCCAAGACTACCTTGCATGAAGCTTAAGGAAAGACAAAAAAATATTTTTCTAAGCGGCCTTAGCCTACTGCTTCAAGTCGGCCATAGTTAAGTTCCCCGCTCCCTTCCAATCACTATATATTGCCCTAGTCGTGGACAGATGGATGAAATTATTTGGATCACTGAAGGCATAAAAAAAAGAAGTAACAAAGGTTTGAGCTTCATTGAACATCTTGAAGAAGGCTACGGCTTAAAGAAATAGCTCACACTTGTTCTGGGATATTTCACATTGTTTTGAGAAAATTTGATTTGTATTTTGGAGGCAGAGTTGTGACTTAACTCAGTCTTATTTCAGCTTTGTTTAAGGCATCTTTGAACTATTTTGGACCTATTACTAAGGCCTCTTCCACAACTGTCTGAGAGGCCGGATTTCAGCCCTCCTAAGGTCCATGTGTGTAGCTTTCTACGCCCTGGTATGAGGTATACTGCGACCCTCTCTGAGGTCAAATTTCTTGCCTCTTGAAATTTGATTAGAGGACGTTTTAGGGCTGATTTCACGGCTTGTTTTGAAGTCTATTTTGGTTTTCCTTGTTATCACTCTGAAATTTCCAAAGGGTTGTTCTCGGTGTTTAAAAGAAATATCAGAGGTAACTACTATCCACTTTTGGAGATTAGGATCTAGCCTTCCTAATACTTAGAGAGGGCTCTCTCTTAATGATTTAACTTTGTTTATTTTAATAGATTTTAGGCTGCTTATGTATGCTTGTTGTGAAGTGATTTTGATTTGTTGGTGGAATTACTGATTTAGATGGATATTTGATTTTCCATTTTCCATTGGGCTATGGAGTCAATATACCTTGAAAACAGAACATAAGAAAATTATAAAGGAAGTGTTACAAGGCAGGATGGCTGAGCAAAATCAGATCTTAAGGCTGAATGGTGAAGTGGTTTTCAATTGGGATCAAGGAGTAGTTAAGGATTCCTTAAACCAGATAATGAAGGAAGGTGAAGGAGGTCAATCAGGATCAAGAAGCAATTAAGAATTCCTTAAACCATATATTAGAAGAAAACATAGAAACGTATAACAGTTCAAAACAGAGTGTAATTAAACAAATTATGCAATAAAATTCCAGTTATAACATTCAAATTTGGAACCCATTAAAGTTTATGGAATACTTAAGAAAAGAACATGAACAATTGAAATTATATTTCACTGAGATAGCTCAACACATGTATTCTTTAAAGAAATGCCTTTATTACTTGTCCCGTCTGTCAATTGGAAATGGTACAATAATCCTCAGGTAGTAGATCAATCAGCTATAAAAATATTCAGGAATCCACCCCAATACTTCGAATTGATGAAGTATTTATACAAAACTTTACACAGAATATCCTGTCAACTGAGTAGGATTTATTTAAGGAAAATAAAATATATTCATGCAAGAAGATAGTGACACCTATTTAATTGATTGAAATCTGCCCCTGGTTTATTTGATTCGTTGTTTGTTGTTTGTTTCTTTCACGTTGGCTGCTTCTTTCATGCTGTCTTCTCTTTCATGCTATCTTTATTTTACTTGTATTTGGTTTTTCATGTGTTTTCTCTTTAACCTTTGTTTTCTTTTACCTATCTTCTCTTTAACCTGACATAGTAAATCACACCATTTTTCCCAAGTTTCTTCATCTGGAAGTTTGGTTTTCATCATCCTCCTGTAAATTTCATCTGCCTCTGTATATTTGGCAAACGTGGGCTTATTCACAAAAAGGTGATTTACCTCATGTTGGAGGTAAAAGAAGTTCTCTAAAGTATGAAGGAGTACTTTACCTATGGGTACACCCTTCATTGTTGAATTGATGGAAGTCTCTTTGGCTACTTTCCTCATCTTCTTATCATAGTCTTCATGTCTCATGAGTTTATCATTGATTACCAAAGGATTAGGTAGACCTTTCTGCCTTAATACATCAAACTTGTTCATAAACCCGTTCACTGCAAATTCCATTGTTTAACATTTGTCTTCAAGCTGTATCATCAGATTTCTCTTGGAAATTGCTTTCCTCGCCTCTAAGATAGTCTCTGTTTTGTTTGCTATCCTAAGTTCTACCAAGTCCTGTTTATTTTTAGAATTAAGGAAGTTTATTATCTCAGAAGCTTCCCTGGTTTATTTCCAAGATCGGTTCTGGCCTTTTGAATTGCATCACCAGCCTCCTTTATCAAGTCCTTCTGTTCAAATATAACCTGTATGGAAGGCCAAATATAATTAACTAAGTTGATGATATGGGCCCACAACTGCTGTTTTTCTTGGGTTAAAGGTTCTTTTAATGATAACTCCTTTTCTAACTTATGGATTCTTTCAGTTAATATGTTGGCTTTTTGTACTTCTGCTTGATACATTACTTCTGCCAATTTCTTTGTATCTTCTAAACTCTTTACTTGTTCTTTGAGCTTGTTAATTTCAGTAGTTTTAATTGACATATCTTGCATTGTCTTGATCAATTTGCTGACCTCATCAGTGGGATGGGTTGTTGGTACTTAAGATGTTGATTTTGATGTAGTTACTGGAACTACTGTTGATAATGGAGTTGTTGTATACAATGGAGTTGATGTAGAAGCTATAAGAATGGCAGTAATGGGAACTGCTTCCATACTGGCTTTCTTTTCCTGCACAAGTTTGTCCATTTCAATCTCCATTTCTTTCAATTGAGCTGTCAACTAAATGATGAGATTCATCATTTCATCTTTCTGATTATCATTTTCCAAAACCTCTTTGGTTTGTGGATGCTTCGTATTTGGTAACTTCAGTTGTTTCTTTAGTGCATCTATGTATGCATTCTTTTTCTTTATTAGTTCTTCTGCTGCTTTGATATATTTTGGATTATAACCAACTTCCATTACCAAATCTTCAAGTGACTTTATCTTGTTATCCATTGCTTGTAATGAAGCTTTCTCTAGTTTAATTGTGTCTTTATATTTTCTAGAGAATTCTGTAATTTCTTGACACTTAAAGCTTTGTGTATCATGTTGGAATAGATCATTTCTCCTGCCTGTTTGTGAAACTCAATCTGGTCAATTGGATGTACATCCTTGGCAGGAACTTCAAAGGTTGTTTTAGTATAATCTCCTGAAGTTTTAGGAGCCTACATATTTGGCTGTAGAAATGTCATCTACATCTTCCCTGTCTTGAGGTCATAAGCTGAAATCAACCTACTCTAATCACTAGGAGTTTGCTTCCAATACTGTGCATATGTGACGGCCTTCAATGCTTCATTTTTTATTTTAATCTCTTTGTATTTCTCCATGATATCCTTCTCTTTTTCAATTGGTCTGCTAGATGATGAAACCTCTGCACTGTGTTGCTTTTGAATAATTTGTGCACTGGAAGTTGATGGATGATGTGTTTCTTCTGAAATTGTTGGAGGTGCATCATCTGTGACAACAATATCTGTTTCGATGTTTTCAATTGTTTCAACTGTCTCAACTGTCTCTATCACTGGATTTAGCTTGGTCTTATTTCTATACATAAGCTTGAACTTAGTGTCAGAAGTAGTTTCTACAGAATAAGAGCCTTCCTCTCTTTCCCTTTTTGAATTTCTGTCCTGTGGGGCTGGAGTGAGCAGGATGGAACTAGTATCAACCTGTTTCTCCAACTTCTGTAAATTATTTTCCAACCACTCTGACTGGTTGGAATACTTTTCAATTTCATGCTTTGACTCGTGAATGAAAGGGTTCAATTCGAACTTAACTCTTAATTTACTTATAACACCCCAGGGGTCATATGACCATTTGAAACTGCTACTGAACTTAAACTCTTGTAAACATTTTTCTACTTCTTGTCCAACATTCCTACTATTACACATAAAAGGCCCTAGCTGGTTTTTAATCTTGAATTGGGTCTTCTTCTTAGCTGAAAGGAAATTGATCTCATCTGAATTCAAAATCTGTCTGATGTATTCTAAAGAAAATATCCTCATTGGAAGGTATTTGGGAAGCTTGTATGGAGTTAGTGAGCTTCCATACACTCTGATTTCTGTATGATTCTGGTATAATTACCAGTCTCCCGTTTTACTCTGATCTAACAACTGTAGAACCTTTTTGATCTCTTCACTGATTCCAGGCTTATTGCTACTTCTTAGCATATTAACAACTGCATAAACAAAAGAATCAATGAAGTCTTTGAAGTTGAATTCAGTGGAATCCTTTTTGATCAAGGATGTCCAAAAGACAATAGATTGGGGATTACCCTCTGTGTCCAGTTTTTGGAGTCTAACTGCAAACCTTTCTGATTGGAAAAATATAAACATATAAAACAAAATTGAGGAGTATTTGAATACTCCTTCTTCTTGTAGTTTGACTAGCTGATCATGGATTGCATCTGCTAGGTATTGGGCAAAATTGAAGGTTGTAGCTGGAGGTTGACTTGGGAAAAAGATGGATAGGAAACCAAGAATAGATGCACCTACATGTTCATCAATGAAATATCCTAAAATACATGACAACATGGTTACAATTTGCCTGGTTCTTTCTGAAAACATAGAAGCTGAGTATGGAGGATTGTTTTTAGGGGTTTCTACTGATGGAGGGAGGAAAGTTTGAAAGATTTGGAACCTTTTAGGGCAGTCCATATTTAAATAAAGCTCATTAAGGGTTTCAATGGATAATGGCACTTCATCAGGTTGTGGTTGAATCTGCAACATTTGATTGATAGATTGAGTAGTGATTGTGAATAGGATTTCTTGGTTTGGGGCCACTAAAGCTCTTTCATTGGGTAAATAGCTTATTTGGCATAATATGATGAGTTCTAGGAACTGATAGGTCTGTGGCAATATGTATTTGGGAAAATTTGAATCCCACAGATGGATATCATCTTCTTGGTCAACAAATTTATCATGGCTCCAACAGTGGAGCTCCAAAAGGTTGGAATCAGTTATAGTATCATTGATTTTGAAGTATTTATAGGCCAAAGGGGTGTGGTCGATATCTAAAACTAGTGGTTGAAGAGGATTTACGGTTTGTATGCTTTGGGAGGCCATCAATTTGTTTAATTTATTATTTTTTGTTCTTTAATTGATAAAGATAGGCACTCATGATTACCTAGAATAGTGGAATTTTGTCGTGGAAGAAGTCCAGGCAGCAGTAGGGTTTAATCTCAGTCAACAAATGGCTTTTTAGTCTCTTTTCGCAAATAAACAGCAATAGTGAAATAACTGTGAAGGGTGATATTTTATTACTTTTGAACGATGGGCTTATTGCAATGGTGCGGGGGTGGATTATTTCAAAAAATGGTGGTTTCATCGCATGGAAAAAGGCAGTCTGGTGGATTATCACACACAAAAAGGTGATTAGGCGGTTTTAGGATGAGGGGGTGCGATAAACTGTCGGAGTGCCACGTGGTAAGGGGGCTGGGGTATGAAAGCACCCATTTCACACCCCCCCCGCCCATTGGTTTTAAATTTTGGACGTTGACGGGTGCGAAAGGGATCGAGAGTCATTGGATATGGGTGGCGCCAATTGGACGATTGACGGGTGGTAGGATAAGTTGGGGGTTCAGAGATGTGGGGTCGGGTATGATATGCGAAGGTTTTTTAAAAGGATAGCAGGGCGTTAAATGAAAGTGGGGGTTTAAATAAAGTGTGACCCAGGGATTATATAAAGCATAAGGGTTTTAATATAAATATGTGTCGGGGAATCTATATAAAAGGTTTATGAAATATATTAAGTAGGTGGGTTAATATGATATCGGGGAAGGGTTAAATGAAGTGGGGCCCGATATATATTAAGTTTGCGCTTAAAACTATGCAAAAGTGGGTTTTGCATGTTTTATTTGAATAATGCAGAGTTAGTAAAGGGGAAGGGGTTTTTCAAAGGGAAAAGGGTTTTTAGGAGGGGATAAGGGTTAGGAAAAGGGGAAAGGGATTTTATCAAAGGAAAAGGGATTTTTTGCAAGGGAAAATGATTTCCAAGGGAGGGAGAAGGGATTTTAGGACAAGGGGAAATGTCAGAAAGACATTAGTGATATGAGATAAGCCAAAATGATGCTTTCCATAACTCCTGAAATTATCTTACCTACCCTTTATTTATCCTAACATTTTTTATTTCCTCTATTGGGTGCATTTGAGTTTGCTGACCCTTTTAATTTCTTTTGATAAGAAAACTAACCTATTTCTAACCTTGTACCTTCCAATGGCTCAGATTAAACTTATGAGCTCATTTTATTCTCTACCTAACTACTGATCTACCAAGATTAAATGGTTTGGTCAGATCTTTATTCACTAACTATTATGACATGAAATTTAAAGGCATGAATAATCAAGATTAAATTGTATGATCACCTTGAATTGTGGCATTTTGGACAAGCTGCACACAATTTTATTTGCAAAATTAAAGTAAAATAAGAGTAGTGCCATTTGAATGTGCAACACTTTCAGAATTTATTTTTGTTTCTTTTTGTGGGGTTCATATTTTATATATATTTTTATCTTTCTTTCTTTTGGTCCTTTGATTATTCTTTCAGGACATACCCTCTTTTCATTTTTTAATATGGGAAAACATTTGCAGAAAATCAAAGGTATGTACAATATTACAAGACTAAACACAGCCAATTCAAAATTATGATGCCTATTATTATAGGTGCCTAACATTCCTAAAGCAACCTCTTCATATGATCTAAGGCTTCTCTTTGTGATTAATTATATCAATTCTGAAGGCCCAGGCTGAGTTAAGGCTAAATTTAATACATGACTTTAATGCAAAATTGAAGAAGGTGTCTATCAACATATTATGTAGTAGAACTTAACATTATGGAGTAGACTTTTGTAGTAGACCTTAACATTCTGGAATAAAATTTTGTAGAAAACCTTAACATTTTGGGGTGGAATTTTGTAGCAGACCTTAACATTATGGAGCATAATTTTGTAGTATACCTTTGGTACTTGTCTACATATTCTTGAGAATACTTTGATATTGGTTTTGAAGGAAGTCTTGAGCAAGAAGCACCCTGTGTTGAAGTATTAAAGTTAGTTGTGAAGGAATGTGTAAGGGAATCTGTGGTGTTGATATGAGGTATGATGTTTGGCTTAATTTTTTAGTGATTGAATCTATTGTATTTGGGTCATTGTCCCTAATACGTGATCAGGGGATCAATTTTTAGTTAAAAAATTAAAGTATCCAGAAAGTCTTGAAACTAATGCCAAATCGAAGTGATCATCGTTCTGAATCTAATGATGTATGTTTCACCTCAATCTGACACCATATGTCCAAGTTATCATGTTCTGACCATTTGGCCAAACATCTAAAATTTGATCAGGGCAGTTGACTGGGTTGACCATACTGTTGAGTCAGCAGGGTACAGACCAACCAAACACTAACAAGTGGCATCCTCTAGTTTTGGCACATGGGCGCATTTGATTGGTTTATATAGGTTAATGTGGACCAATGAAGTGGTGCCACATGGCCTAGTCATGGGTTGCCACGTCGCACCCCAACATAGGCCAAAATTTTTGCATGGGCCAAAATAAGCTCCATGAGATATGAAGCTACAACCTTATGTCCATAAATCAAGTGCCTTACCAATAGGCCAATGGTAGTCCTTATTAAATATGATGCTGAAATTCCTATTTAAAGATATTAAATGGCACATTTAGGAGTTAGTGGCAAAATCAACTATCTAGAAGAATGCACCTGCGGCTAGCGAATTTGTAGCCTTGTTAACGATTTTCGGGGCAGATTTGTAAGACAGTTAGTGAGAAGGGCGAATTTGTGGGATGGTTAACAACCAAGTTCATGAGAGCGCTTTGAAGCTCATAATTTTTGGATTTTTTATTCAAACTGAGCTCAGAAAGAGGCTACTTAGGGGTTTTTGGATGTTTTGAATCCAATGGTAACCTCTAATTTCTTATTTTAGCACATCTAGAAAGTATTTTTGCAGGTTTGATACTAAATATGTATGGACCAGTCAGTGTTTGGAAGCAGTACTGGGAGGTATTTGGGCATGGAGAAGAATTTGTAGGAGTATTCTCACTTCCAGAAAACTACTGCAATAGTTGTAACCAACAAGGTTCAGCTCATGTTTAACTTCTCTCAGTGTGACGTTTTGTTGATGTGCTTCAATGTGGTATTGAAGGGTTCACATGATGCCTTTTTTAGCTCATTTTAGTTGAAGTATGTCATCTTTGTAGAATATGTGTTGAGTTGTTGATGTTGTGAGAGTTCTATGTATGAGAAAATTACATTGTAGGGGTAATGGCCACATGTTTATTTGCAGCAAAATTTTATGTACTTCATTGGTACTAAATATATGAGTGGTATAGTCATGTTGACAAGCCCAAAGATGTAGCACAGGAGGGGTGAACTTCGTCAGCAAATTTTTTTGTCTTGTTGTTATTTATGCCTTCTGATCTAAAAGGAGTCTATTAGTTCTGTTGTGCTAACTGTCCTTTCATTAATATAAACATGTACAATTTGTCTCCATATGTTTTCTTAAGGAATGAGAGTTTTATCCATGAAAATTAGATGAATTAGTGAAATTTAAGCATGTAAATAAGCCTTAAAAACACTGAACAATAGTGCATAATAGAGAAAAACATTCACACATAAGGTTTACACAGTAGGCATGATGAAGCAGTTCACCCCTCCTGGACTACATCTGCTAGTCCAACTCCCAATGACATGTCCCTCTTTTTCATTATGCTCAGAATTGTAAATTACATATGTTTAAAGGCCTCTAATGGTTGTTTTCTCTGCACCAATGGTTCAAGAATGCTCAAATTAGTCTAGGTAGACTCTTGTTTCACCAAAATTGGTCGAAAATTTACCTCCCCATGCATTTTCCCCAATGGCAGCTAGAAAAATTCCACTAAATGTGGAGACAGGCAGTTAACTTAAGTTAAATTGATGGAAAACCCTAAAATTTAGGGTGCCTCCAACTTTCCTGTTGGCATAGGCCATTAGATTTAACATAAAACAATTGGGCGGGATGGTCACATACCCCGCCATTAACTCCGCATAAACGTGATGGAACTCAGAGTTTTATGGTTCTCGCCAACCGTCTGCATTAACGATTATATAACTGCGCACATGTGAACGTATTGAATCCACCAGAAGTTATGGTGGTTAACACGACCGCCATGTAACAAATGTCATGACCACAGCATGTGACGAAGATTGCAGTTAATGTCGCCAGAATCGTTAGATAAACTACCCCCACTAACAGTTGTATTCTCCGCATAAGACATGTGAACAAGTGCTTGGCATTGACCATCGGGTTAAGTTTTAACCGTTGATTTTAGGTCACGGTTCTAGCATTTGGGAACATGAGGGGGGGCTGGCCCTTTGGGACTGGCCTCCCAAACCCCCAAATGTAAAACACATAAATGTTAAATTAACGCCGAAGACTATAGGGGTAAGTATCATGCGGTAGATGGAGTGGTTAACGGTCTTTGCAAGCGGATAGGAGGTCACGGGGTCGACCCCCTGGCTCCAAAAAAAAATTACCACATAAATCTGAGGACACATGGCAGCGTGCGGGCTTGCCACGTGTCGCTCATTCAATAATGCATTTCAAAATCCATCCAACGGCCAATAAACAACTTCGTACAATAAACAATCAGTGACCCACAATATGCCATGTGGCACCATCTTGTTGGTTGAGAGAAAAATGAAATATTCCAAGTATATACCTACTGACTGTACTTGCATGCTGATTGGGCATCTAGTCACAATTTTTTTTTATTTGGGAAAACAAAAAAAGCACGATATCTTCCTCATACGACATCGGTTTTTTTAACCGTTCGTGGCACCGGAATCACAACGACGAAACCTTTCTGGTCACTCAGGTTTGGACCTGTTTCGAGCACTTTTAATCTTGAGCATAACACATGATCTCTTGATCACACCTCCCCACTGGGAAGATTTGGAACCCAAAAGCTCTCCAGACTACTGAACATGAAGATGAGGAGGTTGTGTCGCCACTCTTCCAATCTTTATCCACTGAAATTTCCCTAATTTCATTAATTCGAGCTTTTCATGAAACGAAAAAATTTTCCTTGATTCCGTTGACCAACCATTGTTGTTTTTGACATTGTCATGCTGCATATTTACTGAACTTGCAGAACATCAATCTATCTCTGTAGTAAACATCTTGTTTGTACATTCGTCTATAATCAAAGGAAACTTGGAATTACTCTCACCTTGCATCCTGTCCTTATGGCAATTTTTTGCTGAATTTTCCTTGAACTTGTGTCGATTCCTGACCAAGTTTCTTCGCCAATGTACCATGCCTTTCTCAAACCAGCAATGAACATTTCTGAATCCTGTGCCTTCTTTTTCAAGTTGCTTTGCCCTCTCTTTGACCTTTGTAACTTCTTGCACTGACACTTTTTTTTCAACACTGTTCAACACCAATGTCAACTGCTGCAACTGCTTATCATCTTCTTTCAAAGACAACCTGGTTTCAAACTAAAACAACTCATTACATACATCAACATTTTTTTGAAAAGGATTATGCAAAAATTCTCTTTGTTTAATCATCATCACTGTCAAGTTTTGGCTTGCATTGACGAGCCTCTTCATCTGCCCTGCATTAACTAAGGTCTAGTTTTTTGCGATGAGCTCTCACAATATACTCCTTGCCATATTTGAATAAATGGTATTTGTTCTCATGGCGATGGAATATTTCTTTCCTGTCATACAAGTAAGGACTTCACACCACCATACCTGTTATATCAAGCGGAACAACATCTAATTCAACTGTGTCAATAAATTGTGCAGTTATTGCAAAGCGCAACACGCACTTCTTTGAAACCTGTAAATTTGCATCCTTACAAATCCACCCAAGTGGATATGGTTTTGGATGTGGAATGGTCTCAAGATTAAGTTTCTTTACCAAGTCTTCAGAGATTAAATTTTCTTGTGACCCACTGTCAAACAATGTGTCAACCTTGGTATGTTTGGAAATGACCCTCACATGAAACAGTTCAATTCTCTTTTCTTCATTTGGAGCATCTATGTGACACTTAGATATACTAGAACTAGGTTTATTTTCAATCTCTTTCCCCTTTATGTTCTTTAGTCCCATAGCTATGATTTTTGTTTCATCTCCTGAATCTGACCCTAGGTCTTGTTCAACTATTGCAACAGTTTTTCCTTTCTACTTGGCTTTCTCTTTGGCCTTCAAACTTTCTGGTTTCAACTCTGGATGAAGTTTCCAACAATGGTCCTCATCATGTCTAGTTTTAGAACAGTGTTTGCAAAATAATTTTCCCTTCTCTTTTTTAACATTTTCATTTCTCTTTTTCTTCCATTTGCCTTTAAACTCATTTTCCCATTCTCATCTAAATTTTGTTTTCCCCTTGCCTCTAAATGTGTGGCTTGAACACAAACTTCATCTAGGCTTGTAGGGTTAAACATGAGGATAGTATGTCTTAGGTAGGCATGTAAGCCTCCTATATACTTGAGAAAAGTGTCTTGGATATGCAAATCTAATCCTAATAAAAGAGCTCTTCTCCTAAATTCTTGAGTATACACTTAAACATTTTGTCCTTTCAATTGTTTAAAATTTTGCCAGTCCATTATGGCTTTCTGCATGTGAGCTAATGGATAAAATTGTTGTTTTATTGCAATAATGAAATCATTCCATGATAGAATAATCTTACCATACTTTTTGATCTCCTCCTTTGTCTTTGCTTCCCACCAAATAAGAGCCACACCTTCCATCCTCAATGAAGCTAGTTGGATTTTCGTGTCATCATCATGAAGGTTTTGAATTCTCAAATAAGCCTCCAATTTCCTAATCCAATTATCAAGCTTTTCTGCATTGACTTCACCATTAAACATTGGCAATTCAAAATTAATATCAAGTTTTAGAAAAGGACTTTTACCACTATTTTTTGACTTAGATGGCTGATGTACTGAAGATGAAATAGAGGATGATGAGGATGAAGATGATGGTGATGATGGTGACTTTCCACTGCCTCCATTTCCTCCATTGCCATTCTTTGATTTATCTTCATCATTGTGGCCTCCTGATGATCCCTGACCTTCCTTGTGAAGTTTGGATCCTTCTCTTTCTAGTCTTTCATTCCTTTCTTGATAAAGGACTCTCACCATTTCAATCATGTTAAGGAATTCTTTCTTGAACACTCTTTCTTCCTCTTTGGGATCCACCTATTCATGGGTTTCTTCTTCTCCTGGAGGCATGCTTGATGCTGCTTCTGCTTCTCTTGGAGTTGAACTAGGTGGTGGATAATGTGGAAATATTGCCCTCCTTTGTTGTGGCTCACTTTGAGAACCTCTTGCTTCTACCAATTTGCCTTCTCCTCTCTTAAGCTTGAGCCTAGTAAGCATGAAAACCCTTGAAAACAATTAACAAATCCTTGCACATAAAAACACCAGAGATAAAACTCTAGCTTTGATACCAACTTGATCTGAAAGGGGTGTATTAGTTCTGTTGTGCTAAGTGTCATTTCAGTAATATAAACATGTACAATTTGTCTCCATATGTTTTCTTAAGGAATGAGAGTTTTATCCATGAAAATTAGATGAATTGGTGAACTTTAAGCATGTAAATAAGCCTTAAAAACACTGAACAACAATGCATAACAGAGAAAAAAATTCACACATAAGTTTTACACAGTGGGCATGATGAAGCAATTCACCCCTCCTGGGCTACATCTGCTGGTCCAACTCCCAATGGCATGTCCCTCTTTGTCATTATGCTCAAATTGTAAATTACATATGTTTACAGGCCTCTAATGGTTTTTTTCTCTGCACCAATGGCTCCAAAATTCTCAAATTAGTCTAGGTAGACTCTTGTTTCACCAAAATTGGTCGAAAATTGACCTCCCCATGCATTTTCCCCAATGACAGCTAGAAAAAATCCACTAATTGTGGAGACAGGCAGTTAACTTAAGTTAAATTGATGGAAAACCCTAAAATTTAGGGCACCTCTAACTTTCCCGCCGGCATAGACCGTTATATTTAACATAAAACAGTTGGGCGGGGTGGTCACATGCCCCGCCATTAACTCTGCATAAACATGATGGAACTTGGAGTTTTACGGTTCCCACCAACTGTCTGCATTAACAATTATATAACTGCGCCCATGTGACTGCATTGAATCCGCCAGAATTTATGGTGGTTAACACGACTGCCATGTAACAAATGTCATGACTGTAGCATGTGACGAAGATTGTAGTTAACGTCGTCGGAACTGTCAGATAAATTGCCCCCACTAACTGTTGTATTCTCTGCATAAGACATGTGAACAAGTACTTCACATTGACCGCTGAGTTAAGGTTTAACCGTTGATTTTAGGCCACGGTTCCAGCGCTTGGGCGCGTGGAGGGGGGCTGGCCTCCCAAACCCCCAAATGTAAAATGCATAAACGTTAAATTAACACCGAAGAATATAGGGGTAAGTCTCATGCGGTAGATGGAGTGGTTAACGGTCTTTGCGGGCGGGCAGGAGGTCACGGGGTCGATCCCCCTGACTCCATAAAAAAATTTACCACATAAATTTGAGGACACGTGGCCGCCTGCAGGCTTGCCACGTGTCACTCATCCAACAACGCATTTCAAAATCCATCCAAGGGTCAATAAACAAATTTGTACAATAAAAAATCAATGACCCACAATATGCCACATGGTGCCATCCTGTTGGCTGAGAGAAAAAACAGAATATTCCAAGTATATACCTGCTGACTGGGCATTGAGTCACAATTGTTTGGGAAAACAGACAGAACGCGATATCTTCCTCATACGACATCAGTTTTTTGAACCATTCATGGCTGCGGAATCACAATGACGAGACCTTTCCGGTCGCTGAAGTTCAAACCTATTTCGAGCACTTTAAATTTTGATCATAACACATGATCTCTTGATCACCTTCATGGATTATGTGTGCTATGTTCATTATGTTTAGTTACATATGAATATTGATTCATGTTAAAGAGACATTGAATAAACATGTTGTTTCAAGACCCATTTTAACCTTGCAAAGCGTCGAAACACTCCTTTATTTGTTTATGAGATTCTGAGGAAAAGGAAAGAGAACGCCTCCTCCAATTTCAGATTAGGTGGTATCAGAGATCTATTTTTCCAAGTTGCAAGAATGGGCAGCAAAAAGAGTTTCCAAGAGCTAGAGGAACAAAATTTGGGTCTTCATATGGAAAACATTGAGTTGAGAAGGATGTTAGAGATGGTTGAAGAGGATAAGAGGCACATGCACTTTTTATTGTAATAAGTGCTTGATGAACAAGTTGCAGAAAGTTTTACTCCTATACCAGCAAGAGAAACCTATAGAAGCCAATATGTGGTCATGGTTCAAATAATGGTTTTGGACCATATGTGGAAGATTATGCATGTAAATTTTTCAAGCATCTTTAAGAAGCACACCATATGTGAGTTGATAAGAGTGGGGGGCTAGAGTCATCTACAAGTTGGGAATCATTATCATCATCTAAAGCTGAAAAGATGAATGACAAGTTTAAGGAAGTAATTAGCATTTCAAGTAATGTTCCTTCTGTTTATGTGCATAACACTTATTTTGCAGTGTTTGAGCAACATACCAAAGGCATAGGTATGAAGTTTCTTTCCAAGATGCGTTATGAAGGTGGAGGCCTAGACATAAATGGCCAAGGTATTACCAATCCAATCATGGTTGAGGAGTGACCAAAGTATATGGGATTTGTATATGGATGAAAGGAGTTTGGAGAGTGCTCTAAATGGTTTGAGGCACATCAAGAATCCAAGGAAGAGATGTCACCACCTTGTGATAATGTTCATTCATATCCCAAGAGGGATGAACAATTGAAGGGAACTTGCATGTCATCGTCCACTCGACTCCGTCAAATCTACAGCCCTAGAGACAGGTATAATTCTCATGGGTGTTTTCCAATGCATGGTAATTTTTACTACTTGTGGAATCAGTACCCTTGTACATTTTGTGATTCTTTTGACCATTTCATGGTTGTGTGTGAGAAATGTATGCTAATGGTTAAGAGAATGGATCATATTCCTGGCATCAAGAATAACGATTCTCCTTCACATGAGAGAACTTCTTTGTCTACAAACAAGATAAAATTATTCTAGACCCGTTGCAAGATTCATGGGCATGGCACTAAACGATGTTGGAAGTCACATCCAGAGCTTCGTTCAAAGAAAGGTAAACAAATTATGCAACATGATGCAAGGGAAGTAAGAGGTGGCCAAGAGTACTTGCAACAATCCTGAGCAAACTTCAAGACAAGATGGTGCAAGAAGAGAACCCACAAGCTTAGGAGAGGCAAGATTGGGTAGACTTATTGTAAATTGTGTAAATACTTGTTGTCATTACCTCTTTAGGTACTTTTTTAAAGTGAAAATTTATTGTCACTATGTTCAACAAGTAGATGTTTTTCATTTATGTATGTTTTTGCTTGTTATAGTCCACATGTTCAAGGAATTTTGTGAACGTACAAGATTGTTGTTCAAGCTGTCTACAAGTTTGTCATATGTTCACCGATACAAGTATTCGATTTGAAACTTGTGTGAATAGAGTCTTGTTTTTAAGATCGTATAAGATGACTATGTTTTGTAGACAAGGCCAATCATACCATGATGATTTTGCAGCAATGTACTACTCATGTACAAATTCAGCTTGAAGACGGTAAAGAAAATTTCTATTGTTTCTGATTTCCAAGATGGAGTCAAGGTTGTCTTCAATAGTTTAGACTTCAAGATGAAGTGTTTTTGGAGCCGTGCAAAGATGAGAGTAAAGAGAATGTTCAGATGCCACTCATTAGAATTTTTTTCCTGCAACACCGATAAAAATGATGGCTTAATTCTTAACAGGACATCATATCTTCATGAATATGATAATTGAAGTGGCTTAATTGGGGCTTAAAGGGAACCAATTGAAAATTTTGCATTTTGGATTGACTTTTTGGGTGTTTATGAGTTCCAACCTCTTTATATTGACTAGGGAAGTAAAATTTTGGAGTCCAAAAGTTCCTAGTGGGAGGTGTAATCAGGTGATCAATTTTTAGCTCAAAAATTAAAGTGCCCAGAAAGTTTTGAAACCATCGCCAAATCAAAGTTCTCATCGTTATGAATCCAACAAAGCTCGTTTCACCTTAATCCAACACTGTATGCTCAATTTATCACGTTCTGACCGTTTGGCCAAACAACTAAAATTTGAGTCAGGCGGGGTGATAGTGCAAGGTACATACCAACCAAAAGCTGAAAAGTGGCATCCTCCAGTTTCGTCACATAGGCAAATTTGATTGGTTTATACAAGTTGATGTGGACCAATGAAGTTGTGCCATGTGGCCTAGTCATGGGTTGCCACATGGCACCCCAAATAGGCCAAATTTTTTGCATGGGATAAAATATCCTCCTTGGGATTCAAACCTGCAACCTCATGTCCACAAATCAAGCACCTTACCAATAGGCCAATGATGTCCTTATTTAATATGATATCGAAATTCATATTTAAAGTTATTAAATGGCGCCTTTAGGAATTAGTGGCAAAATTAACTATCCAACAAAATGCACCGACGGTTAGCGAATTCGTAGCTTTGTTAGCGGTTTTCGAGGTGGATTTGTAGGATGTTAAGAGTCAAGTTCATGAGAGAGCTTGGAATCGTGTAAACTTTGGTGTTTTTATCCAAATTGAGCTCATAAAGAGGTTGGTTAGGGGTTTTTGGATGTTCTGAATCTAATGGTGACCTCTAATTTCTGATTTGAGCACATCTACGAAGTATTTTTTTCAGGTTTGAGACTAAAGGTGTATGGATCAGTTAGTGTTTGGAAGTAGTTCTGGGAGGTATTTGGGAATGGGGAAGACTTTGTAGGAGTATTATCACTTCCAGATGGCTACTGCAGTAGTTGTAACTAGCAAGGTTCAACTCAGGTTTAACTTCTCTCAGTGTGAAGTTTTGTTTACATGCTTCAATGTGGAATTGAAGGGTTCACATGGTGTTTCTTTTAGCTCATTTCAGTTGAAGTATGTCATCTTTGTAGGAGATGTGTTGAGTTTTTGTTGTTGTGAGAGTTCTCTGTAGGATAAAATTACCTTGTAGGGGTAATGGCCACATGTTTATTTGCAGAAAAATTTCATGTACTTCATTGATACTGAATATATGAGTGGTCTAGTCATGTTGACAGGCTCAGAGATGTAGACTAGGAGGGGTGAATTCCGCCAACAATTTTTTTTTTCTTTCTCTTCTTTATGCCTTGATGGATTATGTGTTATGTTCATTATGTTCAATTACAAATGAAGACTAATTCATGTTGAAGAGACATTGAATAAAATTGTTGTTTCAAGACCCATTTTTAACCTTTCAAAGCATCAGAACGATCCTTTATATGTTTATGAGATTCTGAGAAAGAGGAAAGAGAACAACTCCTCCATTTTTAGATCAGTATGAGAGCCCAATGTTAAGTCCCTATATTAATAGTGTAGTCCCTTATTATGTTAGTGTAGTCCCCCATATTGTTATTATTTTACCCCTGTAACCCCTATATTGTTATTATTTTTCCCTTACATTATTATTGTTAGGTTGGCTAGGATTACATTGTGGCCCCACTAGGATTATATTGTGGCCCCATGGACTCCTATATATAGAAGGAGGTTTTGTTCATTTGAATCATCCAAGAATTGTTCATTTATGTAATGTATTGGAGGTTGCCCCCGCGAAGTGGCTTATTTCTAAGGCGTTCATATCTCTTTTCTTCTATTTTTGGAGCCGGTTACACAACATTTGGTATCAGAGCTTTGGATTCTAGGGTTTCGCTGCTCCAAACAGGTCATCGTGGCATTTTCGCTATAACTTTTTTTCTACGAAGTTTCAGAAGCTGAAATTTTTAGGGTGCGAAGCTGAAATCCTGAGGAAGCTTGTCTAAAAATTTCAGACCTTGGTTCGCAATATTTACGGAGATATCATCTGTGGAAGTCAGGTCTTTTTTCAAGCTCCTAAACAGGTCATCGTGGCATTTTCGCTATAAATCTGTTTCTACGAAGGTTCAGAATCTGAAATTCATATGGTGCGAAGCTGAAATCCTGAGGAAATTCGTCAAAAAATTTCAGAGCTTGGTTCGCAATATTTTTTGAGATATGATCTGTGGAAGGTAGTGCTTTTTCAGGCTCCTGAATTTCATCTCAAAGAGGTGATCGTGGGAAAATTTCAATAACTCTCTCTCTGGGCATCAGATTGGAGTGCCGTAAAAATTGGTCGCAAGTACACAGACGGCAGTTTCGTTTCTATCAATTTTAGAGACAAAGGATGAAACAGTGACATGTGGCAAGTCGTACAAGTTTGATATACTGAACCAGTCCATAATTAGGTCATTTTGGGAGATTGGAAATAACTTTGTCTTGGAGAATCCAAATCAAGTCAGACCTGTGGCATTCAAAATAGAATTCAGAGGGCTACTTCAGTGCTGAATTTCAGATATTGAAGATTCGTAATCACAGAGATAATACAATTTCAATATCAAGCTCCTCAAAAGCAAGAAAAATGTGTGTATTTGTTTTTTAAAATTGCATAACGTTTGTTTGAAAAAGCAGTTTGAAGTGATTCCAAGGGCATATTGAAGAATATTTATCAGCATTGGGTTATATAATGCCTCCAAAAAATAATTCCATACCCATTAAGCCCTCAGAAATATATACAATGATGCATGAAGAGGAAGAATTGCAGTATGAGATATCAAAATTACGGTACCAAGTGCAACACGTTTCGATCTTACGAAGAGAAATCAAAGATGAAATAGATGGTTTAAAAGCAGAAATGGAGGCTAATTTGGATGGTTTGAAGGATAAAATAATAGCTAATATGGATGATAAATTAGTGGAATATCACTGCGAGCATCAACAACAAGTTCTCCAACTCTCAAAGGATAACCCAACTTTGGTGCAGAATCTAATGAAACAACAGGAAGATCAACATCACATCGAAAGAAGTTATGAAGTAGTCATAGAAACAAGAACTCGACAAGTACGATCAATTTCAGAGTATCTCAGCAAGTGGAAGAACTTTCCTGTAAAAGATTCCACATGGGAGGATGAGAATTTTATACAGAAGCATCAAGAAATAATCAAGCGTTGAGGACAACACTTGTTTGAAGGAGAGGGGCATGTTAAGTCCCTATATTAATAGTGTAGTCCCTTATTATGTTAGTGTAGCCCCCTTTATTGTTATTGTTGTACCTCTGTAACCCCCATATTGTTATTATTGTGCCCTTACATTATTATTGTTAGGTCGGCTAGGATTACATTATGGCCCCACTAGGATTATATTGTGGCCCCATGGACTCCTATATATAGAAGGAGGTTTTGTTCATTTGAATCATCCAAGAATTGTTCATTTATGTAATGTATTGGAGGTTGCCCCCTCGAAGTGGCTTATTTCTAAGGCGTTGATATTTATTTTATTCTATTTTTGGAGTTGGTTACACAACACCCAAGAAGACTCTATTTTGTCTTTTATTCTAAAGGGTAGCAGGGTGGTGTTAGGCAAGGGAGTTGTAGATTCCTTTAGGAAGTTGTTTCATCCTTTCAGTGGGATCTGGTAAATCTTGGGGTTGTGGCCCTTCTAGTTGTATCTGGTAAACCCATAAGTTGTAACTTCCCTTTTAATATAAATAAATTGTTACACACACACACACACACACACACACACACACACACACATCTTTTGTTCCTTTGATGTGATGTTATTGGTTAAATGTTTTGATATTCAATTTTAAGAAATAGTGAAATATTGATTCACCCCCTCTCTTAGTATTTCCAATAGTTTTATGTTACCTCATTTGGATGAAAAGTGACTAACGATGTTGAATGATGGAAAATGAGAATAATAAGAATGTAGTCAATTACAAATAGTTTACAGTTTTTAGAAGAAAACATGTCAAGTAAGTGAACGTTTTTTTAAGATGTAAATTCAAGTATTTTATTTATGGTTGAATTACTGTAACACATGAATCAATGCACGTCATCAATATTTGTTTGTGCTTACACTAAAATAAATGCACACTATTAATATAATTACTTTTAAATTAATGTACATCATACACCTAGTTACATAAAATCAAAAATCAACATCTACACTGAAATCAATGCATCTATTTCAGTGAAAAAACAAAATATTCATAACTTTCTAAATCCAACTTCTTTTACCTTTTGTTTTGTAAAAGCCTTAATTCTCCTTTCTATATGGTTAATAATGTTTAATATTATATAATACTATATAATATCTATATTTGTCTCAGTGTCTCTCTTTCTTCTTCCCCCTTTCTCTCCTCTCCATCTTTGTATTTATCTCCCTCCCTCCCTCCTTCTCTCCCCCCTCCTTCTCTCTCTCTTATATATATATATATATATATATATATATATATATCTGCCTTTCCCTCCCTCTCTCTGTCTCTCTCTTATTCCCTTTCATTTCCCCCACCATCTATATTTATACCTCCCCTTCGTTATCTCTCTATCTCACACCCCCAAACACACATGCTCTCTCATTCCATATATATCTATCTCTCCTTCTCTTTCTCTTCTTCCCTTTCTCCCCCCTCCATCTATATCTCTATTTCCCTTTTTCTCTCCTTATTTATCTCTCTATATCACTGCCTAACATACACACTCTCTCTCCATCTCTCTCTCTCTCTCTCTTATCACCCTCTATTATGAGCAAGAATTTTGGGGAAAAGAATCGACCATCACCGACACAAAGTCCTAAGACCCCAGAAGACGAAAATTCTCCAGATCACGACTTTCTAAGAAATCTACAAACACGAATACCACAAGTGAATTTTGAAGGTACTCAATACTATACTAGGTCCCCAGAAAGGAACCTCTTTAAAATTAAAATGAAATACCTAAATATGATGGTAACGACCGTAAGGGTGCCATCATTTGGGTAAACAAAATGAACACCATTTCTCTAGCAAACACACCGTTAGGTTCGCAGGAAAAAGTCGTAACAGCATCCAACTACCTAGAAGGAGAAGCATGCGACTAGTTTTTGTGGTGGTCCTCTAAATGTAGTGGTCTTTCGTTCAACTGGGAAAATTTTAAGAATTCTCTATTGAAAAGGTTTCATGATGAGGAAGAGGATGATGTATACGGAAGATTTTTTCACCTCAAACAGAAAGGATTGGTGAGTGAATACATTCACAAATGGGAAGTATTAGCAGTAACGCAAAGAGGGTTTTCAGACGAAGAATCATTAAAAATGTATCGTTGTGGCCTTAAATATTACATTCGATAAGAATTAAAATTATGTAAACTCTAAACCATCGAAGATTCTAGACACACAAATTAATTATTGAAAGAAAACAAGGCTCAGAACTACCTCTTTCAAAGAAGACAAAGACCAACAACTACATTCAAGAAGAAAAGAAACTAACAAATGTAGGTATTGTTGAAACGATTGGACAACATGAAACATATGCCTTAACAAGAAGCTGTATAATTATGAAGTCGAGAAAGAATCAGATGTTTCAAGTAATGAACCAGAAGAGAAGATTAAAAAAAAAAGAGTTGTCGCAAATGCGGAGAACAATGGTCTCCAGGACATAAATGTGAAGACGCATCCCTGCACTACTATAAAATAGAAGGAGGGAGGCAAGTTGAAGTTCAGGCATGGGATGAAGAAATCATTGTCACGCACAGTGAAGAGTCAGATTCTGAAGAACCATCATTAGCGGCAATCTCATGTGACTGGGAAATCCATGATGAAAACTCCTCTGAAAATAAAAAAACAACAAGCAATTACAAAATACATTCCACCACATCTTCGAAACAAGAGATACCAATCTTTAAGAAGAAATATTAAGCATATTATGCCCCCAAAAAATATGAGGAAGAAACCATGTCCTAAAACCCTAAATCTCAAAGGGCTCATCAAAGGCAGAGATGTCGTTATACTTTTATATTCTGGTAGTACTCACAATGGTACAAAAATTGATCTTGTTAAACAACTTGATCTTTTTATATGCCCAGTCAAGGACCTCACAATATCTGTCACTACTAGTAAAAAGTTCAAGGAAATAAGAGAATGTCGTAATGTTTCAATCCAAATACAAGAACTAGAAGTGCAAACAGATCTATTTTCCCTACCACTTAAAGGAATGGATATAGTTATGGGTGCGGAATGGTTAACGCAACTAGGGAGCTATACAACAAACCTTGAAGAACAATTCATGGAGTTTAACTGACAAGGACGATGTTATAAATTAAAAGGTGTTAAAACTTCCAGTTCCAAGGAAGGTATTAGTACTCATGATAAAAGCACCAATAAATGAAGAGATGCCACTCCATCGCACCAATGTTCGATTAGAGAAGACCATTTTGGTTATGTTTTGAGGACAAAGCGTCTTTAAAGGGGGTGGAAATGTTATGAATAAAATGCTCATAACTCTCACTTAAAATAAATAAAATATTAAATAATTAAGATAATTAAATTAATTAATGTCTATTTCAATTATGAAAAGACTTGAGGTCAATAGTCATGAACTTTTATCTTCGTGGCTAGTCAATGCCTATAAAGGCACACCACCATGAAGAATTGTAAACAATCCATTCATATCTTATTAATACAATTTACTTACCTTACAAAATAAAAATATGCATACAAATATTAACAGTTGCGTAATATTTAACGTACCTCTCCCTTCACCTTTCTCTCTTTATGTGTTTCTTCTTCCCTCCCTCTTTCTCCCATTCCAACTCTATCTATCTCTCCCTCCCTCTCTCCTTCTCTCACTCAAGTCCTCTCTCTTTTCCTTCCTCTCTCTCCCTCCTCCCTTTGTCTCTCCCCCCATCTCTCTCTCTCTCTCTCTCTCTCTCTCTCTCTCTCTCCCTCTCTGCCCTCCAACTCTGTCATTATCTATATTACACATCAATGTTTTACATCCATGCAAATGATGCCAAATCTAGATCTTTCATCATCTGAAGAACTGTTGTCATGAATCTCCATGAAAGATGGAAGAAATACCTCTCGATGAAGTATAAGAGTCCTGGATTACATACCTAAAAAACCCTAATTTTTGAAGATCGTCGCAGATACCCAAATCACAACCCGCGATATCGCACTCTTAAAAGTAAATGAGTAGTGATTCCATTGTGAATTTCCTTCATTAAAATTACGATGATATTTTTACATGGGTAAAAATAAGAAAGGTAAAGAAGCTTCTATTCTAGAAGCCTTGAGAAAGGTATCTATTCAAAAGCAGTGGATATTGGGCTCGAGTTACTTCTATCTTAGATATAATTCCTTCCATTATGGATATTATTCCTTCCATTGCGGATCTCACAGCTTCCTTAGTGGATCTCAACTTCAACTCTTTCCCTATAAGTAAAATGCACTCAAAGAGTATTGGGTTGCCAATTTTGACTCTTGAGCTATACTTACATGTAGTCCAAGTATCCATAGGAGAATTTTTTATTACAAGGTTTGGATTGGGGATAATTGGGAAGAAGCCTCCATCATGAAGGCACTGGGTTGTAATATTCTCCTTTTATTCAATTTAATACAAACTATATTTATTTCTCACATCCATTATCATAATGTTTGTTACAAGTTTCCTTGATCGCTTGTATGGGTTTGATTAGATCATTTGTATATTGTGTGCTTTGATCATTTTTTTGTTAGTGTCTTTGTAGGTATTGGCTCAAAGCATTGAAGATGGGATTGAAAGCTACATCATGGTCATCATCAAGCATTTTGATAAAAACAGTATGGAACAACGAGGAATCCAAAGAAGGACGACGATCAAAAGGTGTTGAAGAAGAATCAGAAGCAGAAGACGAATCAGAAGTTGAGGAAATAGCTGAAGATGAATCAGATGCTGAAGCAGGGTCTGAAGAATGATGACTAACCTATGATATCAAGGCAACAATCTGTGATTCATTAACCACAGATCAACCTTGATTAGAAGAACGAGAAAACGTCCTAAGTAACCTGTCAAACTTGGCAGCGTGCTTGTCTTTTGAGCACTCCTCCAAGAGATGAGCCTTCGCAGCCGAATCGCCATCTAACACATTCCAGAGAGAAATAGAGATGCAATTTTCTAGATCCACATGGAGAGAGAAAAGCTTTCAAGAAATAAAATACAACTCCCTTCTTAATTTCCCGATCTCAGATCTACTTAAAGCTAAACTAGTTTTAAGAAAAATATATTTATTTTTAGAATAATTAAGAGGATGTGTAATACGAGCAAATACCAGAATCAATGATGCATCCCTACATCGCTTGAGGAACGTAAGATCAGAAATTTTCTTAGCCATTTGAAAACGAGAACGTTCAAAATGACATGCCTTATCAGCCCCCCTTGCTTATTTCTCCTCTTCTTCCTTTTCCTTGATTTTGTTTATATTTTACCCCCTAGTAATAAATTATTTAATATAAATTTCTATCTATTATTTTAATATTTATTAATCAATTAAATAATTTTAATTAAACATTGCATAATACATTTTATTATAATATTTATTAAAATAAAAATTTTATTAATCAATTTAAAACTCTAATTAAATATTACATAATAATAATTCTTACTTTATTATTATATGATTTATTGGGTCAATATTTAGTTTTCTTTTAATAATTTTAATTAACTAATTAACTAATAAAAGTTCTTATTTATTATATTATTTATTTGGTCAATATTTATTTATCGCTTAATAATTTTAATCAACTAATTAACTACCTCAATAACTACTAGTTTTTAAATGGCTAGTTCTAATGGCTAATTCCGGGCAATGATGCATCCACACTATTTATTCAATAATATCAATTGGCTTTTTACTTTTTCCTAAGGATGAACCACATTAGTTGGTTTGAAACATCAACCAAATCCTAATGATGTGATTAATTCGAAAAGACATTTATCTAGTATGAAATTTCTTGGAAGGTGTACCAAAAATATTTCACATAAGTCACAGGTGACTAGTGACCCTAACAACAATTGTGGTTGCTTATACTTCATATCTGCAATAAAAATGTGAGAAAAACCTGCAGAAAAATAGGTGTATGTTGTTAGCGCTGGAATTGGCACTTGGACTGCTTCAAGTGCTTGACCAATCACATCCTAAGCTCTAGGGTAATTTAATGATTTGAATTATATAGTTGGTAGGTGGTTAAGGCTCTCAATCACTGAAAATGGCTTCTGATAAATTCACTATCACACCAATGATGGTATTTATACCTGATATGGTAGCAAAAGATAAGTTTGTAGCTTATGGTAGGAAGAAAGTGTGGAATAACAGAAGGGACAGTGGGTCTGCAAGGCAAAAATCCACTGCTTTGATGAAAAATAACACAAGAATCAGTTTGACAATATATCAATAAGAGAAGGCTATCACAAGACTTACAATAATCTTATTGAATATCATGAAACATCACTATCATAAGGAATTCTCTTTAACCAGTAATTATGCACATCTCATCAAGAAATCTCACTAAGACAAACTGATAAATGTTGATAAGACACATAAACACATCAAGAGGCTCATAAAAACATATAACAACATTTGAAATTACAAATTGGAACTGAAGAGATTTAGGTATGGAAACACATAAGAAAAATCAACAATACACATATCAAGATGGTAATAAGTCCTCAAAAGTCTTCTTCAATATCATTAACCGAAAGCAGTACACTGATCACATGAGTATAAGATTCACAAAACATGAACCTTTTCTCCATTGAGTTTCATCATATATATACAAGAGATATTATGCTGATATTTCCACAAAAAGTGTGAATCTGTTCTCGAGGAGTTATTAAATTCCTATACATAAGGTGAAGCTTATCCTTAACCATAATACAAAGTAGTGCAACATAATAAAAATAAGTAGCATGATGGCATATAGTTCGAAGTGGCTGGAGCGATGTGGAAAAATGCTGGCAAACTACTCCTGTTTTATGGTATAACCACTTCCTCAACAAGTGAAACTAAAAAATGAAGATGACATTTGGCACTTTCCCCCCAAAAATGCAAAATTTGCCAATTGAATCTACTATTTGGAAGAGAACTTAATTAGTTTACGCTTGGAAGAAACTTATTCTATTTATATTGCATGCATGTAATTAGTCCTCAGTAACATCCTTCGAGACTTGAAAAAAACTGCCTCCACTTCCTTTATACAAAAAATTAGTAAATAATAACTACCCTTCAGAAACAAGTAGCTATTATTGGAAATTATGTAAATAGCTGCATTTGTTGATTAAACCAAAATGTGTGTGAATCTCCTTCTTTGACTTGCCTAAATTTTTTAAATAAAATCAAGTATAGAAGAAAATATTTTGAGGGAATCTGCCCTAGTAAGCCTTTTAGCTTTTCTTTTTCCTGCATGCTTTTGTTTCTGAGCTCTGGTCTTCTTGGCTTCCTTTCATGGGCTTTCATCAACATTTATGGTTTCATCTGTCAGTCTAGGATTAGCAATGAGTTTTTTGTTCAGTATTAGCTTGTTTTTAGTCCTAGTGTGAGGCCTTTTGAGGTATGGGTTGGGAATATAAGAAACCCCTCTTCTTCTTTGCATCATACTGCTAGACTGACCTACCTCATATTATGTCTCTGATAAATTCTCATCAGTATTGTCTTCCTTGAAAGATGAATAGGAGTGAATTATGTTATTGTCCTTTCTTTTGGTAGATGTCTTGGATGTCTTAAGAGAAGAAAACAATTGAGCTAATGTTGGTTCTCCTTTTGAAGGGGTGTCCCTGTTTTCTTCTTGCTCTTCTACAAGTGCTGGAACAGAGTGTTGAATTGGTACTTTAGGGCTGGCTTCCTCTGAAGTTTGTTCTGCTAGGATCAACTTCCTTATGCCTCTATGTCTTGAGGAAGAGGCTATGTTTTCCTCACCTGTAGACTTAACTTATTTATTAGGCTGAGTTTTCCCTTGCTTGAATCTAATGGAATGTTCTCTTATGAATGATGCTAACTTTTGGGGTTCCTTTGAATATTTCCTTGTATAAACCCTTTCTGCTGGCTCTACCATTGGTATGGGAGTGACAGGTTTAGATCTAGCTCTCTTAGTTGAACTTCTAGTTTGTCTACTTGTTGATGGAATAGACTGAGCTACTTGTGAACTATTTGGCACAGGTGTTGAGCCAGTTTGTTCTTGGGAATTCTTCTTCTTAGGTTTCCCTACCCTCCTCCTAGAATTGATGCTACCAAACCCTTCATCTGTTAGAAATTTTTCCCAGGTAGTTCTCTTTTTATTAAGGTGATAGACCACCAACATCTTGATTAAGCCTCTATGATAGAGGTTATGCAGGGAATAGTTAGGGACCTTCTGCAACTTCAAAGACATTTTAAGCAAGGATTTGTAGAGAAATAAAGGTAAATTCATAGGTCTGACACCTAAGATGTGAGAGAGAAATCTCACTTGATACTAATGAACAATTGAGAATCTTCCCTCACAAGTGATATAGCGTTGCACTGTAGTTATAACATGCTGCCATTCTGGCCTAAAACATGAAATATGCACAGTATGAGTCTAATTGACATTCACATGCTCAGGTTTGAGGAAGGCACTTACATCAGCTTGCAACATTTTATTTTTGAATCAACATTCTACAGTGGTTGAAGTCTGAGTAGCCCTGGCTATAATGGTCTCGACGATTTTGAAAGTTTTGCTTCCAAGCTTGAATTTCTCTCTGTCAAAACTTTCAGCAAAGGCTTGTGCAACATCTACATTCCCCCTTGCGAATTTCTGTAGAAACTTGTACCAACCCGCTTTGAAATTGGGGCTTTACTCTAGCATCGACAAACCTGGTATTTGCTGGCTCGAAGCAGTTAAAATTTCCACCTTTACCCATCCTGCTCAACGCCTAAGCTTCTTTTATGCACAACTATTCAAATTGGAGGTAAAAACCCTACACACAGCCCCAATTTCTTGCTTTGGGATGATAAACTGGTTGTTGGAAAATGTAACTCTGTTAGCTGTAACCTTCTTGGAGAACTCGGTCATGAAAAACAATGAACCTAATCCTTTGGAGTCTGCACCTTTAATCATGGTATGGTTTTAATTGACACGATTTGAAATGATTGAAATCTGAGCACCAAGTCACCCCATACAATACATCACTCCTCCGCATCATTAAAAATTGATACCTTGTACCTTATTTTCTGCTTCAGCCTTAATGGGTAGCTATAGGTTAGCTCCACCAGTAATATAACCATTCCCTTATCATATTTATTCTAAGTTAGAAATAATTACCCTTTTAAAAAGAATAATATCTCATAACATCTAAGATCTTCAATTAATTTCAAAGGAGAATTATATTTTCTCTGAAAAAAGTTCCTTGCAGCTCCTTATGCAGTTTTGGGGAAATAGCTACTTTTATCTCTATGTCACCAATGAAACCAAAATCACACTCCTGAAGAAATAGTTTCCTTTTCAAAAGAGTAGTTATTATTTCAGAAAGAGAAGCTATTATTTTATTACCAAAATGACCAATAAATTTGAATCTAACCTAAGTTAAAACAATGGTTTTAACTTTTTTATATGAACCTAAGACACAATACCACCTAAAAAACTTGAAAATATTTTTGGATTTGAGAATTTTTTTGCATTTTATTAAAAATGATTAGAACTTTGGCATAGGCTAGGGAATAAGAAAAAATTTGAAAACAGTGATACAATGGTGGTTAGACTATTAACATTTATAGTGCTAACAGTGGCTCCTATTGGGGATGAAGTCCTCCCTGTGAGGCTTCAAGGACTGTAGACTCAGTGCCTTAAAACTTTTAGGACTCTAAAAAATTTAGGAACATATGACTAGAACTGACCTTTCACTGACTGGACTCAAGACTGACCATATTTACAGACACAAGTACCATTGGGCATGGAGTTTTATTGACACATCACTCTGGATATTTACAATGGAAATGACTAACTAACTTATCAAACATGGAACTTTTTAAGAAAATGACCATTAACTAGACCTCAATTCAGTTGATAATCATCTAGATGCTTGAGAAAAAATGTATTGTTTTCCAAAACTTGAGCAATTCTGAATGGCCCAAACCATAAATTATCGAACTTACCATGCTTTTTATGGTCTTCCCTTCTAACATCCTAGCACAACGCCAAATCATTTTCCTAGAATAACTGTTGATTTTCTCTTTTTCAAAAACATATTTGACTTTGGTATGATATTTTTGTACTTTGTCCATCAATGATTCTTTGATTTTATGAACTTCTATCAGTTGCAACATTCTCCTTTGAATTGGATTTGCATCATCAATTTCATCTTGCAGAAACTTCATAACAGGAAGGGATAATTGTAATGGCATTACAACATCAATACCATAAGCAAGTTGAAAGGGAGACATGCCAATCGATCTTTTTCTACTCACCCTGTTTGCCCAAAGAGAATGAACCAACTGAGTGTCCCAATTTCTCTTATTTTTAGGCATCATATTCTTAATGATTCTCACCAAGATTTTATTGGATGACTCGACTAACCCATTACCTTGAGGGTCATAAGGTGTATAATGAATCAAATCAATACCATATTTCTGACAGAAACTATTCATCTTAGTAGATTTAAAAGCCATTGCATTGTCAGTCACCAATTTATGAGGACAACCAAATATTGACATAATATTTTCCAACAGAAATTTGATTATTACCATGTCAGTGGCATTCCTAGTTGGAACAACTTCAATCCACTTAGTAAAATAGCCTGTCATTGTAAGAATCCATCTATTTTGTCCTGATGAAGGTGGATGAATTTCGCCGATGAAGTCTAATCCCCACTGTTGGAAAGGAACATCTGCTGAGATAGGAATAAGAGGTAATGGAAGTAGCTTCTGCACCATCAAAATTTTGACATTCAACACAAGTCATAACTTTGGAAAAAACATCAGAGAAAAGAGTTGGCCAATAATAGCCAGCTCTTAAGATTTTGTTTGCAGTAGCTTTCCAATACAAATTTCCACCACACACTCCTGCATGTATCTTTGACATGATTTTTTGTGACTCAGCTTAATATACACATCCTAATTAGACTCCCACAGGTTCTTTCCATTAAATATGGTTTTCCAATATGCAATACTTAACAACTTTCAATTTAAAAGCCCTTCTTTTTGACTTCTCCATTTCAGGGGGACAACTGAAATTTAACAAAAAGTACACTATATCCTTATAGCAATTTGAATGAAAAATTTCAGGATAATCAGATATACCTTCTCCATATTTTTCCTCATATACCTCCATGTTCAGATCTATAGCTTTGCAATTAGATTCAGCCATCAAGCGAGCTAAGACTTGTCCTTTTATCAATTTAGTAAGTCTGATCTCAATATCAAATTCCAAAATCTTGGTTAACCATCTACCCCTCCTGCCATCTGCGTCTGGATGCAACAATACATCTTTGACAATAATATTTATTACAAAAGAAATTTTTTTTGAATGTAACACATAAATTCGAAAAGACTTTAAAGCCTTAAATAGTGCATATGCTTGTTTTTCAATCTAGTTGTACTTTAATTCAACATTTCTTAAAGCAAAAATGAAAAATGAAATAGGTTTTTCTAAACCTTCTTTGTTCTTTTGTAACAAAACAACTGCAATTGTTTCTTTTGAAGCATATCAAAAATCCGAAAATATTTTTCAAAATCAGGGTTGATTAAAAATGGAGCTTTAGTCAAGGCAGACTTGATTGCTAAAAAAGAGTTTTTTTGCTTCATCTCGCCACATGAATTCTGCATCTTTCTTTAGCAAGACATTTATATGTTTGATTAGCTCTGAAAAATTTGGGACAAAATGCCTCAGAAAACTAATTTTCCCCAAAAATGATTGTAATTCTTTTTTATTCCTTGGTAAACCAATTTTATGAATAGCCTCAACTCTCCCTGGATCAATACAAATACCACTTTTTTTCACAATGTTTCCCAATAATTTTCCTTCTTGAACAACAAAGCATGAATTCTTTGGGTTCAAGGACAAACCAATTTTTTTTGCATTTGTCAAAAACTTGTTTCAAATGTTTCAAATGATCTTCATCAGATTTTGAAAAGATTGTAATGTCACCCAAGTAAATGACTACAAATTTGTATTTTTCTCATGCAAAGGCAATATCCATTTCCCGCTGAAATGTTGCGCCTGCATTCATTAGACCAAATGGCATCTTGTTGTACATGCATGTTCCCCAGGGTGTAGTAAAAGCTGTCTTCTCTCTGTCTTGTTTATCAACTGAGATTTGATTATACCCTGAAAAGACGTCTATCATTGAATCTCTTAGAGCCCATAACTTTATTCAAAATATAATCCATCTTGGGTAATGGATAGTTATCCTTCAATGAACACCGATTCAAATTGCAGAAATCAACACAAATTCTAATTTTGCCATTCTTTTTTCGAACTGGGACTATATTAGCTACCCAATTAGAAAATATTAAAGGCAGAATTACTTTTTCTTCCCATAATTTTCTGATCTCTTTTTCAATAATAGAAGCAACATGGGATTGATATGCCTAATATTTTGTGCTATCGGCTTAGCTTATGCTTTTAGAGGAATTTTATGCTCCATTATACCTCTATCTGCATATTGTTTCAACAGCATGAAATATTTAGTTCTAGTTTCCAGAGAAAGAAATTTAGAAACTTTAACTAATTTAGGCAGATCTTCTGTACCAATATTGCAATCAATTGTACTCCCTCCATATGCTTTACTTTTAGGCTTTAAAAAGACATCATTATGGTCAAACAATCTTTCTAAAGGAACTAAGCCTTTAGGAATGTAGTTAGTTTTCAGTTCAATAATGTCTTTCCCAGCCATGGTCTTTTGAAAGACTTGTTGTTTTGATTTTCAACAATGTTTTGCTCATTATCAATTTGGATATCTGCAAACTCTTCAACATGTTCCAAAAATTTCTGAATTTCTTTGTCATCTTCAAATACTTGCCAGTATTTGATATTGTCAGGAATGGAAAGTCTATTTTTTATTTGAACATCATATGTTTCTTTGACATCAAGAGCAACTTTAAAATTACTAGCAACTATGGCTAGTGAATCAAACATTTGATTTTCCTCTCTAGTGACAAAATTTACATTGAATGCTGAAAAATAATGCTCAATCAAATCCCACACTTCATTCCTATAATTTTTCAATTTGGAATTTTTCACTTGATAGTTGTTTCTCACCTTCCTTATCACCAATTCCGAATCACCAAAAGCAATTAGTTTTTCAGCTCCCAAATCTCTTGTTTCCTTCATACCCAAAACACGTGCCTCATATTCAACAGTGTTATTAGAGGTAGCAAATTGCAGTTTATATGATGAAGTTACCATTTGATGTGTGGGAGGAAATGAGAACTACACCAGCTCCCGATCCTTCTCTTGATGAGGCTCCATCAAAGTATAATTTCCAAATCTGTCCTCCTTCTAAATTATGCTCATTTTTATCTTGCAAATGTTGTTTTTCACTGATTTTAGGCTGGAAATTGTTGTCATCAGCAACAAGGTGTAATATGGATGACCCTAATTCCTTCTCCTCTGCATATATAGGATTATTTGAAGGATTATGCTGATCACTTATGATATAGGCCATTTGGGTTTCCCTATACAACCTCCTGAATTCCCCTCCAAACACTGGGATTGTGGCATATGACATATCCATTTAAAGAGTGCCTCTCAATTTTTTAGACTAGGATCTGGAAAGAAGCATCCAAAATCTCGAAGGTATGTGAGCAACTACTATGTCCATCACTAAACGTTTCATAGGAAGTTGGGTAAGAGAAACAACCAAGTCTTTAATCACTCCTAAACACTTGACCTTTTTGGAATCAAAAGTGTATAGGTCATGGTATTTCTTAGTGATTTCTAATCCTAATTCATCCATCACTTGCTTTTTCATTAGATTGTTAGAAGCCCCAGAATATAATAAACAATTATGCAACAATTTTTCATGTACATTGAGTGAAAGATAGAAAGGTGGTGAATTATCATCATTTTGGTCTTAGACATGGCTGCCTAAGTAAATAGTAGGATGTTCATCCTAAAGATTGAATGAATCAGGAGCGAGAGGTAGTTGTAATAGACTTTTAAATGACTCTTTGTATGCTGGATTTTTCAACAATTCAAGAAGTGGGACATGGATCTTGATTTTATTCAGCTTTGATTTGAAACTGAAATAAAGAGGAGCTAGTTATTTATTTTCTGCAGAAATTTTGATGATTGGGGCATAATAAGGAGGTGGAGGGACATCATTGACTTTTGCCTTTTGTTTAGTAGCTTGTTTGTCAGAATATGATTTTTGTTGAGGTTGTTGGACAGAACCTTTCGACCTCAAAGGATAATTTCTGGTTTGATTTTCTTGCTGTTTTTTCTCATTTTGTGCATGAATTTGAGCATTCTCATCATCTAAAAAGATATTTATCCTTGATTGGTCTTCATATTCTTGCAAATTCAAATAATTTGACTGTGATTTTTCTCCTAAAATATTTATGTCTTCATTTTCTTCCTCACGTTCTTGCTGCTCTTCTTCAGCAAAATTATCCAGTGGAGGCTGAACATTTTGATAATCAACATTCCTCCTTGGGCGCTATAATATTTGTTGAGGCTGAAAAGGTCTTCTGAAGGGAGCCTGATTTCTATTGGATTGATTTTGATTGGCTCTAGCAACTAGTTTGTTTTCTAACTTCAATTTTCCCATTTTAGAAGCAAGTTCTGTAATCAAATTGAGCATTTGATCAATCTTTTCTTTTGCTGTAAAAGTTTTGGAGGAAGAAGGTTTTTCTTCTTTCATTTTCTTTTTGTCCTTTGCTTCTTTCTCCTCTTCCATTTTCAATTTATTTGATTCCATAAGATTAGACTGCACTCCAATTGCAGCCTCTTGCATATCCATCAATGTTTGTGCTTTCTCAGCTCTTAACCACAAAGCAAACTCATAATCTAAGGCATTGGAAAAAGTTATCATCACTGTGGTTTCAGGAGGTTTGAATTATGTTATCAATCTAAAATTCCCAAAGGTTTCTCTTGTGTTTCAAAGAAATATCAGAGGTAACTATCAACCACTTTTGGAGATTAGGATCTAACCTTCCGAATACTCAGAGAGGGCTCTCCCTTAATGATTTAACTTTATTTTTTTAATAGATTTTAGGCTAGTTATGTATGTTTGATTGGGTTGGTTTTTTATTGGTTTTGGTAGGTAGGTGGAATTAATGATTTAGATGAATAGGTGCTTATCAAATTTCCATTAGGCTATGGAGTCAATGTGCTTTGAAACAAAACTAATTTAAATTATAAGGAAAGTGTTACAGGGCAAGATAGCTGAGAAATATCAGATCTCAAGGCTGAATGGTGAAGTGGTTTTTCAATCGGGTTCAAGGAGAAATTAAGAATTCTCTAAGTTGGATATCAGAAGAAAATGTAGAAATGTACAACAGTTAAAAGCAGAGTGTAATTAAAAAAATTCTGCAGTAAAACTCCTGTTATAACATTCAAATTTAGAACACATATAAGTTTAAGGAATACTTAAAGAAAGAACATTAACAATTGAAATTTGTACTTCACTGAGATGTTTCATCACATGAATCATGTAAAGAAGTTTTTTATTACTGGTTCAGTTTGTCGACTGGAAATTGGTACAATAACACTTTGGCCAGAAGATTATTCAGCTAACAAAATGTTCAAAATTCCACACTTGACTGACCCTTGATTCATCTGAAGATCTGAGCTAAATAGGCCTCAAAACCACCTCCACTAATTCATAGGGGTCGAATTCATGAGATGACGGAGATATTACATAAAAAGCTGAACTGATAGCTAGAGTGTAGGATGAGAAAAGTGACTCATTCCTATCTCTAATGAACTGATTCATTACACTTCAATTGATTGACTTACCTAATGTATTTACCCTAGATAAACGTAAAAACATGAATTTTACATTCATCTTGACCATTTACATAAGTAATTTATAATTTTCTAAGGTAAAAAGTCAAATTGGAGTGAAACTAAAAAAATTACTGAAGACTGTGTAAAATGCAATTTCCCTGTCAAAAGCCTAGCGTCTAGGCAGAAAAAATGACCTCTGTTGAAGGCTGGTTTTGAGTGCCTTCCCGGTATCCAAATCAGCTCCATGATAGCTCATTGGAAAGCTCTTTGAGTATATCTTCCAAAAATATCTCCAGTTTTCTAAATGGTGCTCATTTTCCTTATAAAAAACTTGTTTTCCCAATACTGGTAAACGTGGAGCGACCAGGTAGATTTGGAGGTAGAAACATGAAAATTTGATGGTTTTTGGCACTTTTGATGGACCAGTTCTCCTCCAAAAAATCTGAAACTTTCTAGGGTTGATGTCCTCATCAATATGAACATGCTGGTGGTGGCCATTTTTTATTTGGAGGCCCCAAAAAAGAGCATAGCGTCTAGGTTGTTGCGCCTTTGGAAAATATTATGTGTGCAAAAATACTCAAAAACACAGAAATGAAAAAAAGTGCAAAGTGTGCCAAAATTTTGTCAAAATGGTGTGGGTACTTTCTCATCAAGTGCTTTAGATATGGAGTAACATCTCAACAAGTATTTATAACTTCTCTTTCTCTCCTTACTTGGTCAAATCTTCAATTTTAGCATTGGCTCTTTTGAGCTTGGCCAATGTAATTCTCTCTTTCCGTGTATGAAGTTTGAACCTCGTCCTCAATAAGTCATTGTCCTTGTTTGTATTTTCTAGCAACTTCTCCAAATTTAGATTGGCTCTATCAAGCCATGGTTCTCTGTCCTTGCTGATTTCTAGGGCAAGCTATTCATTTGGTGTGAGCTGGGCTACTAGGTCAAATTCCCTTTTTTTCTCTAGGGCTAGAGCTCTTTTCAGCGCTCTAGTCCTTGGTATCTGTCCTGGAGGCTAATCCTCCTCATCATTAGGTTCACCAAACCTTTCCAATGTTTCCTCAAGCAAAGCTTCAGCCTTTTTTCCTCTCTTTGTGCTTTGATACACTTCACCTCATTGATGGCATTCTTGGTCTTCAACTGCTGATTTTATTGCTCAAGGAAGTCAATCACATACTTGGCCCTCTCAATATTATTTTCAAGTTAACTAATCTTTTCCCCTTAGCCTTTGATTACTGCATTGGTGATTTTGTCTTCATCTCCTTCACTTAAGTCAATCAACTAAAACTCTTGCTCTGTTTCATGTTTTCCCTCCTCATCATCAATGTTTGGCTCTATTACCTTTTCCTTACCTTTATTTACCTGTTGTGTTGATAAAGAAGGCATGGCCCCTTTCACTCCAAGTGAAGCAAACACATGCCTATAGCCTCTTTGGTAAGTTTTAGGAAATGGCTGAATTTAAGCCAAAGTAGCCCATGTTGCCTCAATATCTTCCTCACTGCTCGATGATTCTGAATCATGATGTGATGGTGATATAGGGATACAAAAAGGTGGTGAAGAAGGCTCAATATGAGGTGAATGAGGTGAATGAAGCTAACTTGATAATGATGTATGAACAACAGGCTGAGAAGGAGGGATAGATGCTGGAGGGGCATTCTGGCCATGCTGACTAGGTGGGGTGGTAACAATCTCATTTGATATGAAGGTGTCCCATGGAATGTTCATTTGATCAAGCTGATGCATGACTATCATTTTGATGAGGGAGTGGTGGAAAACACTCCGCATTTGATGACCATAATCTCTCTTTTAGGAAATATATGCCATTTTGTCAATGCTGTGGGAGAGATAATAGGGTATGTGAAGCATTTTGACTCTAGCGAAGTGCATGAGGAGCCGGATATGATAAGAATAAAGTCTAGAAAACCTCCCCTAACAGGTGAAGTATTTCATAATGCTTCTCATCGTGGGGACATATCCGTCAAGGAGATGAGAGAAAGGAAAACTTGTATTTTTTGTCATTCTTGTATCTTGGTTTAAGATATGGCTCATAGTAGCAATGATCGAGGTTTCCTTGTTTAAACCATTTTTCTCCTACATTTGGAATCCCTGTAGCAACTGCAATGATATTAGTGGACATAGTGAAATTAACCTCGGCAAGACTGACTTGTCTATCATGAATATTGGAAATGAACAATCTTGTCAACATAGGATGATACTGGATCTTCTGCACTTTCTCACAAAATTCAAAACAACCCAAATGTTTGAAAGATGACATAGTGAGGGGAGATGCCATAAGCTCTCTAGTGGTTACTGGTTCAAGTCTAATGACTTTTCCTCCCTTTTTATATGGATTTTTCTTCGGTCTCTGTTCCTCACTAGTACCTCTGTTCTCCTCTTCAGCCATATTTGAAGTAGAAACCCTAGGGTGATGAAATGAAATGGAGGGAATGGGAATGTGAAGGGAACCTAGGTTAGTGAAAACCCTACGATTCAGGGATATTAGGAATGGTATTGCCTTTAGGGAATGGGGATATGGAAAACTATATTATGGGAATGGGAAAGGAAATATATAACAGTTTAGATATTAGGTTTGAAATGAGAACTAGGGTTTCTTCCTTACTAAATGCTTCAAATGATTATAAGGCACAAAATATATCAATGAGATAATGCTAAGGTTTACTCACTGATTAATGGAGCTTTGAAGAAAACCCATGTAGAGATCTGGCATTTTCTGATGAAGTAGGAGGCTATAAGATGGTTTTCTGTCTTCCTGAGCAAACACGCAGCATCTGGAGCAAACACGTAGTGACCCTGGAAAGCGCGCAACAACCATTTACAAACACGCAGTGCCCAGGTGAAATGGTCCGAGAAATTCGGGAAAACGCGCAACGACTTCCCTCAAATGTGCAACGTCTCTCTCAAACGTGCAACGACCGTCTCAAACGCATAGCGACCCTAGAAATTTGCTTGTTTGATCACTGAAAATGCGAAATTTATCCTTTGTTGAGGATTGCTGAAGGATGAATGAAACACATAGGCTTTGCTTTGAGGTTTTTCATGGCTTTATAATCTAGTGGATTAAATTTATAATTTGAATTACCCACTTTTATTATGTTTACTTTTCTTCTCAAACTTTAGCACGGATACTCTTTGACCTTCCGAATTTTTGCTTTGCAGGTTGATTTAGCTAATGGAGCTTGGCTTTCTTTGATTATTCTTTTAGGAAATATCAATTTTTTTCATTTTTTAATATGGGAAAAATTTTGTAGAAATGCAAAGGTATGTACAATATTACAAGACTTAACATAGCCAATTCAAAATTATGATCCCTATTATTATAGGACCCTAACAGTGGCTCCACTTGGGGATGACATCTCCTTGTCAGATGTGAAGAACTTTTTGATCAGTGGCCTTGGAATTTTGTCTTGGCTTCCAGATCTGCAACTTGTTTTGTTATAAAACCTTTGTGATGAAAATATCAAACTGAAATCAAACCTTTCTGCACACTAAAATCTGAAACACACAGAACTGAAAACTGAAATGAAAATTGAACTGAAACTCGAAAGAATGCTTGAAAAAATGCTCAAAGCACTGAATTTTATTTTCACACTGCTACCTACCCTATACTGCTGAAACTTATACTGAATTAGGTAATAAAAAAATGCCAATGAAGCCAATCAAGTAGCTGCAGAAACAAATGGACAACATGACTGTCTGTAAGGAAAATCAGCAGTATAACTTGATTATGTGTCCTCATAACCAAAGTTATAATATGAAATGGAAACTGCTGATGTATCTGACCCTTATAAAGAGTACATGCTTGAGAATTTGAGTTAAGAAGAACCTCCATATACTCTGCTATAGGATCAATAAAAGAATGATGTATGATATTTTCTTATAGGCCTTCAATGACTAGTTGAGTAGTTGTGTCTTCAATATTAAAATTTGAACCCACATCTTCAGTTTGGTACTTGAAGGCACAATCATCCTCACTATGTAAGTCAAGAGGTAGTACAATTTCCTCTTGCTTAGGGGAAGGAATATTTTCCAAGAATTCTTGAGGATCTCGGAAATTGTATGAATGAATTTGAGTATTTAAAAGTTTAATAACAATTTCATATCTTTCAAAAACTATATTAAGAAAACATGTTTTAGCTTCAGGAATACATTTCCTTGATTTTAGAATGTGAAAGACAACCTCTAGGAAACCTTCATCAAGATGAAATTATGATAATCGATTCCTGAATGTATTTAAAACTTCACAAGATAGAAGGTTTTCTGCAAACCTTGTCATCTTGTTCAGCAGGAACTCTGGTTAGCATATTGTGGAGTTTCCATGAATGCTCAAAAGCTGGGTTCTTTGGATCATGGGGTTGCCAGACATGGAAATTTTTAGGGGCGAATTTTAGCCCAAAGGTGAATTTTAAGGGATTTTAAATTTTAATAGGGTGAATTTTTTATATTAAACCCATTTTCTATAGTTTTATAAAATTAGCCCAATAATTATTTTAAAAATAATTAATTATTATATATTAGCCCACCAAAAAAATGCGCATAAAACTGAAACAATGGTATTCGCCCTCGATTTTCTTTGGTTGGAGCAGATTTTAATGGCATTCACCTGGATTTACAGGGTCAAAGGGAGGGGTTGGAGTGATTCACCCCATTTTTTCACTGGTTTGCCGGGGTGGTTGGGGCTTGGAAGGGGCGTGGAAGTTGAATGTTGGTCCTTAGATGTGCATAGGCTCGCCGATCTTCTTGCTGGCTGAGTGAGGGTATGGCGGATACCATCCAAAATAGCAAGCCCTAGAGCAGTCCGTTTAGTTAATTAGCCCTAGAAGCCCGGAAATCCAATATAATTGCATAGGTATAGAGATTCAACAAAGTTCTGTAGTGTCACCTGCTAGCCTATAAGACATGGAATTCACAACATACCTTAAATTCCTATTTATTCTCACGGGATCTTTGCTGCTGGTGATTTTTGTTAGGACTTGGGTTCGTTTTCCTTCTCAGGCAAAGGTTGAACTGGATTGCTCTGAGTATGGGTCCTGGTGCACCTTATGGCGGTAATAAATGTTCTTATAAAGACTAGACTTAATATGAATACATCTCATGCTTGGTTGTCCATATATCTCCTTCCAATCTCCATAAACGAAGTTAGGATGGGTAAAACTAGGTCACTTCTTGGTACTCAGTGACAAGCTCCTTCGCATTTAGATGTGTGCTTGGCACTTGTATAAACGTTGAAAAAAATTGATGCTTTTGTTTGCACTGGTATATTGTTTCCTTGGTGGGTAAGATTAGGTCGCTGCTTGGTACTCATTGACAATCTCCTTGGCATTTATATGTTTGCTTGGCACTTGTGTAAACGTAGAAAAAAAGATGATGTTTTTGTTTGCACTGGTATATTGTTTTCTTGGCACATGTATAAACCTTGAAAAATTTTCTTGCTTCTGTTTGCACTGGCATATTGTTTGTATTTCTAATTTGTGAAATCTATTGTGTGACAGATTCGAGAAGTCAGACCAAAGGTTACCTTAGTAGCCCGCATGGCAGCATCTATTGCAAACTATGATTATATTATGGATTGGGAATTTCAGACTGATGGCTTTATCCGAATTAAGGTAGGAAACTCTGAAATCTTTCCTTGAGAAAGCAACTTGTCAAGTTATTTTTACTCAAGCGCATATTAGAAGGGCTAAGCTTTTGACCATTTTATTTGGCACACAGGTTGGACTAAGTGGGATCTTGATGATCAAAGATACAAAATATGAGAATGTCAACCAGATCAGATCTGAGGATGAGATTCATTGGACTTTGCTTGCTCAGAATACAATTGGTGTCATCCATGACCATTATATTACTTTCTACCTGGACATGGATGTTGATGGTACAGATAATTCCTTTGTTTAGGTCAAGATGGCCAAGCAAACGGTGAAGAATGGACAAACTCTAAGAATTTTTTTTTGGAAAGCAGAGAGACACATAGAAAAAACAGAGAAGGATGCCCAAATTAAGCTGAGCATCTAGGGTTTAAGTATCTACTAAGCATTACCAATAAAATGAAGTGAATGGAATGATCTCCAATGTTGCAGTTACAGGATTAGAGACATTTTAGTTGGGATTATATATGGTAGGAGCAGCAAATTCCTAGCTCTCAAAATTTGCACATGTTTCAATCCTGTCTATATGAAAAGCCTAACAATGCTGTTGTGACATTTGCTTGCAATATTAGTGCACTTGTTGACATTATCAGACGGATTGTTACACTATTATATAAAGAAATCAACACATGAAGGTATGAAACTAGGGCTGCGAGTTGACACTGCTGTCTATTGTCATTCTCAAGACGGTTTAGTGCTAACTGCATTTGGGCTAAGATTATCCCTGTAGCAGTGCTTGAGCCTTCAACTTATATAACATTAATACCAATTAACTAGTGCAGGGTACGAAACTAGGGCTGTGAGTTGACACTACTGTCTATTGTCGTTCTCAGGATGGTTTAGTGCTAACTGCATTTGGGCTAAGATTATCCCTGTAGTAGTGCTTGAGCCTTGAATGTATATAACATTAATACCAGTTATAACTGAATATGGGCTGGGACTGTACTTATATGTGGATATTTCTTCGAAATTTGATTTCAGATGTTTAATACTGTGCTTTTTTCAATCTCTTTATTTTTGGATTTTGTTCCTTCATTTCATTACACTTCAGCTATACCCAAGTTAGAGATGCCTGAGGCATTCCTTTTGATGTAGGGCTATTTGTTGGTGTTTTGACTATTTCTTTGACCACTTCTCTTCTTGTACACATGTTTATACACTTTATTTCTTATTTACTTTCAATCTCTTATAACCACAGTCAAGGTGCACAAATAAATTTGTATGTTCAGTAATACCTTTTGTTAAATACATCAGGCCAGAATCTGGTTTCTATAAGGAAAAATTTCCTACTAGAACAAAAGAACTCAATAGTTTCCATGTCAGAAGTTTCAGTTTGATGTGATTCTTCCTCTCAAGCAGTTGAAACTTGTTTCTACAATTATCTCAATGGATACCTGTGTCATGCTATGATGTTTATTTGACATGTATTGGATCTAATATGAGAGAGGCCTTAACAAAATCAATATAGAGTAATGCAGTTGCAATGAATTTTCTCCATGGTTAAAAAGTCTTGTATATTTGCTGTTTCTTCTACAAACTTGGTACTAGGCAACATATTCTTTCCCATATTTTATTACAATGATGTTTCGTATGTGAAGTTAGCCCTCAACTACATTGTTGCATAATAAATTTTCAAGGAATACATTTTTTTTATGAATCAGTTGTAAGAGTTGAAACTTGTTGGGGAATGCCCCATCATTAACCCGATTGTAGAGATGGGTCCTCGGAGGGCCAGCCACAAAGTGACTTTGTGACTGGGCTTTGTGATGATGTGAATCTACCATCGGGTTAAGGATGGCCATTAGGGAAGTAATGTGGCCATCCTAGGGTAGTTGGAGAAGACAATGAGTTTAGCTACAATCATCGCTTTTGTGAACATTATGTGGAGAATAATAGGTCACGAAGGCAACCAACCATGATATTGTTACTATACACAGATATCGATCTTTGTAACTCATCGGTTTCCTTAAAGAAGCAACAAACCCAAAAGGTTCCTCCATTTTTAACGTTATTTTGTTCTGTTTTCTTCTATAGTGAACTTTCAAGGCTTCCAAGATGGGTTTTGCTGTGATTGTGGATTATGGCTGATTTGGATATCAATCAATGCCTAGCAATCAATTGATATCTTTTTATGTATGCAATAAAGAGTTAGGTTCTTCTTTTTGATACAGGGAAAATTGTCATAGAACTGAAAAGTGATAATAAGGGGTAAAGCTTTGTCCAGGGAAAATTGTCATAGAACTAAAAAGTGATAATAAGGGGTAAAGCTTTGTCTAGTAACTACTTCCTTGCTTGTTTAACCAGTAATGCTGGCTCAACGTGGCTGGATCCCATTCATATAGATGAATGGAGGTGTGAGATAAATGGGTAAGAGGAGTAAGCAATGAGGTTCTTTAATGGGGATGATAAATGTATTTTTGTCAATTAGGTTTTGAGGTGAGCAGTCATTGTAAGCATGGATCATAATCATACTAGTGTATAACAGATCATGGATAACCAGAATTCAGTTTGGATTTCTACTCCCATTGTTAATTTACAGGATATCCTATATATTTTTATTACCATATTGCCTTCCAAACTTTGCATATATCCCTCCTAGATGATAAATACACTGACATGAAGGAATGTATGACAAATTTAGCTTTCAAGTTAAATATCCAGTGCCTTACATTAGAAGTACTCCAATGTAGCAATAGGGAAATATATCACTGTTATGCATTTGAGATTTTGGTCTTGTTGTAAAATTCATCACCTATGCTTAATATTCAACAATTACATTTTTACCTTACAAATACAAAAAAATTCATAGTAAGCCTACAATTAATACCAAGAAAGTAGAGCATTTTTAGGAGAAATGTTTTTGAATGTGACCAATCTTGAAAAAGAAAGCGTATAATGTAGACCAATCTTGAAAAGAAAGCCATCCTTCCTTCTTGATGAGCTTTCCTTATATGGTTCTTCAAAGGAATTTTTCTTCAAAACCCTTATATGGTTCTTCAAGATGATGCAAAAATGAATAACTCTATCAGTTCAAGTCAAAACAACCCAATTTTTGATGTGAAAGAACCAATGGTGTGATAGGTCCCTATATCACTAGTATAGTCCCTTATTATTGTTAGTGTAAACCCCTTATTGTTATTATTGTACCCTTGTAACCCCCATTCTGTTATTATTGTGCCCTTAAATTATTATTGTTAGGTCGGCTAGGATTACATTGTGGCTCACTAGGATTACATTATGGCCCCATGGACTCCTATATATAGAAAGGAGGTTTTGTAAATTGTATCATCCAAGAATTGTTCATTTATGTAATGTATTGGAGGTTGCCCCCTCGAAGTGGCTCATTTCTAAGGCGTTTATATCTCTTTCTTCTCTTTTTGGAGCTGGTTACACAACATTTGGTATCAGAGCTTTGGATTCTAGGGTTTCGCTGCTCCAAACAGGTCATCGTGGAATTTTCGCTATAACTTTTTTTCTACGAAGTTTCAGAAGCTGAAATTTTTAGGGTGCGGAGCTGAAATCCTGAGGAAGCTTGTCTAAAAATTTCAGAGCTTGGTTCGCCATATTTTCGGAGATATTATCTGTGGAAGTTAGGTCTTTTTTCAAGCTCCTAAACAGGTCATCGTGGAATTTTCGCTATAGTGTTTTTTCTACGAAGGTTCAGAATCTGAAATTCATATGGTGCGAAGCTGAAATCCTAAGGAAATTTGTAAAAAAAATTTAGAGCTTTTTTCTCAATATTTTTGGAGATATGATCTGTGGAAGGTAGTGCTTTTTCAGGCTCCTGAATTTCATCTCAAAGAGGTGATCGTGGGAAAAGTTCAATAACTCTCTCTCTTGACAGTGGATTTGAGTTTCGTAAAAAGTGGTCACAAGTACACGGACTGTAGTTTCTTTTCTATCAATTTCAGAGACAAAGGACGAAACAGTGACACGTGGCAATTCGTACAAGTTCGCTCTACTGAACCGGTCTAGAATTAGGTCATTGTGGGAGATTGGACACAACTTTGTCTTGGGGAATCCAAATTAGATCAAAACTGTGGCATTTGAAAGAAGCTTCAGAGGGCTACCACAGGGCATAATTTTAGATATTGAAGATTTTCAATTACAGAGATAATTCAATTTCAATATCGAGTTCCTCAAAGCAAGTAAAAGGTGTGTATTTTTTTTTCCAAATTGCATAAGTCTTGTTTGAAGAATCAATTTGAATTGATTCCAAGGGCATATTTTAGAATTTTTATCAGTATTGGGTTCTATAATGCCTCCAAAAAATAATTCCATACCCATTAATCCCTCAAAAAGCTATACTATGACGCATGAAGAGGAAGAGTTGCAGTATGAGATATCAAAATTACGGTACCAAGTGCAACAAGTTTCAATATTACGAAGAGAAATTGAAGATGAAATAAATGGTTTAAAAGCAGAAATGGAGGCTAAGTTGGATGGTTTGAAGGATCAAATAATAGCAAATATGGATGATAAATTAGTGGAAGATCACATCGAGCATCAACAACAAGTTCTCCAACTCTCAAAGGATAACCCAACTTTGGTGCAAAATCTAATGAAACAACAGGAAGATCAACATCACATCGAAAGAAGTTATGAAGCAGTCATAGAAACAAGAACTCGACAACTATGGAATCGATCAATTTCAGAGTATCTCATCAAGTGGAAGAACTTACCCACTGAAGATTCTACATGGGAGGATGAGAATTTTATACAGAAGCACCCGGAGCTACTCAAGTGTTGAGGACAACACTTTTTTTGAAGGAGAGGGGCATGATAGGTCCCTATATCACTAGTATAGCCCCTTATTATTGTTAGTGTAAACCCCTTATTGTTATTAGTGTACCCTTGTAACCCCCATTTTGTTATTATTGTGCCCTTAAATTATTGTTGTTAGGTCGGCTAGGATTACATTGTGGCCCACTAGGATTACATTATGGCCCCATGGACTCCTATATATAGAAAGGAGGTTTTGTGAATTGTATCATCCAATAATTGTGCATTTATGTAATGTATTGGAGGTTGCCCCCTCGAAGTGGCTCATTTATAAGGCGTTTATATCTCTTTTCTTCTCTTTTTGGAGCTGGTTACACAACATGGTGAATGTAAAGGATGCATATTATTTGGTACTGGGATGCAATACCAATTCCAAAGGTTGTTCATAACATCCTTTGGATGATTTTAATACTAGGGTGTTTTCAGCAGAACCTAAAGATGGTGTCACTGACCCAAAATTGGTGGATGATCATGATCCGAGAGGCTTCTCAGAAGAATGAAATCTTAATACCATAGTTTCTCCAGAAGAGCTTACTTATGGCATTAATTCAATGCATGTCTCAAAAGCACCTGTGGATCCTGTTGATGCAGTAGTCTTGTCAGAAGAGCAGGCTAACATTGTAGGTCCATTGCAAGTTAACAATGTCCCTTCCCTTATAAAACGAAATATTTCAATATTGAATACGGAAGAGCACAAGACAATGTCAAATAGACACACAGGAAACATTGATTTCAGAGTGACTGAAAACTCTTCCAGGGACTTTCCTGTACCAATAGAAAGCTGTATAGATATTGCTGTCACAAATAAAGTTGCAACATTTCTGTAAATTCCCAGTTTCCTATCCTTGAAGTTAGTGAGGGAATGTGAAGGAGAATCACATTCTATTTCTATGATGCCCAATTCAGAAACTGTTAGTCAAGTCTCTGAATTTCATGAGAGGCGTGATAATGTAGATTTGGATACTATAAATGTCAGGTGCTTAGATCCAAATCAACAAGATGAGGATTTGTGTGGTGAGGTTGGAATTTAGCAGGATAAATCACCTGGAAATACAAAGACAACTCTGGAAAATACAGTTGAGTCAGTTGATTCTAAAATAGGCATACGAATTTTCAGTCCATATAATCTTCCTGGAAGTACACATTAAGACAATCTAAGTATTTTTTTTCCCTCTTGTTGATGCCTTTCTTGCTCATGTTATATTTCTTGCATGCATTCCTTGTATATGTGGCCAAATTATGGAAATATGTCTCTTTCATAAAGTGCTTTTCATTGTACATATATTATTTCTTGTTTTTTGCATGGTTTTGTTTGGACTAAGAAATTCAATCCACTTGCAGTGTCTGTTGTTTGAGGTAAGTATACTTTCTCTATTATTAAGTAACCTTTATGTAGTATCGGCAATGCTTTAGATTTAGTGATCAAGAAAACACTTGTATTAGAATTGCTAGTCGTCCTATGTTAAATAACATCATCTTCTGCTAGCTATGGTCAAGTTTCTCAACTTTAATAATGTTACGAGTTAATACAGGAGCTAAAAGTTTAATCTCTGTAAGTATGCTTAAAACACTTCTGTATCTTCATTACCATTTTTCCTAGTATGGCCTTCTTGTAGTCACTAACCTACATTTCAGTTAACCCATTTTGAGTATTCATATGAGGTTCCTTCAAAAAATGCCAGTATGATAGTTTTGTTTGAATTATTGAGAGTTTGATACCCGCTAAAATCTATAGATGGTATTTAGAATGTGATGAACAGACCATGGAACCATGAAATTCAACTATTAACGATTTTTCTTGAGCATCTGTGTTGCTGGTTATGGCTTAAAACTATTTTTTAGTTGGGGTCTGATAATTCTTTCAGCATGAATCGTAAGGTATCCTCCTAATCCATAATAATTACATTCTTGTTTTCTTTGCTGTGACACACATCCGTCTGTTGCTTATGTGCACTTGCATACTGAATCTTGACACTGAAGAAATTACTTTTAGGGTGAACCTTTTTAGTTTTTTCTTGGTTATTGGTGGTTTTGAATCACTTGACAGTCGATAACATGCTGAGTGAGCTTCTTCATGCATAAATTGAATAACTTCTAGATGAAGTTGATCATGCAGCAACATTAAGTCAATGACCTCATACAAGGCATTGCAATTTCACCATTTATTCATTCCACTATTGTTAGTCTAATTTTCCAAATTTTGAAGAAAATTAAGTTTATTTTTCCATGACTCCAGACATTCAGCTTTTTTATACCTTTATTCAACAATACATTATATTTTCTAAATGATATTGTGGAAGCTAGTGGATGGAGTGGATCTGCAACTGCTTAATGTTATGAGATACTAATGTTGTTACTCAACATCATATCAGAGTCATTTATGAAAAATTCATTGGTTAATAAATTTGTGTTCCAGTTTTTGGAAAGTTCTGGTAAGTTTACATTATCGCAAATTTCCTTCTTTAGTGTGATTCCTTAGTTGTTTTGAGGGAGCTTTGAATTTGTATATGTAATTTGCTACTATCCTACTTACACTAGTGATTATCATCTTATATTTTTAATATTTTGGGATGTATTTATTGCCTAGAGCTGAATTGGTATGTAAACTTGCATTGAACACATTTACTGCTACTTGTATATGCCTTGTTATTGGTAATGATTTTTACATTTCTTGATTATATCTTGTTTTCGTAATTATTTACATTTTGAACTGTAAAATTGGCTTAAGATCTGATCTTTCATCTACACTGTGATTCCCTGTTGTTACAACAAAACCTAGCACCCACAAAAAGTATAAAGTCTCAATCAAGATGGTGTTAGTTTTTTACAATGCAAGATTATTACCTACTCACTTTGAGTAGCTTTTCCTTTCTCTTTTGGTTGGCTCTTCTTCAACTAAAGGGGACATCCCTAAAAGGTAGGATTTCTAGGCTATAGAATGGGGGCACAAGGTGATTTAATAAGATGATTGGTGGTTGTAGTGTATGAAATAGGATGAAGAAACAAAAATGGACAAAAGCAAGGAATGAATGAGAAGGAAGGAAATTGCTGCCTATCAGTTATGGGCTAATGGAGCCATAAGGCATTTGGATAAATGAGAGAACTTGTATGTCACAAACAACTACTTTGAAGCAGGTCATATGGTAGAAGATTTTTGTTTACCATTTTCTACCAATTAGTAGATGAAGAAACAATTTGATACATTCATCTTTAAGGTGTGTACTTGAGATGAAAAGGGCCTAATGTATGCATTTGATCCTTATGTGTTCACTGGAAATGTGTTGTAGAAAAGTAGTCTTCAAGAGCTAAATTTCTACTCATCAGTCCGTTCATAAGGTGTTGTTTTATGGTTGTAGTATGCTTCAAAATCTGCACCATAGTTGATAGAAGAAAGGGAAGCAAGTGCAGAAACAGATAGCCAATGTTAGTGTATCTGTGGTATTTCTGTTCTAATTTTGCAATATTTTTTGTTCACAGTTATGGTACGCGTTAGCCAAGACACTGTCAGAGAGGGCTGCATGGGTGCTGGCCATGGACAGAGGGTTGAATATGGTGACAATCAACGCATCTCTGATTGTGGGACTTGGTATCACATACAAAAGCTCAGGATCTACCATTGCATATCTTAAAGGTGAGGGTGAGAGATTTGCATACCAAATAGAATCTGTTCTAGAATGTAAAAATATGGTATAGTAATCCCTTGGAGAGGATTTAATCTATTGGTATAGTAATCCCAATACCGTATCAGGTGTGGCAAATTGAGCACGTTTGGAAACCAGAGCTTCAGGAAACCAAACTTTGGATCAATGTGTCTTCTATCAGCATATTTGGAACATGGACCTCAACTCTACCCTTTGGCTCTAGATTTGGTTCAAGCTATCCAACTCTATTTCCTGGTTTCACTTGTTTCTATAGTGAAAAAATAGTTAAATTTACTATTGATTCTCAACTCCAAGCAATATTTAGATTTGGAACTATTTAATCAAAATACATTCCCATTTTATTGAAGTCCCTTTCAGTCTCAGAATTGGAGATAATCTATCTTGGTAGCTATTGGTTCCATTATTAAACCCTCACATTTTATCAGGGAAACATTCATGGGGCAAGATCTGGATGAACAATTACCTGAGATGAACAAATACAATCTGGTGTGAAGGATCTCATTTTTCTTGAGCTAGCTAGGTGAATATGTCGTCCATAGTAGGTCAAACCATATAAGACACACGAGATTTGAGATTTGAAATGTTTCTCAAAGAGTGCACCGCCATTAAAGCTCAGTCACTCAGCCAAAAAATCAATGCAGAGGAGATCGAGGAGGTATGCCCCACCATTCTTTACTCGGAAATTAATTCCTCATGATCACTAGCCAACTTAAGTTCGTCGAAGCATTCAGGTATGCATAGCCTTTCTTGCATTGAATCTTTAGTGGTATTAAGCAGTATTCCTATTATGTTCATGTCAATGCATCGACTTTAAGCTCAAAGAAATCTGAAATTCAGAATAAATTAATTCACAATGTCTTCAGCTGGAGGCGGCCATGATACACGGCAAAAATCAACACGATCTAGAATTCAAAATAATGTGGCAGTAAAGAAGATCTCAACCGATTTTTATCTAGTGATTTAAAGCAACAATTTGCACAACTTTTTTGTAAATGACAAGTCTTTACTTTCTCCCCCTTTAGCCACTATGATCAAACCTATTATCTAAGCAGAAGCGTTGATATCAAATCAAATCAAGTGTCAGTGTTGGCTAATGCTGGGGTTCAAGGTGTTCCTGGAAGATGGTAAAAAAATTGGTTAGTAGCAGAATATCTGAACTTACAAGGAGCTTTTTTGTTGAATATACTCCCTACAGCTCATTACTATGTCACAATTTTATTTCTTTACAGATTTCAGGGGATGAAATAGTATGTTTTTGGAATAAGGCCACAAGTATCCTTACATAAAAGTTAGGTTATGAGGCTTTATCCTACATGGATTTGCTGCGAGAAAGACATTGATGGTAGGTAAGCATCTGGAATATTTCTTAAATTAGAACCTTCTCCTCGTTATCTCTATCAAACAGAATTCTGACCTGCGACAATGGACAAAAGTCCTATTTGCAGGGACCAAATCGCTGTATTTTCTGCAAATGTTAAGGTAAATTTGTGGATCACCTCTTTATTATGTGTTCATATGTTATTTTTGTATGGCAAGATGTTCTCCAATCTTTAAATTGCCGAGGAAAATTTAATTCTGGGTCCCTACTTCAGGGTCTTGAGACATGGTTTGCACACACTCAATTTTGAGATCTTCTTAGCTATATTATGTGGGGGTTATGGATGGTTGGAACAAGTGGACTTTTGAGGATCTGGTAGAATAAGTGGATGGTTGGAATAAGATAGAGAATCTGGCAGCACATATAATTAGAATTTCCTATAAAGAAAGTTGCAAAGATAAAAAGCCAAAGGATTTTAAGATAAATCATAATGAAGCAAGGGTTTTTGATGGAGCAAGGTAATCCAGAAGATGCGGATATGGTGTTGTTTTGTTTTTATCTCACCCGTTACTCTACCTTAAAGTTTGGAGCTGATCAAGGGTTCAAATAAGAGGATAGAACTATTTGCCTTGTAGATTTTTTTGAAGTCTTAGTTTGCTTTAGAAAATGATATCAAATATTTGTAGGTACCAGGAGTTTCAAAGTTGAAAATGACATTGGTTTATTAAGAAGTGTCAAATCAGATCTTTGCAACTACCAGGAGTTTCAAAGTTGAAAATTGCATTGGTTTAATGAGAAGTGACAAATCACTAATTTAGTGTTGTCTCCTTTTCTTCACAGAATTAGAGAGACAGAGTTCACTCTTTGGTTTGTTGCAACATTTGTATAGAAAATTTAACAAATCAGCCAATGGACTTTCAAAAAAAGTTATGGCACAACAGAAAGGTTTGCTCTTGTTCAAGGAGTTCAAGGGGGAAGCAAGCTTCCCAGTGAGATTAAAAATCCTCTATCGACTTAGAAGAACAATGGGAGGTGCTCTAGTTGACTTGTAAATCTTGTTGTCATGTATAGTGTATACCAATTGCAGAAGATGGATGTGGTATGTATTTGGGGTAAATCCAATGGTTAAGTTCCAATGTATTTAGACTAGTAGTTTTGTATGAAAGCACGGACTTTTCCATGCATATTTTGCTTTCACACTTGAAATAGAAAACACAGTTTTTTCTTGGAAAAAAATCTGTGTAAAAGACTAAATATGTAAACAACTCAAAGATTTAGAATCCATGAAGGGGGCGTATGAAAGAAATAATTTATACTTTTGATATTTGATATTTGATAGTGAAATTATAATATGATTTTTTTTTCTTTTGTAAGTAAGCGAGAGTTGTATTATATTATAAAATTCTGAAGATTACATTTGACTTCAAACGTGCTCAGTTTTCCACACCTCATAGCGTTCCATAATAGGTACCGAACAATTAATTATTGTTCAGTTATTGAAATCACTGAAGATTATGTATCTTCAAGATTTAAATTGGGTTGCTTACCTAATGATATTTTTTCTTTAGCTATTATGTCACAATGAAATTAATCATACATATATACTCTCCAAAGATAATCATGAATTCATTATTTATTTGATTTTTTTCATAATTTGGTAACAGATTTGAAAAACCAACGGTCTACTAACATCGTCTGAATAATAAGAAGTTGACTGGATTGATGGTTGGATATGGAAACTGTGCAACCCTAAGCAGTGAACTGTAAGGGAAGGGGGGGTTTCCCATGTTACAGCTTAACAACAACCATGAATGAGGGGCACAAGAAAACTTGGGGAGTTTACATGTTCAAACTATATCCATTTTTGTACATACTATAATGTAATTTTCACTTCAAGGTTTGGATAGTTGGCAATAAGTCGATTTCCATAACGACCAACATTAAAATTTTAGCCGGTGACTAAGGCTCTCTACCATATGCATTTTTTTTTCATTAATTTCTAATGTAAAATCAATTTCCTGATTTCTGGCAAGGAAAAGTGCAAGTAATTTGTTGATGGGTTGTTTGGTGTGTGAATAAAAAGTGGGATACCCCACACTTTGGAATTGTTTTATCATTATTAAAGTTCCTCCTTTTGTTTTACCATTATGGGAAGTTTCACTTTCTCTTATCATGAGTTGTGTTATGAATGGAATGAGAAGTTACACTTTCTCTTATCCTGAACTGTTTTATGAGTGGAGTGCATAATGTTCATTTGATGGTATTTTTATATATTGGGATGTTGAATTCTTTAATTACAAGATAAAAAATTGAATACTACTTTGCCTGGTCAAACTTTTATTTTTAAAGTTTTTAGTCAAGCACCATCACCGGTCAAACTTGTGAGAGGCCACTGTTGTGAGAGGCCTGGATTGTGTAATATTTGTGTAACTGTTGGTGCATGTTGGTGATTATATGCATGGAGGAGTGCTGACCTCCATTGTTGCATTGGACTGTGGAGCGATGAGTTGAGCTTCATGAATTTATGATACCGCCCCCTCGAATTCCCCGATCCATTCCCAAGAGAAAATTCTGCCATGAGCTGAGTCGGTTTGGATGTGCGTAGCAGACAGTGAGGCACAACTGTCGGTTTGGAGGTGTGTTGGGATTGTTGTATTGACTCTGTTCATTAGTTTTTGGCGTTTTAATTTTTTTCGACTTGTTCTGCTCATTGAAGAAATCGGCAGAGGCATGGGCCTTTGTGTTGGAGGATTGTTGAAACAAAATCATCTGCAAAGATCCCAATTTGTTGAAACTCCTCTCCAACCTCAATATCAGTGCTAGTAGTAGCATGAGCAACAACACTACGCTTAACAGAACTAGAAGAACGTGTTTTCCAAACTGCACGAGAACTACTTCCCTCATGAGTCACCATGTGCCATGCTTGGTCTCAGTGGTTCTCTTCCTTCTACTCCTGGTTCAACTACCATATCTTCATTGGAACCAACAACCCGAACTCCACTAGACAACGATTCACCATTTTGTATTAGTGATTCGCCATTTGTACTAGTGATTCACCATGTTTTTACAAGATAATATAATCTCGTGAGAGATTCGCCAAAAAATTATATATACATACTATATTATTAATAAAATCGCCTTCCATTTTTCCTATGTATCATGGGGATTCGCCTATTTATTATATATATAAATTTAGGGGGGTTCTTAAAATTTTCCCTGTCGCCAGGTGAATAATTGCAGCTTTGTTTGTATATGGTCATTGTCCACCATCAGTGATTGGATCTAAACTTTGATGTATGTTCCTGAGGAAGATAAAAAAAAATTCGTCCCTAGTATGGTCGCCCATATGTTATCACTCTGAAATTCCCAAAGGTTGTTATTGTGTTTAAAAGAAATATCATAGGTAACTATCAACCACTTTTGGAGATTAAGATCTAGCCTTCCTAATACTCAGAGAGGGCTCTCTCTTAATGATTTAACTTTGTTTTTTTTTAATATTTTAGGCTAGTTATGTATGCTTGATTGGTTTGGTTTTGGTAGGTAGGTGGAATTAATGATTTAGATGAAGAGGTGCTTATCAACTTTCCATTGGGCTTTGGATTCAATGTGCTTTGAAACAAAGCTAAGTCAAATTATAAGGAAAGTGTTACAGGGCAAGATAGGTGAGCAATATCAGATCTCAAGGCTGAATGGTGAAGTGGTTTTTCAATCAAGATCAAGGAGCAATTAAGAATTCTCTAAAACATATATCAGTAGAAAACATAGAAATGTACAACAGTTAAAAGCAGAGTGTAATTAAACAAATTCTGTAGTAAAACTCCTGTTATAACATTCAAATTCATAACACATATAAGTTTAAGGAATACTTAAAGAAAGAAAATTAAAAATTGAAATTTGTACTTCACTGAGATGGCTCATCACATGAATCTTGTAAAGAAGTTTCTTTATTACGGGTTCTTTCTGTGGATTGGAAATTGGTACAATAGCCCTTTGGCCAGAAGGTCAGTTAGCTAACAATATGTTCAGAAGTCCACACTTGACTAACCCTTGATTCATCTAAATATTTGAGCTAAATAGGCCTCAAAACCACCTCCACTCATTCATAGAGGTCGAATTCATGAGATGAGGGAGATATTACATAAAAAGCTAAACTGATAGCTAGAGTGTAGGATGAGAAAAGTGACTCATTCCTATCTCTAATAAACTGATTCATTACACTTCAACTGATTGAATTACCTAATGTATTTACCCTAGATAAAAGTAAAAACATGAATTTTAAATTCATCTTGACCATTTACATAAGTAATTTCTCATTTTCCAAGGAAAAAATTCAAACTGGAATGAAACTCAAGAAATTGTTGAAGACTGTGTAAAATGCAATTTCCTTGTCAAACACGTAGCGTCTAGGCAGAAAAAAACGACCTCTGTTGAAGACTGGTTTTGAGTGCCTTCTCGATATCCAATTCAGCTCCATGATAGCTAATTGGAAATATCTTTGAGTATATTTTCCAAAACTATATCCATTTTTCAAAATGGTGTGCAGTTCCCCTGTCAAAAACCTGTTTTCCCAAGACTAGTAAACGCGCAGCGACCAAGTAGATTTGGAGGCAGAAACATGAAAATTTGATGGTTTTTGGCACTTTTGATGGACCATTTCTCCACCAAAAACTCTGAAACTTTCTAGGGTTGATGTCCTCGTCAATATGAACATGCTGGTGGTGGCCATTTTTCATTTGGAGGCCTCAAAAAATAGCGTAGCGTCTAGGTCGTTGCACCTTTGGAAAATTTTATGTGTGCAAAAATACTTAAAAACACAAAAATGAACAAAAGTGAAAAGTGTGCCAAAATTTTGTCAAAATGGTGAGGGTACTTACTCCTCAAGTTCTTAAGGCATGGAGTAACACCTTAGCAAGTATGTCTAACTTCTCTTTCTCTCCTTGCTTGGTCAAATCTTCAATTTTAGGATTGGCTCTTTTGAGCTTGGCCAATGCAATTCTCTCTTTCCGTGTATGAAGTTTGACCCTTGTCCTCAACAAGTCATTGTCCCTGTTGGCCTTCTCTAGAAACTCCTCCAAATGTAGATTGGTTCTATCAAGCCATGGTTCTCTATCCTTGCTGATTTCTAGGGCAAGTTGTTCATTTGGTGTGAGATGGGCTGCTAGGTCAGCTTCCCTTTGTTTCTCTAGGGCTAGAGCTCATTTCAGCCCTCTAGTCCTTGGTTTCTGTCTTGGAGGCTGATCCTCCTCATCATCAGGTTCACCAAACCTTTCCAATGTTTCCTCAAGCAAATATTTAGCATTTTCTACCTCTCTTTGTGCTTTAATACACTTCACCCCATTGATTTCCTGCTTGATCTTCAGCGACTAATTTTCTTTCTCAAGGAAATCAATCACATACTTGGCCCTCTCAAGATTAGTTTCAAGTTCACTAAACTTTGCCTATTTTCCTTTGATTGTTGCATTGATGATTTTTTCTTCATCTCCTTCACTTAAGTCTATTACACAACATTTTTTTACTGTCCCTGAAATCCTCATCTTGCCCATTGGAGGGTCATTTATGTGATCAATAAGTAGTGTCATGCCTTGCAAAGACCATCATTGCATCCCTTTAAATGAGAGTAATATTCCTTCTGTTGACAATTCCCTGAGCAGAGATTAAAAAACCCTTGTTTTTACCTTGGCACGAGTATTCAGTTTTGCCCTCGCACCGATGAGGAAGATTAACACTAGGCCCTGCGCTAGTTGGCACCCTGTCTCAGTTAGCCACCTGCGTCGAGCTTTTTATGGAATGTTAAAAAAAAAATAGAGGCAGATATTCCACTCCAACAACTTCGAGGATGAGTCATTGGGAGTGGTTGGACTGAATAACCACAGACTCCCTCCTTTTGTTTATGGCTTCCACCTCTTATGGGAACCTCCTAAAGGATAGGCCTCCCTCCCACCTTTGTAGGGATCCTAACCTCCTTCGTTTCCTCTATAAAAAGAAGCTATCTCTCCTTGCATAAGATAGGTGAACATGGAGAATTGAGTATACTATAGTTGAATTGTTGAAAAGATAGAACAAGAAGGAGCTTCGTTGAGAGAGCTTAAGTCCATGCCCTCATCCCGTCTGAATCCCTTGACAATATCTGAGACGCACTTCGGCTGAACCCTGCTAGAGGAGACTGCGACGTCAAAGCTTTGGTTGTACCTCTTCCTTATATCAATATATATGTGACTATTGTTTGGGTTCCCATTTTGTGTTATGTCGTTTGTTAATGCAATAAGCTTAGCCCTCTTTGACTGGCTAGTAATTACGAATGAATTTATTATGTCGTATGTTATTCTTGTTTACTGTTTTATGTGTAGGTATCTGAGCATGACTGCAGAAGGATTGTGACTTGTCGAGGCAGGAGCGAGAGGCCACCACTACTACAACTGTAACGAAAACGTTGAATTCCAGGTAGGTCGATATACTGTGTCCTCTTTTCATTCAGTAATTAGGAACCTACACTCTAGCATGTTTCTTTATTTCCAGACTCACTCTAGGGCTAGAGGGATTGTCTCTGTCCACAGAGAGGATTTACCTGCTTAACAAATTGGTGACTCTACTGTGGAATCAATGTGTGTTTTCTTTTTTAGCTTGTTTGGGTTGACTACGGTCATTGGATTGCTTGTTTGTCTTTTTCTGGTTTGCTTGCTTGTTTTCCATCCACTGTTCAGCTCCATAGTATCAATATTAACCTCTGCTCATTGGGTTTTCCATTTTCCCATAGTTATCCATCTTGGCGCGTTTTTCGTTTAAACAGTCGCACCAGTTAGCGCAGGTTGCTTTTGGTGTAGTCACGCCAACCCCTGTTTGGTGCTGAATATCGCCTCACAATCGCGCCGAATCCTGTAGGATTTGGTTTTCCCTCCTTGATGAGTATTTTGGTTAGTTGTGCTTGACTCTGGGTTATTTTTTGTGTGTAATTAGGCCTTTGGTACTATTTTGACTGCTGTAGGCTTTTTTTTCTCAGTCGTTTGTCTATTTTACTATCAGTGTAGGTTAAGGCCTTTATGGTTTCTAAGTGTCTTTGTGTACTGAACCTTCTGTTTGGAAATAAAGCCTCATTCTTGGGTCGATTGCACTAAGTTTTCTTGATCCTTTTGACTGTTTTTTTTTATTGAATGATCAATTCGTTTTTGATTGATTCTTCTCATTGTTGCTCCAAGCATAGGTTACATTGCTTGTTTTGGGTCATTTTGAAAACTTTATTTTGGTTTGGAAGATTGTAGCATTAGTTTGAGTGCTTTCTTGTGTTTGTTTTGCATTTGATTGAGTCATTCAATTTCGATTCTTACATTCGCAATAATCAAGCTAGTGTTTGTTTTTGTTTTTCATGTGATTAGTGCATTATTTACTTCTTTTCCTTGAAAATTTTAAAAAAAAAAAAAAAAAAAAATTGCATTCTTTCCTTTGCATCAAAAGTGAAAACTTATTTTGCATAGCTAGTGGTTGATAGTCTAGGAAAGAGTTTCATTTTTTGTTTGATTGTGTTAGATGCATTAGTGGATTTATTCGCATACTTTCACTGTTTGAAAGATCTCCATCCTTCTCATAACTAGCATTCATTGAATCAGAGATGGTGTTCATTTGCATATAGTTTGCATTTAGGAAATTTGAGATCCAAATTTGATAGGGCCTTGAAACTGAAAAATAATCCAAGATCAACTTTAAAAGTCATTCAATTAAACTAAGGAAGCATTGAAACCTAACACAACATTTTTAGTGGTCTAGTCTAGAGACGTGTTCCGGCGTCTTAAAACCTAGTAGCTGTCATTCGCCATCTGGCTTTAGACAAAGGTTGTACGGACTTGTGCTCCCTGTACCGTCAAGTATATAAAGGGAGACCCCTCTAGGTTGCAATACTTTTATCTATAGGAAGCCAAGTCTACCACCTTGTAACTGTGATACACCGAACACAACATTCGGGGAGACTACCTGCATGTACGTTAAGTCCTTGGTCATTTCTCTTTCATTTGATCACCAAGGTGTATATGGCAGTTCACGGAAACCTGGTACACCCTCTTGATTAGAGTACCTGAGCAGTCATTTTGATCTTTTCATGACTCCTTAAAAAAGAGAAGATATCATCGAGCACTTGTCCTTTCACACTTGTTTAAAATTGAAAGTGACTAGAGTCATCTTTTGTGTGTTTCTCAACTCTTAAAACATGAAACAATGAAATCTGGTTTTAGTGTCATAAAATTAATCACCTATGATCACATGCCCATTAAAAGTTTTATTACTTGGCTTGTTTTTGTTTTCCTTAGTTTTTGATCTTGGAAGCCTTCATTGGTTATCTTTTTTCCTTTCTATTTTGACATATAGTCACAGTGGCGGAACCACCAGTTTCGTCGTCCTCACTACCTCCTAGTGGTGATTCTTTTCTGGACATTTCTTTTGAAACCCCTCAGTCCACTAGGTCTGTCGAGTTTTCACATCCTATTCTCCCGTCTGTCCTGCCTCTTGCTACTCGATATCCCCCTAAAGAGTCAGTTGAATTCAATTGGCCTCCTTCTGCTGCTTGGTCTGGTTTTAGGGAAGAGGGAGATTTTTCTCCTCTTACATCGGGTTCACCATTTTTTGTTGCTGCTATACCTCCTAGTCCCCATAGTCTTTTCGAAGATCTTACGACAGAGTCAGACATGGATTCATCTAGTCCTCTTGGTAGTGAAGGAATGCCTGTTTCTATAAGAGAATATCAACTTTTCCTGAAGATGTCCCTCATGTTTCTACTCAATATTCTCCACCATCGATGTCACTCCCACTTGGATATAGGTCCTTGAATCAGATTATGTCTAGTGTTGCATCCATCGCACAATCCAATACATCCACTCCTCCTTAGAGTTCAGTCCTCCCTTCATTAGGACTATCACCTTCGACACCTAGTTCGTCGGTTACTGTTACATCCATTCCAGTTCAACCTACTGTCTGTGTGGCTTCATCCACACCGATTGATACCACTCATTCGTCAGGATATTTTCACACTCGTAGGTCCATTTTTCTCAATCCTACGTGGCTTGTCAATCCCGGTCTGGGTAGATCACAATCTTGTGCTGCGGAGGCCCCGTCTAGTGCAGTCTCCACTGCCCTAGTGATTCTTGGTGGCCTTACTTTTGAAGAGTATATGTTGGTTGTTCAGTAGCAGAGCTCTCAGGGTTCTCAACAGCCCCAAGCTCCTGCCAATCCTCGTTTCCATCACTATGATGTTGTCGGTAACCCTATATATACGTTTCCACATCATTATGACAGATATGGCAATCCTGTCTATTTGCCTCCTATTGATCCTCATTGGGTTGTTTATGATCCTTATCAGACTGTTACTCATTTAGGACCTACCTTACCTGTGCAACCCTCTGGCTTACAAGGACAACCCTCAGCGGGACAACCTTTGGCTCAGCAGGGCTCTACCTTTGGTCCACAGGGACAACCTTACAGTCTACAAGGCCAACCTTTGGTCCAAGAAGGAAAACCCTCTGGTTTGTTTCATTAACCTCAGAATCAACCAGGACCATCTTATGCTCCTGGGGGGAAAATATACCCACCACAGGGACAACCTGTTGCACCACAACTGCAACCACATGTTCAGGAAGGCCAAAATTTTGTGCAACGGGGACAAACCTACGGTCCTCCTTCGGGTCAACCTGGTTATCAGGGACAACCAGGTCCATCGCAACCATCGGGCCAACCTCTTCAGCAAGGGCAACCCGGTGGCCCTCAATATTCAATTTAATAAGTTTAACAGTTGGTTCTACTTGTTTATCCGATTCAGATGGGTCCACCTGCTCAGCAGCCTGCTCAACCTGCTCAGCAAGGTTTTCCTGCTCAACCTGCTCAGAAAGGTCCACTTGCTCAACCACAAGGCACTTATTACCCTCAAAGTCAATATCAACTGATATATAGTGTGCCCCAAGGTTTTAACCCTCAAAATCAACCTCCATTGGTATATAATAAACCTTAAAGCCATGCTTACATTCCACAATAGAATCCATACGTTTCTCAGTAGGGACCTCAATTGTCTCCTCAACCCCAGTATCAACAAATTTTTCTTGCTTCTAACCCCTATGGTCAGTATCCTCTGGGGCAGAATATGTGGGGTCCGAATTCCTCTCGGATTGGGTGGAATGTAAACACGGGTCCTTTCATAGACCTCCAATGACTTTCAATCCTCAATTACCATTTCTTATTACGTTGGAGTTACCAGATGTGTCAAAGTTAATGAACGATCCCATTCTTCAGAACCCATATTGGCCTCTAGTTCCAACCAAGATTCCTGGTGATTGTCCTAAGTTTGAGGGAAATTCTAGCGAAGACTCCCAAGTGCATCTTATGACTTACCACTTGTGGTGTTCCTCTAACTCTTGGGCTGGCGATTCTATTCGACTTCGTCTTTTCTAGCGAACTCTTACTGGTGTCGCTGCAAAGTGGTACATTGAGCTGTCTCGTGGCATCTTCCAAGACTTCAGTTCTTTAGCCATGGCATTCCTTACGCATTTTCAGTTACCGATTTGCTATGAAACCAGGAGGCACCTCCTCACTTCGTTGAAATAGGATTGAGTTACTCATATCTTGGATCATATTCATGAGTGGCATCGTCGTCGCCGCATGATCAAATTTTAAATTCCTAATCAGATTCTGACTCATTGGTTCACCACCTCCTTTTTCAATCAGATTGCGAAAGACATAGTTATGGGGGCATGTGTGACCGAGGAACAAGCCATTTCTTACGCCCATTACCTTGATCTCGTGTACTCTCAGTCTGGTGCATTGTATGATATCTTGATTGATGCTCCCCAACCTGGAACTTCTAAACCACCAGCGACTCCATCCATCGATGGTATTATTGGTTCCATATCTCAGAATTCTCTGAAGTCTTCTTCATGAAAATCTTGGAAGCTGAAATCTGCTTCATCCAACAATGTTGCTTCTCATTCCACTTTGAATTCTGGTAAGCCCGCAGAAGTTAATGCTGTTTAGTCCAATCTGGTGGATAACACTTCTAAAGGTAAAAAGAAGGGTAAAGGTAAAGCCAAAGCCGATACCTCGAAACAGGATTCTCAGAAACCTCGTGTTGGTGATGATTCTCAACGTAAACCAAAGTACCCTTGTTTGATTTATGATGAAGAGCACTTCACCAAGGACTGTCCTCGACGGTCTGAAGTGAGTCGGTTGATTAAAGGCACCCAGGGAACTCCGACTGTTCTTAAATAACCTTTCCCATCTTAGCAAACCCAGATGGTAGAGAAACCTCCATCCTCTACCTCGTTTGGCTCTCAGGTGTTCATGATGAACGGTTCTGCTGCTGTATCTATTGCTACTCAATCGAAATATTATACTAGATCACGTCAGGAAACAAGGAAGGAGATCGCTGATGGTCCTCCTCCTCCACCTATTTCTAACCCTCTTGAGATTGAAAGGCCTAGTGCTGAATCCATTGTATGGCCACCTTCCAAAGGTGTACTCCGCAAGTCTTGTTACAATCCTAACACCCGTGCCGCTTAGTGTTACAGTATTTTTGAGGATTTGGCTTAGGCGTCGTCTGCGATGTACGCATTAGAATTACTTTAGAGTTATTCATCTCAACGAAAGGCTTTTTTGTTTGCGATTGGTGGGGTTGATCCTGCCGATACTAGTCTTCTCGTTTTTTATTTAGATAATTTCATTCCACGACTTCCGCATCAGATTTCTCTTATTATCCAAGTGGTTATTAATGGTCTCGATATCCATCTAGCAGTTGTGGACGAGGGTGCATCAACCTGTGTCATGTCATCTTCTTGCTGGAAAGCTATTGGTTCTCCAGCCTTGAATTCATCACCAAATGCCCTTGAAGAATTTGATGGAAAGGAATCAAAGCCTTTAAGGTGTTCTCGCTAGTTTACCAATTACCTTGAAAGGGAAGACAGTCAATGTTGAGGTAGAGGTAGTTGATTCCAAACTCAATTATAATCTTCTCCTCAGTTTTAGTTAGACTCACGCCATGCTGTACGTTCCATCCACCCTCTTTCATGTTCTGAAATTTCCACACGAAGGAAAGATTGTTATTGTTGATCAATTGTCCGTCTTCACCTCTTCTTCCGAGAACAATGTTCCGTATGTGGATAAAATTCCTACTCCCTACGAGAGCATAGGGCCAGGCCTTTTCAAGGATCTCGCCCTCATGGATATTTTCCCTCTTCCTCCACCAAACACTATTCAGATTAATATGATCTCTCAGTCTGATGACCAATGGATTATCCCTTCACCTGAATAGATCGATTCTTTCGGAGATTCGATGCCGTTGAGTCCGATTGAGATTGAATATTGTGATCTCATTGTGGCTTTAGACACTCCGTTTTCTGATGGTGCTCCTTTGAGCATGTCCCTTGAAATTTATTCTCAATCCCCCTGGCTTGGCGATTCAGATTTTCTTGATCCTTTGAAAGAAGTGTTTCCCTCCGATGAAGCCATCGTGGAAACCATGTCTCTCGAAGAGCTGTCATGGGACGATAGTCATCATCGTGCATCATTTATGCCTAGTCTCAAGGCCATGTCTATGTGTCTTGAGCGATTTGCATCTCAGGTTCCTTCTCCTCTGCTTAAAATGCCGGTTCTGATGCATGATGTTTTTACGGAAGGTAAATTTAGTAATATTACACAGACGATGCCTATTGACATTTCAGTTAAACCAGGAATTGTCGAGAACATCCATATTGGGATCACTTTTTCTTCCGATGGAGTCCAATTTTACACTAGCCTTTTCTGCGAGTTTCGTGATGTCTTTGCCTGTTCCTACGAAGAAATGCCCGGCATTGATCCTAGTATAGTGGTGCATGAAATTCCTACTTACCCTGGTTCGAAGCTTGTTCGCTAGCGTCTTCATCCTGTGCACCCTAGAAAACTTGCTGCCATTAATGGTGAAGTCGAAAAGCTTCTCAGACCTAGTTTCATTTATCTGATTCCCTTGACAGAATGGGTCTCTAATATTATTCCTGTAGATAAGAAGCAGGGAACGATTTGGGTCTGCATTGATTATCGTGATATCAATCATGCTTGTCCTAAGGATAATTATCCTACTCCCTTTATCGATCAAATCATTGATGATTGTGCCAGGAGTGAGATTTTTTCTCTCATGGACGGTTTTTCTGGTTATAATCAGATTAAAATTCTCCTGACTGATCAACATAAGATTGCCTTTATCTATCCTTGGGGTAACTTGGCATATAAGAAGCTCCCTTTTGGCTTAAAGAATGATGGGGCCACATTTCAGTGAGCGATTTCGTATGCTTTTAACGATATTCGTCACATCGTTCAGCCTTATCTGGATGACCTTCTGGCTCATTCAACTAAGCGTAGAGATCATCTTGACCATCTTGTTGCTACGCAATTTGTCACCGTCCCCACCATTCCCCGTCCCGCACAATGGAGGACCCATTTTGTGACCTGTGAACATTGTCATGCCTTGAAAACATCATCAATGCATTCCTCTAAGCATGAGCTTCAATTTCCCTAAAGACATCTCCTTGCAAAAATCATGAAAACATCTTTCGTATCGCGCGGAAGGAAGTTCAAAGACTCGCGCCAATGGGGAAAAATCTCGCGAAGAGGTCGCGCCACTTGGCGCTCTGTCATAGAGCAGCAATCGCGCCACCCATTTTAGGGACTGTTTTTTAAATATGGATGACGGAAGTTGAGTTCAAACAAACTCACAAACCACTGCCTATCTTGAGTTGGGAGGTTTGGCCGCGGGAGTTCTATGGAAGGGAATTGGTTTTGCCACCTCCCATGGAACCTTCCTTGTTGATAGGGCCAATCCCATAATAATAGGGATCCCAACTCCCTCCTTCTCCATCTATAAAAGCCTGCTCAAATCCATGGCAAGCTAGTCTTGAAGTGCCTAAGCTTTGTATCTCCATATTCCCAAGAGCCTTTGTGCTGTAAAGAATCCTCTCTTTCCCTTAAGGCCAACTCAAGTAAGGAGACCATTGTCACGAGACTCTGGAGAGGTTTTCCCTTTCCTTGGCGAGCTTTACGAGACGTGGACGACCGGGGACCCATTCGAAGGAGGCTGCGACGTCAGAACTTGGTTGTAACCTCTCCTTCGTTATTATTTAATAGAACATTATGATTATGGTTCCACTCCGTTTTTCCATCATGTTAATGCGAGCAATGTCCTTTCCGACCGTTGTTTAGTTACGTATGCTGGTTCCTATGCTTGTATCTGTTCGTTTCTTCTATGTGCAGGTGTTCATCCGCGGAGATCGTGGAAGGATTGTGATCTGCCAGGGCTGAAGGACGGGGACACTTCTTCTTCATATCATAGCGTTGGAATCCAGGTAGGCTTCTATCCCAAGTCTTTCATTCGTAATTAGGAGCTTGCGTCATAGCATTGTTTGTTTGTTGCTAGACCCCTGCCGGGCTAGTAGGGATCGCCTCTGTCCGCAGAGGGGATTTACCTCCTCAAACAATTGGGCGACTCCACCGGGAATCTAAACCCCCGGGAGTTCTCGAAAGAGTCTTGCGTATCACATTACAAATGGAAAAATCACAATCGTGGAAGTGGAAGTGGTTGACGCTAAACTCAACTACAATATACTTCTTGGCCACAGCTGGACCCATGCCATGCTCTGCGTGCCATCTACCGTCTTTCGATTCATTAAGTTCCCTCACGAGGGCAAGATTGTCACGGTAGATCAGCTGTCATTTTTCACCTCTAGCTCTGAGAACAACGTGCCATACGTGGATGAAATTCCGAATCCCCCAGACAGCATAGGACCTGGTCTTTTCAAAGACCCAGTTCTCATGGGTATATTCCCCGCACCGCCACCGAATACCGCTCAAGTCAACATGTTGTCCAGGACTGATGACCCCTGGCTTATTCCTACACCTGAGCAGGTATATGAGTTTGGAGAATCCATGCCTTTAACACCAGTAGAGATCAGCTACTGTGAGATTGTTGCCGCATCGGACCCTCCACCTCCTCAGCATGCTCCCATGAGCATGGCTCTCGACGTCTACTCGCAATCCCCCTGGCTTGGTCAGGCTGATTCACCTGATCCTCTCAAAGAGACTTTTCCTTCAGATGAGGCCATCATTGAAACCATGTCTCTTGAGGAGCTGCCCTGGGGCGATGGACATCATCGCTCCTCGTTTATGCCCAGCTTGGGGGCAATGACTGGTTGTCTGGAGCGTTATGCTACTCAGGTTCCTTCCCCTCCTCTTCAAACACCGATCTTAATGCACGAGGTCTTTTCGGAGGGTAATCTGAGTAACATTACTCAAACTGTTCCAATCAACATCTCCGTTAAACCGGGGATTGTTGAGAATATTCATGTGGGTGTGACTTGTTCTCCCGATGAGATTCAAGTCTATACCGAGCTTTTCAAAGAATTCAGAGATTTTTTCGCATGGTCTTACGAGGAAATGCTGGGGATTGACCCTAGTATTGTAGTGCACGAGATTCCAACCTATCTAGGTGCGAAACACGTGCGCCAGCGCTTACGTCCCATGCATCCTCGGAAAGCCGCCGCTATCAAGGCAGAAGTTGAAAAACTTCTGAACGCGGGTTTTATTTATCCCATCCCCCTTACAGAATGGGTGTCCAACATTGTCCCTGTCGATAAAAAGCAGGGTACAATTCGAGTCTGTGTGGATTATCGCGACATCAATCGTGCCTGTCCAAAGGATAATTATCCCACTCCGTTTATCGACCAGATCATCGACGAATGTGCCGGGAGTGAGATCTATTCCTTAATGGACGGTTTCTCAGGCTATAACCAAATCAATATTTCACCTGAGGATCAACATAAGACCACATTCATCTGTCCGTGGGGCACTTTCGTGTACAAAAAACTCCCGTTCGGCTTAAAAAACGCTGGCGCTACATTCCAGCGTGCGATGTCCTACGCCTTTCATGACATTCGCCATATTGTCCAGCCTTATCTGGACGACTTGCCAGCCCATTCGGGTAAGCGAGAGGACCATCCTGAGCATCTTCGCCAGATATTTCTTCGTTGCAGACGCTACAACATCAGGCTCAATCCTCATAAGTGCGTCTTCTGCGTTGATTCTGGCCGTCTCTTAGGCTTTATAGTCTCGAAAGACAGAATTCGCCTTGACCCTCTGAAGGTTGAGGCCATCATAAATCTCCCATCACCCTCCTCCCTGTATCAGTTACAGAGTCTGCAAGGGAAAGCGAATTTTCTTAGGCACTTTATCCCGAATTACGCCGAGGTGGCCAAAGGATTCACTCGTTTGTTAAAGCAGAATGTTCCCTTTCACTGGGACGAAATTGCTCAGGAATCCTTTGAGCAGCTGAAGACATTGCTAGTCAATGCTCCATTGCTTCGTCCTCCCGACTACCACCGCGACTTTACTTTGTATCTAGCCGCCGCATTTAGCACCATCGCTATGGTCTTGGTGCAGGATGACGAGAACGGTGATGAACATGTTGTTTATTACCTGTCTCGGAACCTTCTCGACCCGGAAACGCGTTATGCACATGTCGAGAAGTTGGCCTTAGCAGCAGTACACGCCGTACAACGCTTTCGCCATTACATCCTTTTGCGCACGATAACAGTGGTTTCAGACTGCAACCCTATGACGTATATTATTTCTAGACAATTACTGGGGGGCAAGTACTCCAAATGGATTGTAATCCTGCAGGAGTTTGACTTGGAGTTCACCACCGCCAAGTCAACTAAATCACTGGTCTTCGCGGATTTGATATGTTCTCTCCCTACAGACTCTGTTCCCTCACACTCTGAAGACCATATACCGGACGAAACGCTTTTTCTCATCAGTACTCGTGATCCTTGGTACGGTGACATCATAGTGTATCTTCAGACCGCGACATTTCGGTCTGAGTTGGATAAAACTGCCCGCCGTCGGATTCGGCACCAGTCCCAACCCTACCGCATAGTAGGAGATACCTTATATCGTATTGGAGTAGATTCGATGCTCCGACGATGCCTTACCTTGGAAGAGGCCGAGAAAGTCTTAAATGACTGTCACAGTGGCGCCTGTGGCGGACATATGTCCGGGTATGCTACTGCCCAGAAGATTCTATGGGCAGGTTATTTCTGGCCTTCTATATTCAAGGATTGTATCACTGCAGTCCGAAAATGTCATCCATGCCAGATTTTTCAGCGCAAGATGCGCGCGCCGCCGTTGCCATTGCATCCCGTTATTACCGTCGGCCCTTTTGCGAAATGGGGCGTGGATTTTATGACGTGTAACCCTCACTCAGCCGGGGGGCATGCATATATCATTGTCGCCGTCGACTACTTCACTAAGTGGGCCGAGGCGATGCCTACACTAGCTGCTGACGGAAGAACGGCTGCTTCATTTATATTCAACCACGTTATTGCACGATTCGGGGTTCCTCAAGCCATCGTCACTGATCATGGTACTCATTTCCGTGATTACATGATGATGGAGCTGACTTCAGCGTTGGGCTTGCGTCACGACAGCTCAACACCATACTACCCTCAAGCGAATGGTCAGGTTGAAGCGGTGAACAAGGTTTTGGTCACCATGCTTCAGCGAACAGTTGGGATTCATAAATCCAGTTGGCATCTCCAACTATTCTCAGCTCTCTGGGCATACCGAACATCTGCTAAGAGTGCAACCGGGTTCACACCATTCCAATTGGTGTACGGTCTGGAAGCTACTCTGCCGGTTGAATGTGAAATTCCTTCGCTTAAATTAGCTGTGGAGCTCTTACCGGATACTTCTCCTGAGGAGGAACGTCTTCTGTATCTCGAACGGTTGGATGAAACCCGTCGTCTAGCTGCTTTGATCATCGAAGCACAAAAGAAGAGGGTCAAATCCCATTTTGATCAATCTGTTTCTCCCCGTTCTTTCATTGAAGGAGACCTCGTCCTCTTGTACGATCAGGCACATGATAAGCTTGGAGCCGGTAAACTCCAGCCTATGTGGCACGGGCCCTATATAGTAAAGCGTGTTTTGAAAAATGGGGCCTACGAGCTTATAGACTACGAAGGAGTTCCATTGGCGCAGCCCAGGAATGGGCTGTACCTTAAAAAGTACTACGCCTGAAGTGATTTCTTGGTGTGGTATGTGTACATAGGTGTGTGATTGTCATTTGTGTGCATAGTGTGGTGTGCTTTGTAAACATCTTTCTGCTGATCGGGTCTTCCTGGTTGTGCAGATGTCTATTCATCCATTTGTTGGTTTCGCGGATGGTGCCTCCCGCAGTACCAGGAATCTGTCTTCGGCAGCCTGGGTAATCTACGATCCTGCTGGTGAGTTGATTGACCTGCAAGGTGTGTGTTTAGGACGTACCACGAACAATATCGCGGAATATAGCGCCGTGTTGGAATTATTAACCGAGGTAGTAAACCTTGGTATCCGTGAATTGCTCGTGTACCTAGATTCACAGCTTGTAGTGTTGCAGCTGAACGGGCACTATTCGGTAAGAAACCCGTCCATTTTACGATTGTATTTGCGTATTCGATTACTGGAAAGGAATTTTGACTATATTACATATCATCATATACCCAGGCATTTGAATACATTAACAGATGCAGTAGCAAATTTGGTATTAGACAGACATTTGCGCAATTTATAAATCATCATCACATGTAAAGAAAGACTCATCCAGAAATAGATATGTATATATATAGATATCGAAATGTTTACATAGAATGTGTCACATAAAACTCAAAAAATATACATAGTCGTCTTAGTACATCCGGAGACGCTATGTCTCTCAAAAAATAGGTGTGGTATAAATCCTAAGGACTAATCCGCATGGTGCTCATGATAGCACGTCACTGCACGCACTAGGCGCCTCAGGATTCGGTGGATCCGATTCGGGACTTCCACCATGTGGCGCTGTTATGCCATCGGTACGTCTGCTAGCCGGGCATAGTCTGGAATCCCGTGGGAGATTCCCTCGAGGTTCTGGATCAGTTCATCTCCTCCGGTGCCTTCCCCCTGAATCTCAGGGGTGAGTTGTGTCCTCCGAGAGATTGGAGACATCCCGGCTGGTCTCTCAGGTCCTACATCTGCATACATATATAATTGTGTTAAGACGAATGTGTATTTAAAAAAAAAAAAAAAACATATAAACATAAAATCAAAAATATGAGGTCTTACCCAGCTCCTCGTCCCAGTCATATCCTTCTGGTAGTGGGAGATCTGGGTCCCCAGTAAAGTCAGTTCCCGAATAAGGCCAGTCTTCCACGACAATCAGCTGGCGCCGTAACCACCTAAAAAACTCTGGCCTCCAAGACATCTGTTGGCCACCTCCAGATCTGGGCATCAATGCTGCCCAGCGAGCCATCCTTGGCTCTCGTGGTATCGGACTCCCCACTGCGGCCCCTTGGCCCTGGAAGATTGGTAAGCGTTCCAGAATGAACGATACCAAGATGGAACCATAACCGAACTGTTTCAGTTTCCCCTGTTTGCACTTTGTGAGCTGCCTTTTCATGTTGATAGTTATTGCTTCTGCCCAGTTGAACAGTAAGGGACCCATGCATTCTGAGGCCAGCAGGAGTTGGGTCTTCGTGGCCTCGTGCGGAGCCTGCGACCCAGCAGCCCGCGTAATGGTATGGAGAACTACTCTCAGTCCTAGATCAGGGATAGTGTGGATATCCACTTTCTTGCTTCCTGATCCTGTTTGTGCCCCTCGGCACACCCGTGCCATTACTTCTTCCATTTTTCCCCGGATGGTCTGCTTCCAGTCAATACAGGGATTGGACCTCTGCGGGACAATCCAGTGATGAAATAAACATCGGTGACCTCCAGTTCTAACACCTGGTCTCGTAACCTGAACACCTGTTCATGTTCGTCCCAGATACTGATTAAATATTGGAGGAGCTCGGGCTGAGCTCGTAAACATGGTGTGAGGAAGAAATTTTTCAATCCATAGTTTCTAAGTGCATTCATGCAAGCTTGGCTTTGCATGGCCTGTTCATCCTCTTCTCCATGCTCTCGTTCCTTCCATTCGATTGCCATTTTGAGTGATTATCTGCATTCACATGGTCAAAAACCCTTAGTTAGATCTTTGATGAGCTTCAAATTCCAAGCAATTTGGTCTAAATGTCGAAATTTTGGGCGGAATTTAAGGTTCGGCCGTTGGCGCGGCTGTTTTGCGAACAGTCGCGCCATGTGGCGCGAGCCCTTTGTAAAAAAGAGCTCATTGGCGCGGGTCCGTGCCCGATACCCGCGCCAATGGGCGCAGCCCTAAAATTTTAAGAGTGGCCTCATAGAACTGATTCTTAAGGGAAAATCATTAAAAAATGGATGAAAATGTAGAGCAAGGGAGCGCCTTTTACCTGTGACAGACGAGAAGCTGAATGGTTGCCTGGATTGGTCGCAATCGTCGACGAAAGTTTCTGCTCCAAATGGACCACTGTTGCTTTCTACCAAGGTAAATAGTAAAAGTAATTTTATTTTTACCAATTAGACATATTTATAACTTTTTTGACGTTAAATGAGTTTTAAAAGTTATTTTTATCAAATATTTGCATATGTTATGTCGAAAATGGATTTTACGCTTGCTTGGTATGTGCAGCAACAGGTTTTGCGACTTAAACGATGGAAACGAGTTGTATTTTATACTTTTTCGGACTCGGTAAATACACGAAAAAGTCACTCTGGAGTCATCTTTCAGCTCTTTTCTGACTCTCTAAATATGAAAAGATCGCCGAGACCCTTGTCGTTTCGATCTCGTTAAAATGGATACGAATCGACATCCACCCAATATAAGTTTAACCCTTTTCGGGCTGGGATGGATTGATTACGAAAAAGGAATACCCTAGCCTATCGCGACTAGGAGGCTTTCCCGGATATTGTTTTCTACCTTTTCGGATCTGGGGAACTATTTACGAAAAGGGACCTGTGGAGTTTTCTTTTCCGCTGTCTTTTCAAACTCTCTAAACATGAAAAGACGCAGAGTTCTTCCTTTGTCAGACTCGTTAAACCCTGATGACATTGGATTTCGTCGAAATGACGTTCTCCGAGTTTCTCCTTCCTAGGACTCGTTAAATGCACTAGGATGGATTCGCCCGAAGGGCGGACTTATACCACAAGCATATGCTATCCCCTTCAAGCTTGTTATCAAAAATAATTGGGGTACTCGCCAGAAATGGTGGGGGAAAAATGGAACCATTGTCGTTGTCGTCGGCGGTATGTCGCTCTTGAACATGGCACTTGTCTGCATTCGTGTCGGGTTGGGGACATCTCATCTCGTTGTTTCACTTTGCTTCCATGGGTTTGGGTAATCTCTTTTGACCTCTCATCTGTTCATTGCCTCGTCGCCATGACCTTTGATCTGTTGATGTCAAATACTGCCAAGTCCATTGTCGTGCCGTTTATATGTTCAAGAGAAGTTGGCCTCTGCGAATATCAACCTTCCTCTGTTTCTCATATGATCCTGATTCACAACAAAAACATTATGTTCCTCTGTCTCGTGTCGATGATGTGGGAATCATTATGGCCCACCTTCGATCAAGGTCACTTTCTGTCGACTTCAACTCATTATCCAGGAAGTTGGTCTAGAGACTCCTGATGGTACCTTGGAGCCTGCATGCCTCAATGGCAGGTTCGTCGCATTCGACGTGAGGTTTACATCATTGACCTCCGATCGAGTGATTCTGCGGGTGTTCGACGCCAACTCATTTATTCGCACGCCGTAGATTGTACCTGTAGTACCTTGAGGGCCATTGTCATTATTGGTGGTTCCTCTCGCGTCTGTTAACAGCTTTCATCATTGGCTGGTAATCAGACGATGTTCTTGCATGTTCGACTTCGGCTCACATATTCACATGCTCGAACTTGTACTTTGTTTGGGTCGAGATGGAGCGCAAGACCCTGGATTGTGTCTGTTGTAATCCAGGCTGCGATTGTGGATTATTATCATTATGTACATGACTCACTGATTGGATGGCTGCGACCATACCTGAGTCTATTTGTTTGGTCTTAGTTGGATGGTTGCGCCCATACCCTGGATCCAGATTGTAACATACTTTGTTTCGGATGGCTGCGTCCATACCACATATATATCATGTACTTGAGATATCAGTTGTATCTTTCTGCGCAGGTTTTCCGACGGCGGGCCTTCAGTTGAACATGTTCTCGTAAAGCATTTCACCCCTCTCTCTCTCGGGCCTCATACTTTAGGGGGCATCTGTTACACAGTAATTTGTCACCGTCTCTACCATTCCCCGTCCCGCACAATGGAGGACCCATTTTGTGACCTGTGAACATTGTCATGCCTTGAAAACATCATCAATGCATTCCTCTAAGCATGAGCTTCATTTGCCCTTGAGACATCTCCTTGCAAAAATCATGAAAAACATCCCTTTTGGCATTGGCGCGGGAAGGCAGTTCAGTACTCGCGCCAATGGGGAAAATCCTGCAAAGAGGTCGCACCAACTGGCGCTCTGTCATAGAGCCGTAGTCGCGCCACCCAATTTAGGGACTATTTTTTTAAATAAGGATGGCGGAAGTTGAGTTCCAACAAACTCACAAACCATTGCCTATCTTGAGTTGGGAGGTTTGGCTGCAGGAGTTCTATGGAAGGGAAGTGGTTTTGCCACCTCCCATGGAACCTTCCTTGTTGATAGGGCCAATCCCACAATAATAGGGATCCCAACTCCCTCCTTCTCCATCTATAAAAGCCTGCTCAATTCCATGGCAAGCTAGTCTTGAAGTGCCTAAGCTTTGAATCTCCAAATTCCCAAGAGCCTTTGTGCTGTAAGAGCCCTCTTTCCTCCCATAAGGCCGACTCAAGTAAGGAGACTATTGTCGAGAGACTCAGGAGAGGTTTTCCCTTTCCTTGGCGAGCTTTGCGAGGCATTTCGTTCAACCGAGGAACCGTCCGAAGGGGTCAGCGACGTCAGAACTTGGTTGTAATCTTTCTTCGTTTATTATTTAATAGATGATTATGATTATGGTTCCACTCCGTTTTCCATCATGTTAATAAGAGTAACATCCTTTCTGACTGATGTTTAGTTACGTATGCTGGTTTCTATGCTTGTATCTGTTCGTTTCTTCCATGTGCAGGTGTTCATCCGCGGAGATCGTGGAGGGATTGTGATCTGCCAGGGCTGAGGAACGGGGACGTTTCTTCTTCAGATCATAGCGTTGGAATCCAGGTTGGCTTTCTATTCCTAGTCTTTCCATTCGTAACTAGGAGCTTGCGTCATAACATTTTTTGATTGTTGCTAGACCCCTGCTGGGCTAGTAGGGATCGCCTCTGTCCGCAGAGGGGATTTACCTCCTCAACAATCTTCGTCGATTTTTCTTCGTTGTCGATGCTACACATTTCGCTTAATCCGCACAAGTGAGTCTTCTCGCACAAGTGAGTCTTCTGCGTTGATTCCGATAGACTCTTGGGGTTTATCGTGTCTAAATATGGAATTCACCTCAATCCTCTCAAGGTTAAGGCTATTGCCAATCTCCCTTCTCCCTCCTCATTACATCAATTGCAGATTTTGCAAGGGAAGGCTAATTTTCTACGTCGTTTCATACCTAACTATGTAGAAGTAGCTAAAGGATTCACACGATTATTAAAATAGGGCATCCCATTCTGTTGGGATGAAATTTCTCAGAAGTCCTTTGATGCACTGAAGACATTACTTGTCAATGCTCCTCTGCTGCACCCTCCAAATTATCAGCATGATTTTTCCCTTTATTTAGCTGCCTCTTTCAACACAATTTCCATGGTTCTGGTACAAGACGATGATGATGGTAATGAGCATGTTATTTATTACTTGTCTCGTAACCTTCTCGACCCTGAGACACGCTATGCACATGTTGAGAAGTTAGCGTTAGCTGCGGTTCAGGCAGTTTAACGTTTTCGTCATTATATTCTTTTGCGTACTATGAATGTGATTTCTGATTGCAACCCTATGACCTATATATTGTCTCGAAAATTGATGGGGGGAAAATACTTGAAGTGGATTGTCATCCTCCAAGAGTTAGATTTGGAATATACTATCCAAGTCGAAGAAATCATTAGTCTTTGCTTATTTGATTTGTTCCCTCCCTTCAGACTCTGCTCCATCTCATTCTGAGGAATACATTCCAGATGATACGCTTTTCTTGATCAACACCCTCGATCCTTGGTACGGTGATATCATCGTCTATCTCCAGACTTCTACTTTCAGATTTGAGTTGACGAAGGATGCCCGCTGACGCATTCGACATCAGTCGCAACCTTATCGTATAGTCGGAGATACACTCTATCATGTCGGAGTGGATTCCATACTCCGCCGATGTTTGACTCTCGAGGAAGCTGAGAAAGCCCTAAATGATTGTCACAGTGGTGCCTGTGGTAGTCACATGTTTGGTTATGCCACTACACATAAGATTCTTCGTGCTGGTTATTTCCGGCCTTCTATCTTCAAGGATTTCATTGTTGCAATTGGTAAATGTCATGAGTGCCAGGTCTACTAACGTAAAATGCGTGCATCGCCTGTACCTCTTCATCCTGTCATTACCGTTGGTCCCTTTGTGAAGTGGGGCATCAATTTTAAGATGTGTAACCCTCACTTGGCAGGGGGGCATGCTTATATTAACGTAGCTGTGGACTACTTCACCAAATGGGCCGGAGCAATGCTTACACTTGCCTCTGACGGTAAGACAACTACTCAATTCATATTCAATCACATCATTGCTAGGTTTGGTGTCCCTCAGGCCATCGTTACCGATCATGGTTCTCATTTTCGACATTGTATGGTGGTGGAGTTGACTTCTAAGTTGGGTCTGTGTCACGACAACTCAGTGCCATACTATCCTCAGGCCAATGGCCAGGTTGAAGCCATGAACAAAGTTCTTGTTACCATGCTTCAATGTACGATTGGGATCCACAAATCCAATTGGAATCTCATGTTATTTTTGGCTCTTTCGGCATACCGAACCTCAGTTAAGAATGCAACTGGATTCACTCCTTTTCAGTTGGTTTATGGTCTGGAAGCTACTCTTCTAATTGAGTGTGAAATACCTTCACTCAAATTGGCTGTTGAATTACTGCTGAACACTTCGCTAGAAGAGGAGCGTCTCCTTTATTTAGAAAGGTTGGATGAAACCCACCGCTTTGCTGCTCTAGTTATCGAAGCGCAGAAGAAGTGGGTCAAAGCTCATTTTGACCAATTGGTTTCCCCTCGTTCTTTCGTTGAAGGAGATCTCGTCCTCCTATACGAACAAGCTCATGATAAGCTGGGGGTAGGAAAATTTCAACCCATGTGGCATGGGCCCTACATTATTAAATGTGTGTTGCAGAATGGGGCCTATGAGCTCATTTATTACGAAGGTCATCCTATAGAACAACCCATAAATTGGTTGTATCTCAAAAAAATTTATGCATGAGTCATTCATGCATGATTTGTGTACATAGGTGTTTTTTTCATTTTGGTACATGTTTTGGTTTGGTGCGCTTTGCGAGCGTTTTCTTGCTTATTCGGTCTTGCTTATTTGTGAAGATTTCTATTACCCCGTATGTCGGTTTCGTGGATGGTGTTTCCCGCAGTACCAGGAAAATATCTTCAGCAACCTGGGTAATTTATGATCCTGCTGGTGAGTTGATAGATCTGCAAGGTATTTGTCTAACACAGACTACAAACAATGTCGCTGAATATAGTGTTGTCCTTGAACTATTAACCGAGGCAATCAACCTTGGCATACACACATTGCTTGTAAATCTAGATTCACAGCTTGTTGTTCTACTACTCAATGGTCATTATTCGGTTAGAAACCCGTGCATTCTGAGATTGTATTTACGTGTTCATTTGTTGGAAATACATTTTTATTTTATCACATGTCAAAATATTCCTAGATGAATGAATTCATTAACTGATACAGTGGCCAACAATGTGTTAGATATAAATTTTCATAATTTGTAAAATCATCATCATATGTAAAAGATCCATGTAAGAAAATAGATGTGTATATATATATATCGAATGTTTGCATTAGTGTGCATCATAAATTCAAAAAATATGTGTGTTTCTGTTACATCTCGAGACACCATGTCTCTAAAAATATGCAGATATAAAACCCAGGTGTCTAATCGGCGTGATGCTCATGGTAGCATGTAATTGCCTGTACAAGCCACCTCAATAAGCGGTGAATGCGGCTTGGCACCACTACGGTATGTATCTGGTAGGCATGAGGAACATCGTCGAATCGTGTATAGTCTGGGACTCCACATGTGATTCCCTCTAGGTTATGCACAATCTCCTCCTCCTCACCTCCCTCACCATGAGGGTCAAAATCGCGAGGGATTCGTCTTGCTATTGGAGACATGCATGCGGGTCTCTCTGGGCCAACATCTGCAAGTGCATGGATTTAATGTCAGAACATACATAATTAAAAAAAAATCATAACACTCATGAAAATTAAAAAATGAGTCTTACCTAAATCTTCATCCCAATCCTCTCCCTCCGGGAATGGGAGGTCCAAATCACTAGTAAAATTTGTACCAGAATAGGGCCAATCCTCCACGATGATTAACTGTTGGTGGAGCTAATCAAAGAACTTCAGTCTCTAGGACATCTATTGACTGCCCCCTGCCCTTGGCATCAGAACTGCCCATCGGGCCATCCATGGTTACCTCGTTGGTGGTGTTGGGACTATGACCTCTTGACACTGAAAGATTGGTAGTCGTTCTAGGAAGAAATATACCAGGATAGACCCATAACTTAATTTCTTCAATTTGGTCTTCTTGCACATTGTTAGCTAGCATTTCATGTTGATTGTCACGGCCTCTACCCAGTTGTAGATGGTCAGTTTCAAGCAGTCTACAGCAAGAAGCAATTGTGTCTTTATTGCTTCGTGTGGTGCTTGCGATCCCGCAGCTCGTGTGATGGTATGTAGCACTACTTTTAGTGATGGATATCAACTTTCCCACTTCCTAATCCCTTCCATGCCCCTAAAAATACCCTGTCAATCACCATGGACATGCTCTCTATGCAAGGTTGGGTGCCGGTTAGGATTGGTGCTGCTCCCCTATACGATAATCCTATTATGAATTAGACATCAGAAACATCGATCTCAAGTTCCTGAACTTGAAGGATGAACTTTTCCTAATCCTCATCCCATATGCTGATCAAATACTGTAGCAGCTTCGGTTGAGCTTGGAGGCATGGTGTCAAGAAGAAATTCTTTAGTCTACAGTCTCTGAGAGCTTCCATGCATCTCTCATTTTCCATGGAAAGGTCATCCTCTTCGCCGTGTTCTTGTTCTTTCCATTTGATTACCATTTTGCCGCTTTCTACCTGCAAACATGTTCATATGGATAATATTAGCTATTGTAGAAGCTTGGATTTGTAAAAAAATGGGTCTTTAACTTGCATTTTTTAAAACAAAAATATTCTGCGCGATTGGCGCGATAGTTTCTCAAATACTCGTGCCAATGGGCGTGCCTTAGTTCAGAAAAATGGGTGATTAGCGCGAGTCCGTGCCCGAAACTCACACCAACCGCCATGCCCTAAAATTTACATTTTCTCCCCCAGAAATCAAAATTGAGGGTTGCAGGTAGTAAAAGAGGACTTAAAATGAAGGGAGAGATATCGGATCTTACCTGGAGCTGACGGATTCGAGATTAGTTTGTGGGATCGTTTGCTATCGTTGCCACAAAATCGCAGTGTCAAATTGGTAACTATTGCTCCACAAGAGGTAAAAAAGTGAAAAGTAAATATTTTTACCATTTTTGGCATTTTATAACTTTTCACAACCCTAATTAGGCTTTAAGACATATTTTTCGATTATTTTATTATATTATTTTCGAGAAATGGGTTTTACACATATCTCTTGTGCAACGACAAGTTTTTAGGCCATAGTGATGAAGTAACGAGTTATATTTTATAATTTTTTTGGACTCAGTAAAAACACGAAAAAGTCACTCTTTAGAATTGATCTTGTTGGAAGAAGGTAACGACATCAAAGCTTTGGTTGTACCTATTCCTTATATCAATATATACGTGACTATTGTTTGGGTTCCCATTTTGTGTTATGTCGTTTGTTTAATGAAATATGCTTAGCCCTCTTTGACTAGATAGTAATTATGAATGAAGTTGTTATGTCGTCTGATGTTCTGTATGCAGGTATCCGAGCATGACTGCAGAAGGATTGTGACTTGTCGAGGCAGGAGCGAGAGGCCAGCACTACTATAGCCGTAACGACAACGTTGGATTCTAGGTAGGTTGATCTACCGTGTCCTCTTTTCATTTAGTAATTAGGAACCTACACTCTAGCATATCTCTTTGTTTCTAGACCCACTCTAGGGCTAGAGGGATCGTCTCTGTCCGCTGAGAGGATTTACCTGCTTAACAAATTCAATCAACTGAAACTCTTTCTCTGTTTCATGTTTGCGCTCCTCATCATCAATGTTTGGCTCTATTACCTTTTCCTTACCTTTATTTACCTGTTGTGTTGATGAAGAAGGCATGGCCCCTTTCACTCCAAGTGAAGCAAACACATGCCTATAGCCTCTTTGGTAAGTTTTAGGAAATGGTTCAATTTCAGCTAAAGTAGCCCATGTTGCCTCAATATCTTCCTCATTGCTTGATGATTCTGAATCATGATGTGATGGTGATATAGAGTTAGATAAAGGTGGTGAAGAAGGCTCAATATGAGGTGAATGAGGTGAATGAAGTTGACTTGGTAATGATGTATGATCAACAGGCTGAGATGGAGGGATAGATGCAGGAGGATGAGATGCTGAAGGGGCATTCTGGACATGATGACTGGGTGGGGTGGTAAAAATATCATTTGATATGAAGGTGTCCCATGGAATGTTCATTTGATCAAGCTGATGCATGACTATCATTTTGATGAGGGAGTGGTGGAAAAGACTCTGCATTTGATGACTATAATCTCTCTTTTGGGCAATATATGCCCTTTTGTCAATGTTGTGGGAGAGATAATAGTGTATGTGAATCATGCCGGATCTAGTGAAGTGCATGAGGAGCCGGATATGATAAGAATAAAGTCTAGAAAACCTCCCCTCACAGGTGAAGTATTTTATAATTATTCTCATCATGGGGACATATCTATCAAGGAGATGAGAGAAAGGAAATTTTTTCTTTTTGTCATCCTTGTAACTTGGTTTAAGATATGGCTCATAGTAGAAATAATCGAGGTTTCCTTGTTTAAACCATTTTTCTCCTACATTTGGAATCCCTGTAGCAGCTACAATGATATTAGTGTACATAGTGAAATTAACGCAGGCAAGAGTGACCTGTCTCTCATGAATATTGGAAATGAACAATCTTGTCAACATAGGATGATACTGGATCTTCAACACTTTCTCACAAAATTCGAAATATCCCACATGCTTGAAACATGACACAGTGAGATGAGATGCCATAAGCTCTCTAGTGGTTACTGGTTCAAGTCTAATGAATTTCCCTCCCTTTTTATATGGCTTTTTCTTCGGTCTCTGTTCCTCACTAGTACCTCTGTTCTCTTCAGCCATATTTGAAATAGAAACCCTAGGGTGATGAAATGAAATGGAGGGAATGGGAATGTGAAGGGAACCTAGGTTAGCGAAAACCCTAGGATTAAGGGATATTAGGAATGGTATTGCCTTTAGGGAATGGGGATATGGAAAAATATATTATGGGAATGGGAAAGGAAATATATAACAATTTAGAGATTAGGTTTGAAATGAGAACTAGGGTTTCTTCCTTAGGAAACACTTCAAATGATTATAAGGCACAAAATATGTCAATGAGATAATGCTAAGGTTTATTCACTGATTAATGGAGCTTTGAAGAAAACCCATGCAGATATCTAGCATTTGATGATGAAGTAGGAGGCTGTAAGATGGTTTTCTATCTTCCTGAGCAAACGTGCAGCGTCTGAAGAAAACGCGCAATGACCACGGCAAGCACGCAGTGACCAAGGAAATCACGCAAGACCACTTCCAAACGCGTAGCACCCAGGTGAAATGGTATGAGAAATTCAAGCAAACTCGCAGTGAATTCCCTCAAAGCGGATCGTATCCCTCAAACGTGCAATGACCGTCTCAAACACGTAGCAATCCTGGAAATTTTCTTTTTTGCTCACTGAAAATGTGAAATTTCTCCTTTGTTGAGGATTGTTGAAGGATGAATGAAAAAAATAAGCTTTGTGATGCCAAAATTCTGCTATAAAACATATCCTAGCATATAATAGAGTGTGTGTTTCTTTCATGCACAAAATTCTTAAGAAAACTCTTCATTAAAACTACATTTGATTCAGCTCAAAATATACATAAAGAAAAGAGAGCCAACCCAAACCAATACTGGCATACAAGAATAACCAAAAATTATAGATACAAACTAATTGCCCGAATATTACATTTGTGGGCCTCTCGGCTCTCGACCCTTTTACAAAAGCTCTCAAACCATTTCTCTCTCTCTCTCTCTGTATTCCTCACTCTGTTTTTCATCCTCACACAATCCTCTTATTTATACATAATTATGAATTTATTTCAATCCATGATTCCCTTCACACAAATCTCATCCAAAATCTAAAATAGTTTTATCCCTTTTTTTGGACTCAACTAAGTCCCGTTTAAGGAATTCCTAATCCCTAGATTATCTACCTAATTCAACTCTTCTCATATCCTTCATTTATTAAAAGAATATTTACAATAATTCTCACACTTACATTTTGCTCTCTTAATTTATTAAAAGTGAACATAATAATTTATAAAATAATTAAAAAGACATCACCCCCTAATTACACAATATTTTAATGAAAATCACGCAGGATGCTCCTACATCACTTAGCTTTGAAGTTTTTCATGGCTTTATAATATAGTGTATTAAATTTATAATTTGAATTACCCACTTTCCTTATGTTTACTTTTCTTCTCAAACTTTAGCACTAATACTCTTTGACCTTCTGACTTTTTGCTTTGCAGGTTGATTTAGCTAATGGAGCTTGTATTTCTTTGATTATTCTTTTAGGACATACCCTCTTTTTTCATTTTTTAATATGGGAAAATTTTTGCAGAAATGAAAATATATGTACAATATTACAAGACTTAACATAGCCAATTCAAAATTATGATCCCTATTATTATAAGACCCTAACAATTTCTTCAGGAAAATTTTCATAATTTTTATTAAACCTCTTTGTAAAACCTGCCAATGACTCATTAGTCTTCTTTTTTAGAGTTCAAAACTTTGTAAGGTAGTACATATAATATTTTCTATCACCCCATTGTATCACAAATACTTCCTTGAATTCATCTATTCATATTATTGAGTTTGGTGCAGATTTCTAAACCATTTACAAGCTTCTCAATCCAAGCTTTGAACAAAGTGTCTTGACCAGACATCTTCATGTTCAATTTTCTGGTTATCAACATAACTATAGAAAGAAACCAAATGTTTCTCAACAAAAACTCATTCTCCCTCTCCTGTATATTTTAGCAGATATTTTAGATAATCCCCTTGAGGAAGAAGATGCAAAGGTTGAGGAAGAGAAAGTGGTGCATATCTTGCAACGACTATCTGCTGCATCCTTGTAAGGGTAGGCTGAGCCATGGCTTGCTGATGTACAATTGATGGACGACTAGTTTATTTAGTTTTTTTGGGAACTAGGAATCACAATATCTGAAATTTGAATCTGATTTGGAATAGCAGAAAATTGGAGTTCTTGGGTTGGTTCTTCAAATTTTGGGATTTAAAACTATGGATTTTCAAAGATATGAACATAGGAGGTCTTTGTTTCACCTTCTGTAGAAGAATCAAATTCAAATGTAGTCTCCTAAGGGGATGAGGTAACTTGAAATTTGTCTTTCTGAGCTAAAAAGTCAGATATATTGAAAGTCAAGTCTTCAGGAACATTCCCCTCTAAATGATGAGAAGAGGATGAACAAACAACTAGATTTAGAGACAAAGGAAAATAATCATGATGAGGGGTATATATTCAGGGTGAGTTTGAAGAAAAATTAGGATGGTTTTAAAATCTTCTTCAGTTAAAACAACCCTACCTAGAAAAGGTGCAATTTCCAATACTTGCTCTAGTTCCCTTTCTATCAAGACAAAGTCTTCCGCTTCCTTATTTTCTGCACTGACACTTAAAACCTCTATTTTTTCTTCTTTCACTGGAATAATACTTATTTTTTATTTACTAAATGATGATTGAGATATAGTTTTAGCTGAGCTTAGGTTAACATCATCTACTTTATTTTCTAGGGAAGCAATTTCAACATGAGATATTTGGGCAGAATCTTTTGAAACTGAAACTTCTTTTGATTCTAAAGTAGATGAGGGTAAATTTTTCTTTGGAATTTAATTTGTATGTACCTTCCTCACTGTCTGAGATGTATCTTCAACTAATTTCTGTTTCCCTTTTTCAGCTTTAATGATCTTCTCTGGGTCAACAACTCGAGTCACAATAGGTGATCTTTGATTTCTCCTTGTAGTAGGAGGTCTTGAAACCCCTTGTCCTCTTTGTGGAGTCTCCAGGTGAACCAATTTGTAGTCTTCTTCAAGTCACCAATTATTATTCACCATCAAGAATTGATCATCAGCAATTTAAAACAAGATACTCGGGAGAATACTTCTTTTCAAGGCCTTCGTCTCCCGATAGACGCACCAAAAGATGTTAGTGCTGGAATCAACATTTGGACTGCTTCAAGTGCTTGACCAGTTACATCCTAAGCTCTAGGGAAATTTAATGATTTTAATTATATAATTGGTAGGTGGTTAAGGATCTCAATCACTAGAAAGGGCTTCAGATAAATTCACTGTCACACCAATGAGGGTATTTAGACCTGATATGGTAGCAAAAGATAATTTTGTAGCTTATGGCAGGAAAAAAGTGTGGAATAATAGAAGGGATAGTGGGTCTGGAAGGTCAAAATCCACTACTTTGATGAAAAATAACACAAGAACTAGTTTGAAAATATATCAATAAGAGAAGGCTATCACAAGACTTACAATAATCTTATTGAATATCATGAAAATTCACTATCATAAGGAATGCTATTTATCCAGTCATTATGCACATCTCATCAAGAAATCTCACTAAGTAAGATTGATAAAAGTTGATAAGATACATAAACACATCAAGATGCTCATAAAAACTTATAAAAACATTTGAAATTACAAATTGAAACTGAAGAGATTTAGGTATGGAAACACATAAGAAATATCAACAATACACATATCAAGATGGTAATAAGTCCTTAAAAGTATTCTTTAATATCATTAACTGAAAATAGTACACTGATCACATGAGTATAAGATTCACAAACCACACACCTTTTCTCCATTTAGTTTCATCATATATATACAAGATATATTATGCTGATATTTCCACAAAAAAGTGTGAATATGTTCTAGAGGAGTTATTACATTCCTATACAGACGGTGAAGCTTATCGTTAACCATAATAAAAAGTAGTGAAACAAAATAAAAATAAATAGCATGATGGCATATCGTTCGAAGTGGCTGGAGTGATGTGGAATTTTTTTGGAAAACTGCTCCTATTTTCTGGTATAACCACTTCCTCAAAAAGTGCAACTAACAGCTAAAGATGACATCTGGCTCTTTCCCCCAAAAAGTGTAATATTTGTCAATTGAATCTACTATATGGAAGAGAAATTAATTAGTTCACACCTGGAAGCAACTTCTTCTATTGATATTACATGCATGTAATTACTCCTCAGTAACATCCTTCGAGACTTGAAGAAAAAATGCCTCCACTTCCTTTATACAAAAATTCAGGATATAATAGCTACCCTTCAAAAACAGGTAGCTATTATTGGAATTTCTGTAAATAGCTACATTTGCTGATTAAACCAAAATGTGTGTGCCTCTCCTTCTTTGAATTGCCTTAAATGTTTAAATAAAATCAAGTATAGAAGCAAATATTTTGAGGGAATCTGCCTTAGTAAGCCTTTTAGATTTTATTTTTCCTGCATGCTTTTTTTCTGAGCTCTAGCCTTCTTAGCTTCCTTTCTTAGGCTTTCATCAACATTTATGATTTCATCTCTCAGTCTAGGATTAACAATGAGTTTTTTGTTCAGTCTTAGCTTGTTTTTAGGCGTACTGTGAGGCCTTTTGAGGTATGGGTTGGTTATATAAGAAACCCCTCTTATTCTTTGCATCATACTGCTAGACTGGCCTACCTCATATTCTGTCTCTGAGAAATCCTCATCAGTACTGTCTTCTTTGAAAGATGAATAAGAGTGAATGATTTTCTTGTCCTTTCTTCTGGTAGAAGTCTTGGATGTCTTAAGAGAAGAAAACAATTGAGATAATGTTGGTTCTCCTTTTGAAGGGGTGTCCCTATTTTCTTCTTGCTCTTCTGTAACTGTTGGAACAGAGTGTTAAACTGGTACTTCAGGGTTGGCTTCCTCTGAAGTTTGTTCTACTAGGATCAACTTCCTTATGCCTTTGTGTCTTAAGGAAGAGGCTATGTTTTCCTCACCTGTAGATTTAAATTCTTTATTAGGCTGATTTTTCCCTTGCTTGAATCTAATGAAATTTTCTCTTATGAATGATGCTAAAGTTTGGGTTCCTTTGAAGATTTCCTTGTATAAACCCTTGCTACTGGTTGTACCATTGGTATGGGAGTGATAGGTTCAGTTTTGGCTCTCTTAGCTGAACTTCTAGTTTTTCTACTTATTGAGGGAATAGACTGAGCTACTTGTGAACTATTTGGCACAAGTGTTGAGCTAGTTTGTTCTTGGGCATTCTGATTCTTAGGTCTCCCTACCATCCTCCTAGAATTGATACTACCAAAACCTTCATCTGTTAGAAAATTTTCCCAAGTAGTTCTCTTTTTCTTAAGGTGATAGACCACCAACATCTTGATTAAGCTTCTATGATATAGGTTATGCAGGGAATAGTTAGGTATCTTCTGCAACTTCAAAGACATTTTATGTAAGGATTTGTAGAGAAATAAAGGTAAATTCATAGGTATGACACCTGAGATGTGAGATAGAAATATCACTTGATACTGATGAACAATTGAGAATATTCCCTCACAAGTGATATAACATTGCACTGTAGTTATAACATGCTACCATTCTGGCCTAAAATAGGAAATATGCATAGTAGGAGTCCAATTGACATTCACATGCTCAGGTTTGAGGAAGGCACTTACATGAGCTTGCAACATTTTATTTTTGAACCAAAATTCTCTGGTGGCTAAAGTTTGAGTAGCCTTGACTATAATGGTCTCGATTATTTTAAGATTTTTGCTTCCAAGCTTGAATTTCTCTTCGTCAAAACCTTCAGCAAAGGCTTATGCAATAACTACATTTTCCCCTGAGAATTTCTGTAGAAACCTGTACCAGCCTGCTGTTTTAAATTGGGGCTTTTATCTTGCATCGAAAAACTTGGTATTTATTGTCTCAGAGAGGTTAAACTTTCCATCTTTACCCATCCTGCTCAACATATAAGATTATGTTATGCACAACTATTCAAACTAGAGGTAAAAACCCTACACACAACCCTAATTTCTTGCTTTGGGATGATAAGCTAGTTGTTGGAAAATGTAACTCTGTTAGCTGTAACCTTCTCGGAGAACTCGGTCATGAAAAACAACAAACCTAATCCTCTGGGGTTTGCACCTTTAATCACGGTATGGTTTTATTTGACACAATTTGAAATGATTAAAATATGAGCGTGAAGTCACCCCATACAATACATCACTCCTCCGCATCATTAAAAATTGATACCTTGTACCTTATTTTATGCTTCAGCCTTAATGGGTAGTGATAGGTTAGCTCCACCAATAATATAACCATTCCCTTATAATATTTTATTCTAAGTTAGAAATAATTACCCTTTTAAACAGAATAATATCTCATAACATAGAAGACCTTCAATTAATTTGAAAGGAGAATGATCTTTTCTCTAAAAAATGTTCCTTGCAACTCCTTATGCAGTTTCAGGGAAATAACTACTTTTATATCTGAGTCACCAATGAAACCAAAACCAGACTCCTGAGGAAATAACTGCTTTTTCAAAAGAGTAGCTATTATTTCAGAAAGAGAAACTATTATTTTATTACTAAAATGACCAATAACTTTGACTCTAACCTAAGTTAAAACAATGGTTTTAACTTTTTTATATGAACCTAAGACACAATTCCACCTATAAAACTTGAAAATATTTTTGGATTTGAGACTTTTTTTGGATTTTATGGAAAATGATTATAACTTTTTTTTTTTTTTTAACTGTGACGAGTATGAATTTTATTTATATGAAGAAGAGAGAATGGGTCTTTGCCTAAGGGACCCCTAATACAAAGATGTTATCCATCTACTGCTGCTTTTGAGCTATTACATCTTCAAGGAATTTGAAAGGTAATTTCCTCGTTTAAAATTTGCAACCCTTTCAAGAGAGAGCAGCCTTTGTTCGCCATCCGATCAACTTCACTGTTTGAATTTCTGAGGATATGATAGAATTTGTAGGATGAAAAGTCTAATAGGACTCTCTTCAATCTGCCTAAGATTTTGTTGAGACCAGCATTGTTGAAAATTTCCTCCGTGTTTAATTTTTTAATTAAAATCTCTGAATCTTCGAAGACTTGGAGATCTTTAACACCTTTGTCTCTTAATATAAGACATGCTTTAAGGAGCTCGAGGATCTCAGCTTGATTATTACTTTTCTGTCCTAAACCCCAGCAGAAGGAGTCTCTTGAAGACCCATCCAGGGAGTAGATGACCCCACCAGCACCGGCATCATCGAGGTTCCCTTTGGACACCCCATCGAAGAATATTGTGGTTAAATTTTGAGACCGCCACCAGTTTTGGAATATGTCATCAGGATCTCTTTTACGCCATTCTGGATTTTCTATTTGGGGGGTGAGGAGATACTTACGAGGATAAGGCTCAAGGGGAGAAAGCCACCTCTTTTCCTCAGGCAGAAGCAGAGAGTCTTATTTGAAATACTGCTTTTGGGCCGCTTCCAAAAGGAAGGACTTGGCTTTTGCTGCAACTTGCAGCGGGGTATGCTGCAAATCTTTGAAGATCATCTGGTTGCGGGCCAACCAGAGCTGCCAACAAACGAATTTGGGAAGAGCAATCCAAAATTTGCACCAAAATGACTTATAGGGGATTCGATAAGGGTAGAAGAGACTCCAAGTGGCAAAGAGATCCGGGACAAAAATCTGAGAAGGGATAGAAATTTGGAAGTCCTGTAGGATAAGGCCCCGGACCTCTTTGGCGAAAAGACAGTCCATGAATAAATGTTGAGTTGTTTCGAGATTGCTTCTGCATAGTGCACATCTATGTGGCCTTGCAATTTTCCTTTTCGCTAGATTGTCTCCTGTTAGGAGTTTATTATGGACCAGAGTCTAGAAGAAAAAATTCACTTTTGGTAAGGCTAGTGGCTCCCAAACATTTTTCCAAAAGGCTGGTGTTTGGCTGCTATTCCTAGAAACCTATAAAACTCTGTATCCTGCAGCTGTAGAATAAACTTCTGACTGGCCCCATCCCCATCTATCTTTCATGGATCGATTGACCGAGACAGAGTCCTCCAGTAGATCAACAAGAAAGTTTTGTTGAGGATACAACTGGGCAGGGACGCCATGAAGATCCCAGCCGGCCCAATCACCACGTTGATCCCATTTCGAAAGGTCATAAATCCTATTTATACATGCTCTTTCCAGCCAGGTTTTGAGTTCAGAAATGTCCTCATTTTTTGCCAAGGGATCCCGCCCCATGATGCGGTCGAGCCACAGGAGAGTTCGTTTGCGATTACCCGGAATTCGATAAGTGGATTTTTTGAAGAAAAAACTACTTTTGCAGCAGAGTCTCCAGACCTGCGTGCAGTTTACTGAGTTGTCCAATTCCAGATTCCTGAGTGAATTATTGTGAATGTATTTTGTCTGCAAGGTGACACTAACAGAATGTGAAGGCTCGTGGATCATCTTCCACAAAATCTTGCCTCCTAGCGCTATGTTGACAAGAGAGGGATCTCGAATTTGCAATCCGCCCTTTGCAATCGGTTTTTTGACCATTTCCCAGTTTACTAAATGCATTTTTTTCCATTGCCCTTCCCTCCTTGCCATAAGAAGTTTATGAGAAGAGTAGAGATCTGCTCCATCACGTTTCTTGGGGCTAAAATAAATGCTACTTGGTAGATTGGAAGAGCTGACAGCTGCGACTTGATCAGGATGACTTTGCTGACTTTTGTTAACCGGAAGCCTCCCCAAGTAGAGATTTTAGTTTTAATTTTACTGATGATTTCATTCCAAAGCGCCCTCTTATTCACACCAGAAGTGATAGGCAGGCCCAAGTACTTGATCCCATCCCAGTGAGCATGACCCTTAAACCCGAGGAGATTTGAAATTCTTGTGAGTTCTTGCTGATCTATATTCCAGCTAAAGACTTTACTTTTGCTTTCATTGACTAAAGCTCCCGAAACTCTGCAGTACCTTCTGAGGGCAGAGTCGAAATATTTGGAAATTCTGATGGATGCACCTCCGAGAAGGGAATCGTCTGCAAATAGAGCATGATTCAGAGGTTCTGCGCCATAGGAAGGTTTGAGTCCCGGAAGAGTGCCTGCAATTCTTTCAGTTGAGAGTTTTCGACTGAGGGAATCTGCCATTAAAATGTACAGGAAGGGGGAGAGTGGGCATCCCTGCCTGATGCCTCTTCGTGCTTGAAAAAAATTGGTTGGGCGGCCATTGATTAGAGGGGCAATCCATGGGTTGTCAATACAAGCTTTTATAAGCTGAACAAAGTGAGGAGAGAAGCCAAAGGATAGGAGAACATTACTAAGGAAAGAGAGATTAACTCTATCAAATGCATTCGCCATATCTAGTTTTATCAACATACCTTTCTCTTTTCGCTGTTTGCTTGAATGGATTGTCTCCTGTACTTGAATAACGTTGTCCAGAATGTGCCTACCTTCCACAAATCCGCCTTGAGAACTAGAAATAAGTCTTTTGAGCAGAGGTTTGATTCGATTTGCTAATAGTTTGGCCAGGATTTTGTAGGAAGCATTACACAGTGATATGGGCCTGAATCTTGCAAATGTTTCAGGATTGGTGTCCTTGGGGATTAAGGCTAGGTAGGTGGAGTTGGTTCCTCCACCTATCTTAGCTTTTTTCATAAACCCTCTAATAGTTCTTTGGAGATCGAATTTGATGATATCCCAACAAGACTTGTAGAAATGAATTGTGAATCCATCTGGCCTAGGGGCCTTGTCTGCTTCCATGGACCAAATAACGTTAATGATTTCCTCCTTAGATGTGGGTCTACAGAGGTCTGTATTATCTTCAGGGCTAATGAGTGAAGGGATGTTAGAAAAGAGGTTAGCAGCTTCCTCATCATTGGCATTAGTTCCCTCACTGTAGAGGTTCCTGAAGTGAATTTCAGCAACAGCTTTGACCTGATTGAATCCTTTGCAGACTTGGCCCTCCACTGTTTTGATTTCTACTATATGATTCCTGGACAGTCGTGCTCTATATTATCGGTGGAAGAAGGAGGTGTTTCAATCCCCTACTTTTAGCCACAGACTTCTGGATATTAGTCTCCAGTATTCTTCTTCCATTCGAAAGGATTGGTAAGTGGATATTTGAGCTTTTATTTCCTTTTCCATCAGCTCTGCTATGATCTCTTTGCTTTCCATATCTATTTGCAGGGTCTGCAACATCTGCACTGCTTCTTTTCTTTGATTTGCTTGGGTAGGGGCTGGTTTCTTTATCCATTCCTTCAACGCTTGTTTTGTGGCCTTCAACTTTTTCTCCCAGACATAACTTGAGGAGCCTGTGAAGGATTTTTCCCATGTAGCTTTCACTGTCTCTGTGAATCCTTCTCTCTCGATCCAGAGAGGGCTGAATCGAAAGGGAATAGGGCCTAGATATTCTTCATCTTCCAGTAAAAGCTGAATTGGCTTGTGATCAGAGGTCAATTTGGGCAGAATTTTTGTGATAATGATATTTTTATTCATCATAAGGGAGATTTGCACCAGAAATCGATCCAGGCGGGCAGAAATGTGGTCTGACCCAACTCGATTATTGGACCAAGTGAAAAGACCTCGGACAGGATTGAAATCTAGAAGATCCCAAAGCTGGGTGAGCTCTTCCACAGAGGCCAACATAGGATCTATGATACTGGATCCGCCCCTCTTCTCTTTTTCTTTCAGAACAATATTAAGATCCCCAACAATGATGATGTCGTTGGGGGAACACTGCTCTAAAAAACCTGAGAGAGAATTCTAGCATTCTCGTTTTTCAGAGTAATTGACAGGTACATAAATATTGAAGAGGGAGATGGTTAACTTAATTGCATAGTGCATTAGATCCGTGAAGATCCAGTGTTGAGTTTCGTGAGATTTGTTCAGCTGGAATAAGTCGTCTGTCCAGAGAGTTGCCAGCCCTCTAGAAGAGCCTCTTGCGCTGACAGCTTTACCTGAACTTTTATTCCACTTTGAATTGCTGATATCTAGGGGGGCTTGCCCTTCTATCTTGGTCTCTTGGAGGATGAGAATGTCTGAGGGATCTGTTTTCAAAAGGTCCTTAACTGCATCTATTTTAGAGGGATTCCGCAGTCCTCTGCAATTCCAAGAGATGACTTCCATTATTTACTCGAGGGGGGGTTGGGGCCTCCCTTGGAAGGCCTTGGTCTGGTATTTCGTCCGATAGACATTTCTATTGTGGACTGGCTTCCTTGAATTTTAATTCTTTCAGCCTCCTCTTCCCTCATTTCTCTGCGGGATTTCCTTCCAGCTCTTTTTGATGGGCGCTCAAAGGTTTCGTTCTCCGAGGAGCTTGAGGTTTCCGCTTGTTTTTTCTTTGTGACTTCTGTGTATGAGGGATTGGAGGGACTGCATTGGGAAGCTTCGATCTGAATATCTTTCCCTCCATATTTACTTGGAGGTGGGTTTTCTGCCTGTTCCATATTTTCTTGGACTGAGTTGGCTGGATTGGTCTGGGCGCTTTCTGTACCATTTGGGGTTGTTTCCTTTTCCTGATTAGACTTAGAGTTGTTTGGAACTCCTATCGTATTGCCTTTTCCAGCACCTTTTTTTTACTGTGGAGATTTCTGGACCAATGTCCATTGATCCCCGGTTTGTTTATCTAGTTGCTCCTTGGCCTTTTTCTTGCAATGCTTTGCAAAGTGTTCGTGGCCATGGCAATGTCTGCATTTGAAGGGGAGCTATTTGTAGTTCAATTCCTGGACATGCGTCCACCCAACAACAGTGAGCTTGATTTCTTCCAACAGCCCCTCTTCTAGGTCCACTTCTACGTAGATGCGAGCACATGAATACTGATATTTTCTAATAGCTTAGTCTATGTATTTTCCCAGCGCATTACCGATGATCTGGAGGGATTTTTGGTTCCAGCAATGGAGGGGAAAATGGGGGAGTCTCACCCAAACCGGAACTGCAGAGGGGAAATCCTAGGTAGGATCAAAATCTGTAGACCATTTGTTTAGATACAATCCCTGCGGACCCAAGAAGTATGGGCCATTTCTGAATATTAAACTTCTGTCTTCCGGGTTTTCAAACACAAAAACAAAGTATCCTTTGCCAACAAAATAGCTTTTGACACCATCTTTGGTCAATGGAGACCAGTTCCTTTGAGTCCATTCATCCACCGTCTTGGGAGAAGGCTAGAGGCCCGTGAATTGGCCAATGAGGCCTCTCTCAGTCAGGTTTAAGGCCGCTTTACACGTTTCCTCTTCTGGAAGGGAAACTGAAGGAATCGATTCCATTTTCTTAATGAACTTCTGCTGAATCGCTGTGGGGGGGCGCTTCGGGCCAGTAGCAATCAAAGTTCTAAATGCAAGAACCTCTGGTGGCGGATTGAGGGGGGGGGGACAGGGCCCCCGCTGGGCTCCATGAGCAATAAGAGGACGCTGCAGGGTTGAGCACAGGGGCGCACAGGGGCTCAGCAGCCACAGGGGCGCGCAGGGATGCACCCAGTAGCCCTAATGCATGCAGCGCACGGGGAGGAAAAAAAATGATTATAACTTTGACATAGGCTAGGGAACAAGAAAAAATTCGAAAACAGTGATACTGTTGGAATTGTTGTCATTGATGGCAAAGGAGATGACAAAGGAGGAGCACCTGAAACATCATTCAAGGGGCAGAAAGGCAATAGAGACATCAGAGGAAACAAAGACAAAGAGAGATAGCAAAAGAAAGGCAAAGGAGATAGCAAAAAGAGAAGTAAGGAGAAACGTAATTCAGGAAGCACGGAAGGACTGGCAAAGAAGCGAAAGAAGCTCTTCGAATTGCGAGTGGGTATCTTTCGTGTTCAATATTGCATGGTATATGGTATTGAGTGTTACAAGTAATAGATTAATAAAAGTCTTGTGAATGAGACTGATCTCTAATTTAAAGGTAAATAACTAGCAACAAACAGCCAATTATACTAATCTCTCTCTAAGCATATGCAATTTATAAAAACACTATACGGGTGCAAGGCCTACCTTATATCCAACGCTTTGCTTGCTTACTTGATTTTGTTGAAGTCCTTCCCGTGCACTGAAAGAAAGTCCTTCGTATATCTGCAATCACAAACAAGGAAAAAGATTAAGCAGCACCTGTATAGACATTATCATAAATCATACTTATCATAATGATCAAGGAATTTATGAAATAAACCCCAAATTGACAGTTTAATGAGAGAAATGAGTATATTTGTATTAACTTTAAAGATAGAAAACCTTTACAACCTGTGCCTTGATGTTGTGCAGGTCCTCCCGGGGTCCGAAGCAGGAATCTCCTTTACTCTGACAAGCATTGCACTCTTTGAACTAAGACGAATGAGGATAAGTGATTTAACCTCACAGAAAGTCTTAAGTTACTCAAGTCTAAATCTCAACAGCATTTAACTTCAAATCTCATAAGCTTGAACTCCCTTTGAGGCTACCCAAGGCCTCTTTTTATAGTGAAAGAGAGGAGGTTTCTAGTTCCAAATATGAAGGGGTAGAATCCTCCTTCAAAGGGATAAGCTCCTTACATCAAGGGGTTAGCTCCATTAAGAGAGGGATGCATGAACCAGCTTCAAAGCGTATCCATTCCGAAAATTCCCGTCTAAAATCTTCTAGAATTCACCTGGAATTCACTTTTTAATCTTCATTTTTCTGTACTTTTATATTTTACGGGTGGGCTTGACATGGGAGTTCGTGCGGTATGGTTCACATGCGGGCGAGATTTAGGTACGGGACCACAGAATGCATAAGAGAAAGTGCGATACCAATTCTTAGAAGTTTTAAGGATTTTCTTGATTTGAAACGTGTAATTTGGTATATTAGACTTTTAAAAGGAGGAAGTATGAGTAATAATGAGCTCTAATACGAGTCCCAATGGAAATGTCAATTGACGGTTGGGTATGGTGAGACTCTGTAATTCGAAGTATAAATGGCTCCTATGTGAAATTATGATTAACTCTGTACATGGATTTACTGTGGAGTATAGTGTGTGAGGTTATATATATACTAAGGAAATTACAGTTATAACACAATGAACCCGCAAAGGAAACTGTGAAATCAGGTGATGGCACAGTAATAATTGTATGGGAAATGCTCTGAATGAATTTCTGTGTGGAGGATTGTTGGGTTATCGATATGAATAATCCCGTGTGTTCTTGATGAGAGTATCGAATTCTATAGCAATTAAGAACTCGGTGATTGATCATGTCCATCTGGATCGATTGAAGTTATTGTGGAACTGTGGTTAATTATCCAATGCTTGTGAGCACTGTAAAACATAGCCGCAAGGGTTATGTATGGCGGAGCTATGCGTCGGAGTAGATGGATGAAAGGAACGTCGAGGAACGAGGCTGTAATGTGAAGAAACACCGTGACTGCGCGAAGAGGAGAACCTCTTCCAATAGAACAGGCGGAACCTTGTAGCGGAAGTTGAGTGGAACCTGGAGTGGAGAAGCGGAACCGTGACCGAGAGGAACAGTGAGCGTGGTTTGGAGTGAACAGTGACGGCGGTTTTCGGTTTACATCGCACCGCTTTTGTGGAGCAAGCGGTTTTCCCCATTCGCGAGCGATTCCATAGAAAGCTCGACACGTGGCATGGGGCAAGGTTGAAAAACCGCTTCCACTGCGCACCATCGCGCATTAACTATCGACCAAAGACTCGGTGCGATATTGACACAAGCCGTCGATCTGGAGGGAAGCGATCTGACGGTGATCATAGTGGGAATATGCGCGAAGGTTAACTTAAGGTACGGGCGTGTGCATTTGATTGATTCTGTCAATTGTATGGTGGGGCCCATGCATACGAATGTGTTGATTATTGTTAAGATTTGCGGATTTATTAACCTTTGGGGTCATAGTTATAAGGTTCGAACATTTAGTTATGAGGTGTGAAGGAAGCCCCCGAAATGAAATAATAATTGTCGGGTTTATTTAAATATCAAAGGTCTTGGGTCACATAAGGGCTGTCTATTATATCAGTTGGTACTAAGCCCGTCAACACATTCCTTAATCTAATTCTATGAATTCGATAATTGAACTTGAAGGAAGGATCAAGAAGGCTCCCTTATTGAATTAATAGAACGAACCAAGATATTGAACTATTCGAATTATGGGTTGGTTGGGCAAAGAACTTTGAATGTATTTTACACAGAGGTTGAAATTTATTATAAAGGTCGAAGGTTGACCCGAATCCTTATAAGTGTATTGACAAAGATTCAGCATGTAAAGGTTGCCACTGCAGAAATTAAAAGTATTGAAATTGCCCAGCAGTGATATCAAAAGACAGTTATATGGACAACAGTTATACAACTGCAATGAAGAAGAGAGCCTACAAGAACGAAAGAGAGAAACAACAGCAGAAAAGACAAATCCAGTCAAGCCAAAATCCAGAAAAGAAGCTGAGTGAAATTGAAGTGTGTAACTGAAAATCTGAATGTAAATGTTGTAATTAAATTTTTTATTGTTTGTGATGCATTGGAAAGTATCCTAAGGAAAAGAAAAATCCCACTGTAGCATGGAAATTTGTACATATCATTATAATTTTAAATTGAGTTGGATAAAGGAATGAGAAGACAAAAGCCAAAGAGTCATGACTGTTCACTCAAAATTCCTTGTGAAATACAAACAGTCATGTGAGGAACTCTATAAATAATATCAACTGGATATGCATAAGAGAGGTTAGAGAGAGTAAATATAGAGAAGGCAGAGTATAGAAGAGAGAGGCAGAGAAGATTAAGAAAAGAAAAGTAGAAAGAGAAGCTACAGAATAGAGCTGATATCTGAGATAAATCAGCAAACATTCAGTTTGTTAAATTGAGGAAGTTGAACCCATCCTATCAAGACTAGGCTTGAGCTGGAGCTTGTCGATTGTAAATGAGTGTTTGTTGGAGCCTCCTATAGGTTGGTGCTGCGAGAAAATTGATGGGAGTTGGAGCTTCCTTGCAAGTTGTGGCTTGCGGAAATCGGTAGGAGCCTCCTGTAGGTTGGTGCCTGCAGAAAAATAGTGGTGAGAGGGAGTTGGAGCTTCCCTTTGCATCACAACAATAATAACATGTGTTTTTCTCCCTTTATGGGTTTCCACTTATATCTAGTGTCTCTATGCATAATTTTTATGTGTTGATGTGGTTTATCTCATCTGCTTAATACTTCCTGCTCTCATATTAAATCTACTATTACATTATATTAATACTTGCTGCTGACATTCGAAGACTACTCACATATTAAGTTGAACATGAAATGAAGGTGTGAATATGTTAATGAAAAAGTTTTAAAAGTCCATGAATGTGTTAAATTGATCTACCCCCTCTCCAGAGGTTTAACTAAGGGTTCAACAAAACTATTAACATTTATAGTGCTAACATATGTGATCTAAAATGATAAACAAAAAAATAAATCCGATGTACTAACACAATTATGGAAAAACATTTGAAAGAATAAATATTTTATTAATAACACCTCGTGAAGGATATTTACAAAAGGGTCATAAATCCCCCTCCGTGAGATGGGTCCTTTGATGTCCTTGACGTTTCAGTATTCTATGTTCCTCTCTCAATATGTGAAAACCCAAACAATGTGTAGAACTCTAGTGGGAGCTCAAACGTATGTTGACGATAACGATGACAATGATAATGATCATGGTGAAAAATGAATACAAAACTCTCTTATTTATAACAAAGTATTGGACTGATCTCGAAAATGTTGAGTAATAAAAATTATTGACCAAAATCTAGATCTAACAGTTAGGAATACTTTATTATATTTTTGGAGAGGGAAAATATATTCAAAATGGTCAAATATTTTTATTTAGAAATAATTAACAAATAAAATGATTTATTAATTATTTTACAAATAATAAGAAATGTGTGAAAATGAAATAATTATTAAATGATGATTTAACAATTATTCCAAGAATGGAGTTAAGAAAAAATAAATAAATAGTGAATTAGTTAATTATTCATAGGTGATTTAGTCAAATGTGGCAAGGAATAATTATCAAACAATGATTTAATAATTATTCCTAGAGATAATTAAATAAATAATGGTTATTTAATTATTCTCATGAGTTTTAATAAAAAATAACTTGATAAAAGTGATTTATTAAATTATTTTCTATAGTAAAAGTGATTTTACTATTTTAAAATTAAACTTACATGGTGTATTTTGATCCACCTAGTTAGAAATGGCTAGGTGATCATTTTTTGACGATAACACGTGTAAAAATGAAGCCTATCTCAAGCATGGTTTTCTCTTTGTTTCAAGCTTGTGTAAAAATGAAACCTATTTAGAGCTTAGTCTTTGTTCCTTCTCGTGCTTGTAAATACATGAGAATAAATTACCAAGTATAATTTTATCACTTTTTTAGGATCATAAAAACTATATGAAAAAAGGAACTTTTTGGAATCTCCATCAAGCTCTTTTAAAACTCCCCAAACATGAAAATTTTGCTGAGTGAATTGGTTTCCTTTCACACTCGTTAAAAGGATTAGAAATGGCATTTATTCAGTGTAAGTTTACCCCTTTTTCAGATTGGATAGACTAAATACAAAAAGGTTATACTCTAGTCAATCATGGTTAGAAGCGTTCTCCTTTGTATTGTTTTATCCTTTTTCGGCCTTAGGAGACTAAATTTACGAAAAAGAACACCCTTGGAGGATTCTTTATGTTATTTTCAGACTCCCTAAATATGAAAAACCATTGAGCTTTACTCTCTCAGGGCTAATTATTATGTTGAAAGAACTCAAGGAGTTATCTTTTATCCTTTTTCCAGACTCATTAAACTTAAACAAAAAATGTAAGTTTGGAGTTTCCTTTTCATTTATTTTTCAAACTATCTAAACATGAAAAACAAGTTGAGTTATCCCTTCATCGGACTCGTAAAACACAATCAATGTAGGGCTCTTCAATCATAATGAGACCTAAATACTTATTCCTAGGGTTCGTTAAAAATATTTTAAAGGACTCATTCGAAGCATGAGCTTATATCTCAAGCATATGTTATCCTCCTCAAGCTTGTGTAAAAATAAATAGGTACTTTCTATCAATGGTGGGGTAAATTATGAAATAAGTATTCATATTTTGTATTTGAAAAGGAAGTAAGTCACTCTTGAACATGAAACTTCGTCATCTTTTGTGTTAGGGTTGGGAAATCAATTTGCCTCTCATTTGATCATAACTCAGTGAAAGTCTTCATAATTGTATCTAGTCCTATTTTGAGTCAAATGTTGCCAACTCAATTGTTGTGTCACGATTATGTTCAAGAGAAGTTCAACATCAGTTAAAATACTTTGTAGTTTTTAAGGCCTTCTATTTGCATTGACCATTCATAAGTCAGTCCTGAATCAATCGTATTTCATTATATTCTTAAAATCTTGATACTTGTTCAGTGTCGTAGGACCTCCTACGACATATCACTTTTTATCGACTTCAACACATCATCTATGGAGTTGATCTAGAAACCCTTCAATATCTTGGAGGTTGCATGCCTCAATGGTAGTTTTCCTCACCTCCGACAATAGGTTTTCATCATCGACCTTCAATCAAATGATTGTATGGGTGTTCAAATTCAAATAATTTATTCACACCCCATAGATTGTACTAGAGTACCTTGATGCCATTGTTATTATTGGTGGTTTCTCTCACATTTGTTAACGATTCTCATCATTGGTCGATAATCATATGATTTATACTGTGTTCGACTTCAAGACATTTGTTCACATGGTTATATTCATACCATAGATAGATTGAGATGAACTCCCCGGGTTTTTTATGATACATCCAGGTTGCATGGATTTTTTAGTATTAATGACTGTGACATAGATCCACAATGTATGTCTGGTGGCTATGTTCATACTGAGTTTTCCGAGCATGGATCCATGATGTATGCCTAGTGGTGATGACTTCATTTGATTGAAGTGGATCTTTCACATTTCCAAAATTTTACTGTAACTTATTTGTATTCTAAGTATGGGAATGTCTACCTCAGTGATGATCATACGATAATATTGTACTGTAATATATTGATTGTTTACTTACATTCTTCCAACTGGTGATTCCTTGATCTTAACCTTTTCATTATAAAACACTTCAGTCATTATGCTCTTTCTAACCTTGTACTTTAGGGGGAAACCTATTACACATCAATTTGTTACATCCATGCAAATGATGCCAAATATGGATCTTTTGCGATTCAAATAACTATTTTCATGAGTCCCCATGAAATATGGAAGAAATACCTATTCATGAACTATAAGAATTCTGGATTACATACCTAAAAAACCCTAAGTTTGAAGATCATCGCAGGTAACCAGATCACAATTTGAAATGTCGCACTCTGCAAAGTAAACGAGTAGCAATGCCATCACGACTTTCCTTCATTAAAAGTGTGATAGTATTATTACATGGGTAAAAATAAAAATGGTAAAGAAGCTTGTATTATAGAATCCTAGAGAATGGTATCTATTCCAAAGTGGTGGAGATTGGGTTCGAGTTCATCTTATCTTTGATCTCATTTTTTCCATTATTGATCTCATTCCCTCCATCATGGATCTCAACTTCCACTCTTTCCTTATAAGTACAATGCACTAAAATAGAACTGGATTGCCAATTCTGACTCTTAACCTATACTTACATGTTTTCCAAGTATTCATTGGAGAATTTTTGATTGGAAGGTTTGGATTCAGGATCATTGGGAGAAGCCTCCAACATCGAGGAATTGGGTTGTAATATTCTCATTTTCTTAAATTTAATACAACATATATTTATTTCTCACATCCATTGTCATAATGTTTGGTACAAGATTCCTTAATCACTTGTATGGGTTTTATTAAATCAATTGTATATCATGTTCTTTGATCATCTATTTGTTGGAGTATTTGCAGATCTTGGCATCGAATATAGGATTGAAATTTGAATCAAACAATACTGAGGGTGATCATCAAGCATTTCGATAAAAATGGTATGAAACATTCATTCCATTGCTTGCATCTATGATGTAATAGTGATAAACCTAGATAAAATTTTATGTGTTTGTCTATTTTGTTCTAGGCTTAGTTTTCAAGTCTAGGGAGAATTTTCTTGTCTACAAGACAATATTTTTCTACCTTAACAATATCCCTCCCTATATCCTTCTCTCTCCACCCTCCATCTCTCTCTCTCTCTCTCTCTCTCTCTCTCTCTCTCACTTATCACTCTTTCTATCTCTCTCTCCACATATATCTCTTTATGCATTTTTTCTTCCATATCTCTCTCTCCTCTCAAACTATATCTCTCTCCCCATGCCTCTCTCCTTCTCTCTCTCAAGTCCCCTGTCTCTTCCTTCCTCTCCCTCCCTTTCTCTCCCACCTCCCTATATCTCCCCCCCGTCACTCTCTATCTCTCTCTCTATACCCTCCAACTCTGTTACTTTCTCTCTCCCTTTCCATCTCAATGTATATCTCTCTATATATTCCCATTCTCTCCTTGTATCTCTCCTCTCCTTCTCTTTGTCTTCCCTCCTCTCCTCTCTCCCTCACTCTCTCTCCATATCTCCCTTGTCCCTCCCTCCCTCTCTACCTCTATATATATATATATATATATATGTATTTGTTCTTCCATCCCTCTCTCTCCTCCTCTAACTCCATCTCTCTCTCCCTTCATCTCTCCGTATCTCCCTTGATTTATCTCTCTCTCTCTCCACCCCCCTCTCTCTCCATCTGTATGATCGAGAATTGCCACTCTGTGTAATCAATGATATATGTAAGGTATGATACATTTTATAATTTATTTATTTTTATTATGAAATGTGTTATGGTTTTTGGGCATGTGGTATTGATAAGCCATGGAATTGGCCCGTGCATTGTAATAAAACCTATTTCCAAGTTAATAATATTTGTGGTAAAGTGGGGGTGTGTTAGAACATTATATATTATAGAGCAATACAACACATAAAATATGTGGAAAACACAAGCACAAAAAACACATAAAACCAGAGAGACACAGATATATGTGGTTCACCCAGTTTGGGCTACGTCCACCCCGAACAGCCAGTCCTTCTTTTCTATTATCTAGCAAAATGAAGAGACACAACCTACAACAGATCCACTATAATATCCTCTGTTCTCTCTCACAGTCTCCCTATTTGTTTCTCGCTATGAGAATACACATGCAATACATAGCCGCAATATAATACCCTCATACAAGTGAGGGGTTGCCTTCAAGGGAAGAAAACCCTAAACTAAACATAACTTCTACTGTCAGATGATGCGCCTAATGAATGGCCCAGATTGACTAGAAATTACTATAATTTTACAAGGCAATTTTACGTCTATTTTTAGCTTTGGGGGTGCTGCCCCAGAAACCCCCCGCTAGGGGGGGGCTCCATAAAGTCACATCCGCCCCCCCAGACCCCCCAAGCAGCGCTTAATTATGGGCGGCGTTGCTGCCCCATTAAGGTACAAGGGTCCAACGCTGTGATACAAAATAAACAAGATAATCAGGCTCCACACCTAACAATCTCCCACTTGGAGACTGATTGTAGCAACTCCACTGATGCTTCATTTGCTGGACAATGACTTCACTTTGGACCTAGTTTTTTCTCATATTCATCGTAATTATTGAAGACCAATTGAAACTGAGCATATTCTCAGTTTCTCCCTGGTTACAACTTTTGTTAGCATATCTGCAGGATTCTGGCTAGTGTCTATCTTTTCTAGCTTCAACTATCCATCTTCCAATACTGACCGTATGAAATGGTACTTGAGCTATATGTGTTTAGTCCTGGAATGAAATGCTGATTTCTTTGCAATATGAATGACACTTTGGCTATCACTGTATAACATGCCCATATCATGCTTCTTACCCAATTCATCCATAAACCTTTGTAACCAAATCATTTCTTTACTAGCCTCTGTAGTAGCAACATACTATGCTTCTGTTGTTGAAAGTGCAACAACACTTTGGATTTTTGAAGCCCAACTGACAGTTGTTCCACCTCCAGTAAATACATACCCTGTAGTGCTCCCCATGTTATCTCTGTCACTTGCCATATCTGCATCAACATATCCCTGTAGAGAAATGTTTGAACCACCAAAGCATAATTCTTGATTTATGGTACCTCTCAAATATCTGAGAATCCATTTCACTACCATCCAATGTTCTTTTCCTGGATTGTTCATGTAGCTGTGTACAACTCCCACTACATGTGCAATATCAGGCCTTATGCAGACCATTGCATACATTAAGCTTCCAACTACTGATGCATATGGAACTTTAGACATATAGTCAATTTATTCTTGGGTCTTGGGGAAAATCTCCGTACTAAGTTTGAAATGGATAGCAAAAGGGGTACTAACTGGTTTTGCATTCTGCATATTAAATATTTTCAACACCTTTTGTATGTACTCATTTTGAGACAATGTTAATTTGCGATTTTTCCTGTCTTTAGTTATTCTCATACCAAGGATTTGTTTTGCAGCTCCCAAATCCTTCATTGCAAATGAATTTGCCAATTTTCATTTGAGCAGATTTATTTCCTGCATGTTAGACCCTGCAACAAGCATGTAATCTACATACAATAACAATATAATATAGTTGACATCATTTTGCTTTTTCAGATAAACAAAATGATCAGAGTGACATCTAGTATAACCTTGTTTAGACATAAACCTGTCAAATTTTAGATACCACTACCTTGGAGCCTATTTTAAGCCATACAAGCTCTTCTTTAACCTGCACACTAATTTTTCTTTCCCTTTGACCTCATCATACAGTTGCTCCATATAGATCTCTTTCTTAATAATTAGCAAGATATTTCATCTAGCTTTGTTCAGATACCCCAAATCTTCCTTCACTATCAGACTTAAATATTTTAGGTAAGTCATCTTAAAAACAGGAGAAAATATTTCATCAAAATCAATACCTTTATTCTGTGCAAACCCCTTCACCACAAGTCTAGCTTTGTACCTCTGTTTTCCTCCATCTTCTTCCTTTAGCCTGTAAACCCATTTATTCTGCAATGTAGTTTTACCTGCAGGCAACCTGACTAAGTCCCAAGTCTGGTTATGCATTAAGGAGTCCATCTCTTATTCCATGGCTAGCTCCCACTTGTTCTTGCTTTCAACCTGCATTGCTTCTTCATAACATTCAGGTTCACCAGAATCAGTCAACAATAAATAATATAATGAAGGAGAGTATCGTTCAGGGGGTCTACTTATCCTGGTAGATCTTCTAACACCACTTTCAGGTGTTTGAGGTGCCTGTTGCTGTTGTGGTGGTTGTTGCTGCTGTGGTTGTTGATTATTATTATTTCCAGGCACCTTTACTTTTTCAGTTATCTCATCAAGAACCGTGTATTCCTTGCTTTCTTTTTCCTGTTTCTTTTCCTGCAACTGATTCTTATACAAGACCTTTTCATTGAATATTACATCTCTGCTCCTAATGATTTTGTGATTTTCATAATCATATAAGCGATAACCAAAATCATTAACACCATATCCAATAAAGGTACATTTCTTTGATTTTTGCTCAAGCTTTGTTCTATTTTCTTTGTGTCTTGGACAAAAGACCTCACAGCAAAGGCTTTAAGGCGGGTTACCTTTTACTGTCCATGCTTCTCGCACAGAATACACCATCCAAAGAACTTGAAGGCCATACAATTCCCATTAGATAAACAACAGTATCTACAACATCTGCCCAAATTGTAAAGGAAATCTTGCATGCAATCTCATGCACCTTGCACACTCCATGATTGTTCTGTTCATCCTTTCTAACACACCATTTTCTTGTGGTGTTCTTGGAACTGTCCTCTCTCTCCGAATTCCATGCTCTGAATAGTACCAATCAAACTCTTTTCTACAATATTCACCTCCATTGTCTGATCTGAGATACGTCAACTTCTTTCCTGTCTCAATCTCAACCAAAGCTTTCCATTTCTTGAAATTATCAAACACATTAGATTTATTTTGAATACAATAAATCCAAGTTTTTCTAGTTGCATCATCAATAAAAGTAACATTGTTGTGAAACCACCTCCAAAAAGAGAAGAAAAGAGATATCAGCGCCTTAGAAATAAGCCACTTCGAGGGGGTAACCTCCAATACATTACATGAATGAAAAATTCTTGGATGATACAAATGACCAAAACCTCCTTCTATATATAGGACTCCATGGGGCACAATATAATCCTAGTGGGGCCACAATGTAATCCTAGCCGACCTAACAATAATAATGTAGGGGCATAATAATAAAAATATGGGGGTTACAGGGGTACAAAAATAACAATAAGGGAGTCTACACTAACATAATAAGGGACTACACTATTAATATAGGGACTTAACATGCCCCTCTCCTTCAAACAAGTGTTGTCCTCAACGCTTGATTATTTCTTGATGCTTCTGTATAAAATTCTCATCCTCCCATGTGGAATCTTCTACAGGAAAGTTCTTCCACTTACTGAGATACTCTGAAATTGACCATACTTGTTGAGTTATTGTTTCTCTGACAGCGTCAGAAATTATTTCGATGTGATGTTGATCTTCCTGTTGTTTCATTAGATTCTACACCAAAGTTAGGTTATCCTTTGAGAGTTGGAGAACTTGTTGTTGATGCTCAATGTGATCTTCCACTAGTTTATCATCCATATTAGCTATTATTTGATCCTTCAAACCATCCAACTTAGCCTTCTTTTATGCTTTTAAACCATCTATGTCATCTTCGGTTTCTCTTCGTAAGATCAAAATTTGTTGCACTTGGTACCGTAATTTTGATATCTCATACTGCAATTATTCTTCTTCATGCGTCATAGTATAGCTTTCTGAGGGCTTAATGGGTGTTGAATTATTTTTAGGAGGCATTATAGAACCCAATATGATAAAAATTCTAAAATATTCCCTTGGAATCACTTCAACTTGATTCTTCAAACAAGACTTATGCAATTCGGAAAAAAAAATGCACACCTTTTACTTGCTTTTGAGAAGCTCGATATTGAAATTGAATTATCTCTACAATTGTAGATCCTCAATATCTGAAATTAATCCTTGTAGTAGCCCTCTAAAGCTTCTTTCAAATGCCATAGGTTTGATCTAATTTGGATTCTTCAAGGCAAAGTTATGTCCAATCTCCCATAATGACCCAATTTTGGACTGGTTCAGTAGAGCGAACTTGTACGACTTGCCACGTTTCACTGTTTCCTCCTTTGGCTCTGAAATTGATAGACTGAAAACTAAAGTCCATGTACTTGTGGCTAATTTTTACTTCATTCCAATCTGATGCTCAGAGAGAGAGCTATGAATATTTTCCCATGATCACCTCTTTGAGATGAAATTCAGAAGCCTCAAAAAGCCCTAACTTCCACATATCATATATCTGAAAATATTGCAAACCAATATCTAAAATTTTGTGACGTTGTTCCTTAGGATTGTGGCTTCGCACTTTAAAAATTTCATCTTCTGAACCTTTGTAGAAAAAACGTTATTATGAAAATACCACGATGACCTGTTTAGGTTAAATTCAAGAGCCTGCATAATGACCTAACTTGCACAGATCATATCTTCGAAAATGTATTGATTAGCTCTGGGGGTACAAGCCGATGTTCTTCGGGATTTTGGCCCACACTCTAAAAAATTGCAGTTGAGCCTTCGTAGAAAACGTTTTGTACAAAAGCACGATATTATATTTGGATTAGCGAAACCCTAGAATCTGAAAGCTCGATACCAAATGTTGTAGAACTTGGCTCCAAAGAAGAAAAAGAGATATCAACGCCTTAGAAATAAGCCACTTCGAGGGGGCAACCTCCAATACATTACATAAATGAACAATTCTTGGATCATACAATTTAAAAAACCTCCTTTCTATATATAGGAGTCCATGGGGCCATAATGTAATCCTAGTGGGCCACAATGTAATCCTAGCCGACCTAACAATAATAATTTAAGGGCACAATAATAACAAAATGGGGGTTACAAGGGTACAATAATAACAATAAGGGGGTCTACACTAACGTAATAAGGGGCTATACTATTAATATAGGGACTTAACAAACACAATAATGAGATCGCGAGAGATGTTACTGAGCGAGGGTCCCCATACATTTGTATGCACAAGCTCTAATTTTTCGCTCTTCTTTCTTTCCTAACTCTGAAATCTGATTCTCTTGTGTTTTCCATACAAATTCAATTCTCACGAAATGTAAATCCAACATTCTTCAAACCCCGACAAATTTCTTGAGTGAAAAATCTTCATCCCCTTCTCACTCATGTGTCCGAGCCTATGATGCCATAATGCTGCATCTGCTCCTTTGGAAGTTAAAGCATTAACAGAGTTAGAATTACCATTGCATAAATACAATGTACCAACCTTTTTGCCTTTTTCTATTACCAGGGCTCTTTTGGTGACCTTCCAAGTTTTATTTGTGAAAGTTGTCACACAACCTTCACTGCCTAACTGCCCCGTTGAAATCAAATTTTTCTTCAGATCTGGAACATGCCTTACCTCTTTTAATAGCCATTGGTTCCATTCTGCTGTTTTACAAGAACTTTACCCATTCCAACAATTTTACAGGGTTTATCATCACCCAAACAAATTTGTCCAAAATCTCCTTCAACATAGTCATGAAAATATTTCTTATCAGGTGTGGCATGGAATGAGGCCCCTAAATCTACCACCTAGGAATCAGTAACATTTTCTAAAGAAAGAATCAAAGCATCTTGTAACACATCACCAGTCACATTTGCTTCATGATTGTTTTCTTGCTGTGCATCTCTTTCTTTTCCCTTCCGAGATCTACAATATTTCTTTAGGTTTCCTCTATTTCCACATTTCCAACACACTATCCCCGATCTGGACTTGGATTTTCCTTTCCTTGATTTACTGCGATATCTTGAGCTCTTTCTTCTTTCCATTTTTCTTCCCCTAGACTCTGCACTCAAAGCATTGCCCGATGTCTCACCGGAGCTTTTTCGTCGCATTTCCTTGCTAATAATAGCACCGAAAACATCATCAAACTTTAAATTACTAGATCCAGAGACAGAGTTACTATGTAATATCCTAAAATGGGATCTACTAGCAGGGCATGCCTGAAAAATGAATTTTTCAGGAATGGCTACTACAACTCTTGAATTCAACCCTTGGATCCCTTAGACATAAGTATATAATTTCTAAATACAAGAGGAAATCACAAACCAAGCAAACTACGTGAGATAAACAATCCTCTCACACCTAGAATGGTTGGAAAATCCCCAAAAATGGACTGCAGCAATATGTAAAAATATTGCTGGAGCTGCAGCAAGCTATTAATCCATGTAATGTGTCAAGAAACACTTCAGAAGCAATTTTATGTATCAAAAGCAAGCATTATGATTCATTTCTTCAACCCAAAGTGGGGAAAGTAGCTATTTTGGCCCTAAAAACGTTAAATTCAGAGATTTTCATAAAAATAAGGGAAAATTATGGTGGGATCCCTTAGCTTAGGTCATAAGAGACTTAAATATAAAATTTTAGCCTAAAAAAATGACTCTAGCTATGTTAAACAGATCTATCACTCCTGATATGGCTTAAAAATGCCCAATCCCCATGACTTGACTCAACAGAAAGTAATTGAAGCTTATGCAGCATGATTTTATGAATGGTTTGAACACAAAATAACTTGAATATCAGATCTGGAGTTCATTACATGAAATCATGAAGAAAAATGGAGATTAAACTCCTTTACACACCACAAAGAATAACCCGACAAGGGTTTTATGAGATCCACTGCATAAAAGTGCAGATTTCCAGATCTAGATCTGAAAAATGCAGTATGCTGCAGTAGTAGCTTAAAAATTAGATCTAGAGCAATATATTACATGAAAAATTATATCTACAACATATCCATATGTAGAAATGTCTTTATTATACATCCCCCTTAGGGTTCTCAGCATTACATGAAAGAACATGAGTAGTTCTGAGTTTTACTGCAGCAGATCTGTAGTATGTTTCAGAAAATATGAAGTGAACATAACAGTAAATATATCAGATTTGAATTAAACATGTATTAGATGGCTAATCCATGGATCACCACGGTGAAGGAAGAATCCATACACCAGAGAACTCTTCTCCAAATGATTGTCGGAATACCCTGTAACTCTGCAACTGAAAATAATGCAGTCCAAGAGGAAAAACTGCGCTTTAGGATTGGAGCACAGGTTGGCCTGGTGCCAAGATCAAGATCTGAAGCTCAACAGCTAATACACTCTTCCATGAGGTTAAAAGACACACTCACTGAGAAGAGGCACTAGTATAATCTAGATCTGAGCAGATCTAGTCTCCACTTGATGCAGCTCACTTAAACAAGTAAACCCAAGAGGATTTATGCTATCCAAGGGAGATGGAGCTTAGCCATATTCCTAATAGTGGAAGAGAAGTGCAATGCCCTCTAAGAGCTACTCAATGGAAGGAGAGAGAATCCCTAAATAGGAAATCCTCACAAGTCTCTGCTAAACAGCAAAGAGAACTCGAATTGTCTAAACATACTTCAATATCAAATATAATGAACAACCTCCTCTTGAGCCTTCCCCTTCCTTTTATAATATGAAGGCCTTAGAAAATCCTAAACCACCTTGATGAATTATCTCATTTCACATGAGCTCCTCCATCTAAAACTGCACTAATCATCCAGGAGGTTCAATGTATCTGGACAGTGTTGTGATTTGGTCCTGTTGACCTAGTCAATCTACCTCATCCCTTTTCACATTCAAGCGCAATCAATCCAGCTCTCAAATGTCTGCCTATGCTGATCCTTGTTCACACTGAACTGGTTTTATTGATGATCTTTCCTTCTTCATGCATGCATGTTGACTTAGTCAAACTTGACTTTGTCCACAAGAAAAAGTCCCTTTTCACACATGAGGGTGTGAAATCCAGCTACTATAATGATCCCCTTTCACACCAAGAGGGTTTTTATGCTAATTTTAGTTAAGTATGGGTCTCCTCCCCCATTTATTCTTCTACTAGGTGCAAAAAAACAAAATTCAATATTCCAATTAGCTGCATGCTAATTTAGGAATATTACAGTCCTCCCCTCCCAAATGTTGCTTTTCCTCAAGAAACTTCAAGGATAGAACTAGAAATTCTCCTCCCAAGGCATGGAGTTTGCAATGTGTTTGGGAACTAACATTCCCATGTAAAACCTCCCACCCCAAGCTATCATCCATACAAGATGAGTCACCTTCCAACATGGCAACTCATGAAATATCTTCTCCACCTTAGGCTCCTGCAAAGAAGGTGGGCTGAATAGATGAACATGATAGGCAAGATGGCCTATCCCATGCTGTCTTCCTCTCCACTCATGGCAAGTGTAGAGTAAATACTGATCTTGAGCTGCAAATAGGTTGCCCTCAAGTGACAAGAAGAAGAATAGATCTCCAAAGATCCTCCCTCCAACGCTGTAAAACCAGTTGGCCCAAAAAATTCCACATGTGATGGATATAAGAGCATCATCATATGGCATCCCATCACACTCATGGCCCACCTCATAAAGAAACAAGTGTTTGGCTATGGTGGCCATATCTCCTCTCATGTTCCCATTAGAACATGCAATGCAGAAAATGTGGGAATCCTCTTCCCAACAGAACACATCTAACCAATGTGTTTCTTCTCCAATCATGCTCCTCACAAAAGAAATATCAACATCAGCAATTGGAACAATGATTAGCATCAAGAAAAAGGAAATACTAAAGGCTTCATATGATGCAGGAAGGTACCAATAGTCTCCCATGAAGTTACAACGCAGTTTTTCCAACTGTAGCTTCAGAAGATTACAAAGCAAGTGGTTGCTGGATACATGGTGGTCTATGTATGTTATTTCATTCACTAAAGAATAGTAGATGGCTGAATACAACAAATAAACATACATGAAGTAATACACCACTTTCCCATGGCCATATAAGATATGGATGTCTCCATCATACATTTTGGCCCATTGTTGATCATGGAGCTCAATGAAAAGCTTGCCCTCTCACGGAGCAATGCAATGCATAGAAATGGTAAGAGTATGCAGATCACTAAATGCAACAAAAATATCCTTACCATGTGCTATAAGTTGGATCATGATAGGGTCCATGAACAAATTCTCCATAGGGATATGATATACTCTCATGAAGAGAAATGAATCATGTGTTGCATGAAGATCCTTTCTCATGTACTTGGAAATCCAAGCCAAGAAGAACATAACACAGTAATAGATGTCTCCATCCATTACTTCATATTTCTCACCTCCTCCTTGTCCATCAAGTGCACCAAGAGTGGAATGATCCTGGGGACACTCCATCCATAAGTTCACATTCCAGAGTGACAACGCTGTTGGCCTATGCAAATAGGCTCTTGCCAATACATAGCTCCTTTCTTTGACATTCTCATTGTCACATCTTCCATAATGTTGCTGCAAACAAGAATTTCCTTCTGGAGTGATCCAAGGCTAAGGAGATAATGCCATCTCCTCCTCCTGTAACATCATGCAATGTGTGAGAGAAACTCTGCTCTTGCTCTCCCAAGAATATCCAAAGCAACAAAAGATTTTGTTGCTTCCCCATACCTCCATCATATAAATCATGTAGTGAAAACATGGTGATTGATATGAAGAAAGTCATATCAACACAATGTGCCCATAATCCTTGCTGCTCAATGATGCAATTATCCTGCCACACATCTTTCCTCCACATACCCTTAGAAAGAGGATGATGGCCAAACTCTTTTAGAAGTAACTAGCGCAGCCAAGCCTCCTGCTGCCCGGTATCATAAATTTGCAAGTAGCTCAACAGCTTCTTGCTCTCCATCCACATACACTCAACCAATTGTGGATTTCTCCTTTCATCCTTAATCTTGTTACTCCTCCCATGAGGGCTACCATCTTTCCAATTCAAATTTTTGTCTTTGCATTTCATGGGATATTTCAATGCAATTTTCCCAAGGATCAATGTGATCCCATAAGGATCCAAATAGGTGGTAGTCAAAAACCTCCCATAATGATGTGTGTGGCTCAAGGAGTGTCCAACACACACATGAGAGATGTTATCCATCCGAATATTTCCTCCATCATCTATCTGTTCCTACTTGAATCCATAATGATCCAAGTGTGAGAAGGAAAGAGCCTCCTCAGACTGTTGAAGAACTTTGCACTCCATGAAGTGTTGAAGTGAACCTTTCATGGAATCTCTTGATGAGACCTCCTCCTCATGCATGGTCTTCCAAAACCAGTGAGGCCTTAGAACTGCTGCAGGTAGAAGTTTCTCTTTGAGCTGGGGAATGCTCATTGAGAAAGTGTCATCTAGAAAGGAGAAAGGGTTTCTCTCTTCAAGATGTCTACTATCTACCATTTCTTCCTCCTTTTCTTCATGAATGAAGCTGTCATGTGAATGCTCCCATAAGGCATGGGTCCTCTTTTCTTAATCATTTCCTTTGCATAGTGGAGTGCAACTCTATTGCTCTATATCAGCAGCATGCAAAGATCTAAATCCCTCTTCCTCTAGCTGAATGAACTGAGGTAAAGTTAGAGTCTCCTTAGAGGCTCTAGATTTAGTTTTTTATTCACTTAGAATCTCAGATTCCAATTTTCCTCTATGTCTCTTGTCTTCTCCTCTTTGAGAATAGGAAATGCATGGCTCTTCTCTTCTTGAAACCCTCTAGGAGTTTCACTGCAACTCTTCATCTGCTTAACCTCCTGGGGGAGGTCCTTTCTGGATCTGAAAATTGATGAAAATAATCTCATATTCTTCATCATTCTAATATTCTTATGTATTCTTGGGCTGAGACTCACAGGTTGAGCCAAGAAAGATGCTTTGATACCACTGTAATATCCCAAAATGGGATCTGCTAGCAAGGCATGCCTGAAAAACACATTTGTTAGGAATGGATGCTATAGATCTTGAATTCAACCCTTGGATCCCTTATATCTGAGTATCTAAGTCCTAAATCCAAGAGGAAATCAGAAACCAAGCAAACTAGGTGAGATACCCAAGCCTCTCACACCTAGAATGGTTGGAAAATGCCCAATAATGGACTGCAACAATATGTAAACACAATTCTGGAGCTGCAGCAAGCTATTCATCCATGTAATGTGTCAAGAAACACTTCAGAAGAAATTTTGTATATCAGAAGCAAGCATTATGATTCATTTCTTCAACCCAAAGTGGGGAAAAGCAGCTATTTTGGCCCTAAAAACGTTAACTTTAGAGATTTGCATAAAAATAAGGGCAAAGGATGGTGGGATACCTTATATTAGGTCATAAGAGACTTACATATCAAATTTGAGCCCAAACAAATGACTCTAGCTATGTTAAAAAGATCTACCACTCCCGATATGGCTTAAAAATGCCCAATCCCCATGACTTGACTCAACATAAAGTAATTGAAGATTATGCAGCGTGATTTTCTGAAGGGTTTGAACAAAAAATAACTGGACTATCAGATCTGGAGTTCATTACATAAAATCATGAAGAAAAATGGAGATTAAACTCCTTTACACATCACAGAGAATAACCCGGCAAGGGTTTTATGAGATCCACTGCATAAAAGTGCAGATCTGCAGATCTAGATCTGAAAAATTCAGTATATTGCAGCAGTAGCTTAAAAATTATATCTATAGAAATATATTACATTAAAAATTAGATCTACAACAGATCCATATGTAGAAATGTCTTTATTATACATTTCCCTTGGGGTTCTCAACATTACATGAAAGAACAGGAGTAGATATGAGTTTTACTGCAGCAGATCTGCAGTATGATTCAGAAAATATGAAGTGAACATAACAGTAAATATATCAGATCTGAAGTAAATGTGGATTAGATGGCTAATCCATGGATCACCACGGTGAAGGAAGAATCCATACACCAGAGATCTCTTCTCCAAATGATTGCCGGAATACCCTGCAACTATGCAACTGAAAATAACGCAGTCCAAGAGGAAAAAATACATTGTAGGATTGACGTACAGGTTGGCCTGGTGCCAAGATCAAGATCTGAAGCTCAACAGCTAATACACTCTTCCAGGAAATTTAAAAGACACACTCACTAAGAAGAGGTACTAGTACAATCTAGATTTGAGCAGATCTAGTCTCCACTTGCTGCAGCTCACTGAAACAAGTAAACTCCAACAATATTTACGTTGTCCAAGGGAGATGGATCTTGGCCATATGCCTGATAGTGGAAGAGAAGCGCAATTCCCTCAAAGAGCTACTCAATGGAAGGAGAGAGAATCCCTAAACAGGAAATCCTCACAAGTCTCTGCTAAAAATCCAAGAGAACTCGAATTGTCTAAACATACTTCAATATCAAATATCATGAAAAACCTCCTCTTGAGCCTTCCCCTTCCTTTTATAATATGAAGGCCTTGGAAAACCCTAAACCACCTTGATGAATTATCTCATTTCACATGAGCTCCTCCATCTAAAACTGCACTGATCAACCAAGAGGTTCAATGTATCTGGACAGTGTTGTGATTTGGTCTTGTTGACCCAGTCAATCTACCTCATCCCTTTTCACATTCAAGTGCAATCGGGCCAGCTCTCAAATGTCTGCCTATGCTAATCCTTGTTCACACTGAACTGGTTTTATTGATGATCTTTCCTTCTTCATGCATGCATGTTGACTTAGTCAAACTTGACTTTGTCCACAAGAGAAAGTCCCTTTTCACACATGAGGGTGTGAAATCCAGCTACTATAATGATCCCCTTTCACACCAAGAGGTTTTTTATGCTAATTTTAGTTAAGTATGGGTCTCCTCCCCCATTTATTCTTCTACTAGGTGCAAAAAAACAAAATTCAATATTCCAATTAGTTGCATGCTAATTTAGGAATATTACATACTAATGGCCATAACTAAACCATTCCAGCTTTCTAGAAATGAGCACGGAATTAAAAGAGCCCTAACTTCATCATCAAATTTTACCCCTACAGAACTTAACTGACTGGTAACTGTATTAAAATAATTTAAATGGTCTGCAACAGATCCACCTCCCGACATCTTCATATTAAATAAACGTTTCATAAGAAATACCTTGTTTGAGGCCGAGGGTTTTTGATATAGTTTCGCCAACGCCTTAATCAAACCATATGTTGTTGTTTCCTTTGAAATATTGAAGGCTACCAACACCGCGAGGCACAACTGTACTGTTCCAAGTGCCTTTCTATCGAGAATCTCCCATTCTGCGTCTGTCATAGCTGTCGGCTTCTTTATTTTTCTGCTCAATGGTAGGTACAGATCTTTCTGATACAGATAATATTCCATCTGCATCTTCCACAGCGGTAAGTTTTGGCCATTAAATTTCTCGACCCTATACTTACCATCTTCCGCCATTGGTCCCACTCGAACCAAGAACCCTTCTTTCCTACGAGTTTATCAGCTAAATAGATCTTCGGCTCTGATACCAGTTGTTAGAAAATTATATATTACAGAGAAATGCGACACATAAAATATGCAGAAAACACAAGCACACAAAACACATAAAACCAGAGAGACACAGATATACATGGTTCACCCAGTTTGGGCTACGTCCACCCCAAACAACCAGGCCTTCCTTTCTATTATCCAGCAAAATGAAGAGACAACCTACAACAGATCCATTGTAATATCCTTGTTTCTTTCTCACAGTCTCCCTATCTGTTTCTCGCTTTGAGAATATACATGCAATACATAGCTGCAATACAATACCCTCATACAAGCGAGGGGTTGCCTTCTAGGGAAAAAAACCCTAAATTAAACATAACTTCTACCGTCAGATCATCCGCCTAATGAACGACCTAGATTGACTAGAAATTACTATACTTTTACAAGGCAATTTTACATCTATTTTTAGCTTCGGGGGCGCTACCCCCAAAACCCCCTGCCAGGGGGGGGCTCCATAAAGTCACAGCCACCCCCCCTGGACCCCCTAGGCAGCATTTAATTACGGGCGCCGTTGTTGCCCCATTAAGGTACAACGGTCCAACACTGTGATACAAAATAAACAAGATAATCAGGCTCCACACACAATAGGGTGAACATCCATGGTTAAGAATCTTTTTATATTGTAATTAGTAAGTTTGTATGAACTTATTAATTAAATTTAAATATGGTTATGGAATCATTATTAGTCCTTGCCAAAATAAGGCTCTAACAATTGATTCGCCTATTGAACACTATTAGTTTAACATTGAAAGATGAAAAATAAAACGTTTAAATTTGAAAAATAAATATTTATTTTTCGATATTATTAAAAAAACTAATTTTCAAACCATTGATTGGATCATAATTTGAAGGTCTTATTGTAGCCTTTGGACAATATAATTCCAAGTGGATAATTTCCTTACATATTTTATGCCATAAATTATGGATATGGTTGCAATATTCATGGATGATTTTTAGATATTTGTGTAGTGATTTTTTATTCTTATGCTTTGTTTGAAAACTATCCAAAAACGAAATCCTTAAAAATAGCTTATGACAGAAACTTGACTAGACTATGGGGGGGGGAGGTGTGTGTGAATCAATTTACTACATTCATCAACATAAATTTATTTTCTTTTAATTGATTGATTGAACTATTAAATGAGCAACTTAACTTATTATGAGCAATAGATTTAATATGTGAACAATAAGTAATATACACATACTATGTAAACCAAAACATCGCATCAACACATAATAAAAACACATATGGACACCAAATATAAGTGGAAACCCTTATTACATCAAATTTTATATAGGATGAAACCTATAGGAGGTTGCTACTAGTTTATTATGTAAGCTTCAACTTGCAAGGAAGCTTCAACTCCCATCAATTTTTTGTAGGTTATGACCGACAGGAGGCTCCTACCTCAACACACTCCAACATGTTCTTTATCAAGCTACAACCTGAAATGAGATTACAATCCCATGATACATAAAGAAAAAATTGTGCTAGTTAACTAGTCTATAAACCTACATACCTCCATCTCTGTCTTTGTTTCTTCTTCTTCACAAATCTGCTCTATATGTGCCAGGTAATAAACAACTCAAATTAGCTCTTACATTCTCAAATTATTTAACAATATAGCCTCCAACCTCACACATTTTTATAAACAAACTTTGATGGTTTATGGCATTCGAGACATGAATATGAAATGAAAATACTTGTCTCTTTGCATTCCACTCATTCACTTCACACCTTTTGAATTTTTGAATATTAAAATAAAATAAATGCTTCACCAAGTATTATTTTCAGCCACGTTTAATGATTAAATCAACAAGCATAACAACCATAGACTTTGCAACATACATTAGAAATACATCAACAACTATAACATCACAACATCACAATCATAACGACATTTTTCATGCCTTTGCCTCTTCCTTTTCCTTATACCTTTGCCTTTGACTTGCATCACAACAATCTCTGCAACATTCTTTCATCAACAACCAAAAGGCATATGACACCCTTTTCCATTCTACTTTGTTTCAACTTTTATAAAACACTATATGCAACATCATCAACATGCAATAACAACATATGAAGGCATGCTCTAATCAGATGTTCTCCTTCACCCCCAAAGCATAAAAATACCTACATCAACAATACCTATTCAACCATGCATACATTAATTGTGCCATCATAATTTGCTGCTCCTTTACCCTATTGCCAACAAGCAACATATCTCTATCAATATCAACTTCTCTCACACATATGGTTACCAAATGTCTTGCTGCTCTTTTTCTACTCCTTTGCCATCACATCTTTGTCTTACATTCCAATTTTCATTGACTTACCTTGTACCTATTCAACACCGATCTATTTGACATAATGAATCTCACATATCCATAATGCATCAAGCTATAACAAGCATCAATCATCACCACAACATATATGCAATCATCAACATCATCAAAAAATATATGCAAGAAACCTTATCTATACAATCTATAACAAGCATCGACATCATCACTTCATATATGCAAGCAACCTTGACCGTGCCTCGACTCTACAAGCTATAACAAGCATCAACACCATCACAACATATATGCAAGCATCCTTAGATTTTAAATCTTAACAAAATTACAACATAACATCATAACATAAGAATAATAACCATAACAACCATAGCATCAATAATACCTCTCTATTGTACCTACATCTCCATTAAGAAAGTATAACAACATATGATGAAAATATAAGTAAGCAACCTCTAACACTAAATTCCTTCACCTTTGATCAACATGACATATAAAGCATACCTTCAACATAGCCTCTGAAACATACCTTGTTACAGGTCATTTTTTTGCATCCATTCAAATGACCTGAAAACCAGATCAATCAACATCCTTAACACCTTGAAATTATCCCTTTGCAAAGTCCTAAGCATTACCTCTCCAAAAGTTCTGAAATTTTGGGTCAATCATCTCAATATATATGTTTTTGGATCCAACGCACTCTACACTTCAATCCACCTATAATGGTTGTAAGTTACATAAATAAGCACCTGTACTGAGCAACATATGTTCCCCTTCTTTGCAGGTGCGATAGTTCTAGAATTTCAGGAAAAATAAAAAATAGTTATGAATATTCTCTTTCCAAAAGCTTCTATGATGGTTTTAACCATTTACTATTGATTGAGATCTTGATTCCTATCATAGAGGTCTTATATCTTATCCCTAGAGCTTATCCTCCCTCAAATGTGGATCTAAGTCCTAGATTGATAAATCCTAAACTACCCCATTTACCCTATAAATTCACTGCCTCCCATAGAGTTTGGGTTGGCTTTTGGATATTACTAGTTCCCTCATGCTGCTACTTTGAGATTAAGTAATAATCATCTATAGATACCTTAGGGTTGAGGTTGAAGGTTAGCTTTGTGGCAAGGAAGGACAAGATAATTGGGGAGACATCTACAAAGTCAAGCATCTATAAATGGTTGTAACTCTCTCCTTCATTTATTAATACAAAAAACACTCAATTTTCCTATACTTGTGCCATATAATTGATGCATATGTATTTTAATGCCTTTTGAATCATTGATTAGAGACATTAGTTTATGTATGCAGATATTGTAGTTCTCTTGCTTGTTTTTGTCATTTTGTAGGTTCCATTTATAACACTTGGAGCAAGAGTTGGAGCTTACAAGCAAGGAGAAGAGGAGGGATTAACTACAGATTCTAGGTAGGTATTTCTTCAGTATTCTAATTTCCCTGAGGAAAACATAATTTTTTTTACCCCTGTTGTTTTTAGATTAGGCCACTAAATCTAGGGATTTCGCTTTTGTCTGCAAAAATGATTTTTCCACATAACAGGTCCTTTTCCATCAATGATAACAATGTTTTATGTTTTAACCCTGTACATAAATTATCTGCAAACGAATCTAAAAAATAGAAAATAAACAATAGCGATAGAATACAACATAAAACAAATATACACAGAGATTTTCTCCTGGATCCCAAATCAAGACTACCAGCTTGATTTTCATTATATTCCTTTTAGTGTTCTGTACATATATATATATATGTCGAAGCATTCATAAACCCCAATCCATTAACCCTGGATTAGAACATAACCATAGTTCCCTTGACCGGATCTACAAAATACTAGGGGACGAAAACCATCATGCTCCAAAACCATGTGCAAACCTATGCACAAAACCATGGGTGGGTCCGCTCACCGAAAAATAGGGTGCAACTTTTTTTTTCTTGGGATGCTGCCCTGGACCTCGTGCAGGGGGCTGGCCCCGCTACGAACCGCCAGACAAGGGGGGCTATCGCCCCCCCTGCTGTGCCGACGCAATGTACAGGGGGGGTTTCGCCCCCCCTTTGACCCCCCCCTCCGTGGAAAGAATATAACACATACTCAACATTCTCCCACTTGTTGATTTCTTTCCGCAGGGGGCCAAAAGAGAGCTTAGTCATTAGTCCATCTCCGTAACACCCATTTTTTCTCTACACCAATAGAAATTTTGAGTGCTCATAGACTTCGTCAATGCATTTTCAACATTATTCAAAGTGTCCACCTTTACCAACAACATCCTTTTATCCTCAACAATATCTCTCACAAAGTGATATTGAACATCAATGTGCTTTGTCTTTGAATGATAAGCAGGGTTCTGAGCCAAGAAAATTTCACTCTGGCTATCACAGCCTATCCTTATAGCTCGTTGCAACAATCCCATACTTGAACAAACTCTTTGCAACCAAATTGCTTCCTTGCTTGCATGAGTGGCTGCCATGTATTCTGCCTCTGTAGTTGAAAGAGCCACTACATACTGTCTTTTACTCATCCAACTAACTTCACCTCCAAATAGGCTAAACACATACCCACTTTTAGATCTTCTTTGGTCCACATCTCCAGCCCAGTCTGCATCAACAAAAACACAGATTTCAAAAACTATGTCCAATATTGTTCTTCCTTGGTAGCACAAACCATAATCACTAGTGCCACGTAAATATCTGAAACCCACTTCACTACAGTCCAATGGTCCTTCCCTGGTTTTGACATAAACCTGCTCAATACTCCCACTGCATGTGCAATGTCTGGTCTAGTACAAACCATGACATACATCAAGATACCCATTGCACTTGCATATGGAACACGAGACATATCCTCCTCTTCTTCTTGTGTCTTGGGACACTGTTTAATAGATAGATTTACACCTATAGGAATAGGAACCTTCACTGATTTACTATCCTGCATATTGAACCTCTGTAATATTGTCTCAACATACTTCCTCTGGTTTAACTAGAGCTTCCTCTTTTCCCAATTTCTTATAATTTCCATGCCCAAAATATAGTTTGCAGCACCAAGATCCTTCATGTCAAATTTGGAGAATATTTGGGTCTTCAAATCCTGGATAATATCTTTGTCATTTCCAATCAAAAACATATCATCCACATATAAGACCAAATAAATAACACAGTCACCAATTAATTTAAAATACACACAGTGATCCTCTTTGCCTCTGGTGAAGCCAAGTCCTTGTATATAGGTATCAAATTTCTGATACCACATCCTTGGTGAATGTTTTAACCCATACATAGACTTTTTTAACTTGATACCAGTTCTTTCTTACCCTTCATCGCAAAGCCTTCATGTTGCTTCATGTAGATCTCCTCTTCCAAATCCCAGTGAAGAAATGTTGTCTTCACATCCATCTGTTCTAACTCAAAATCAAATGCAGCGGCAACAGATAAAAGTAATCTAATGCAAGTAACCTTGGCAACAGGAGAAAAAATATCACCAAAATTAATTCCCGGCACTTGGGAATAACATTTTGCTACCAATCAAGCTTTGTATTTCTCCACCTTTCCTTCTACATTCATCTTCTTATTAAACACCCATTTTCTCCCGATGGGCTTCCTTCCAGCTGACAACTCCACCAGATCCCATGCCTCATTTTTGTACAAGGATTCCATTTCATCAACCATGGTCTCCTTCCAGATTTTTCCATCCTCTGAATCCAATGCCTCTGCCTAAAATTCTTGTCCTAAACCTGTACCACTGAGCATTATTATTGCCTTTTCCAACAAAGTTCTATTCATTCTTTCTGCAACTCCGTTTTGTTGAGGTGTGTATGGATTAGTCTTCTGCCATGCTATACCACACTTCTTACATAACTCTTCAAATTCCTTCTTGCAGAACTCTCCACCATTATCTGTCCTTAGCACCTTTATTTTCTTCTTTGTCTGGTTTTCCACCAGAGCCTTAAATTCTTTAAATATGTCAAAGACATCAGATTTCTTCCTCAAGAAATATATCCATGTATTCCTTGAGAAGTCATATATGAATGAAACATAGTATACAAACTTAATCAGTGATGGAACCAACACAAGTCCAAACACATCACTGTGCACAAGCTCTAATATCTTGTTCGCACTCTTAGCACTAGAAGGAAAACTCACCCGATTATGCTCCCCATATACACAATGTTCACAGAAATCAAAATCCAAAGATAAATTAGACATACATTCTACCATACCATTTCCATGTAGTATCCAAAGGCCCTTCTCTTGAATATGTCCAAGCCTTTGATGCCATATCATGGTCTTTTCTCCAGAGACCTCTAGGATTTCCACTCCACTTTCAGGAACCGCAAAATTGTTGCACCCATCAATAACAGTGGTACCCTAAAACTTGTACAGAGTTCCAATCTGAACTCCCTGCATTAATACTGGTGCTCCCTGAACCATCTTGTAGGTATTATTCTCAAACACTGTTTTTACACCTGCATCATCGATCTTGCTTATAGAAATTAGATTTCTGGCCAATGCAGGAATATACAGAACACCAGGAAGTGTTATAATCCTTCCACCTTGCAGCTTTAGCTTTAATTTTCCACATCCGATGATTCTGACCTTTCAATCATCCCCTAAGAATACATCACCACCATCATACTTCTCATACTCGCAGAACCACTCCCTATGGGGAGTGAAGTGAAAGGATGCACCTGAGTCAATCAACCATGCCTCATGATCTACATGTGTATTTGAAGAAGAAGCCAAATACACATCCCCACCTTCATCTGAGGTGTTTTTTTCCTCTACAGAAGGAGCATCATCAGATCCATTTCCTTTCTCAAGAGCTTTAGATCTGCAGTCCTCTTTGTATTTCCGTTCCTTTCCGCATTTCCAGCACACCTTTACAAACTTTCCTGGAGATTTAGATCTCCCTCTAGATTTATATCTACCACTCGAATTTTTTTATTTTTATTTAATGTTTTGGGACCTTCCTTGTACATATAAGGCATCTCCATTCTGGCCTTCCATATTTTTCCGTCTAATTTTTTCAGACAGCGATGCTCAGACAATTTCATCAAAATTCAAGGTAGTTGTATTGCTACCTATTGCAATAACCAGAATGTCCCACAAATCTAGTAGAGAACACAAAAAAATGATGCACTTATCTTCATCTGAGATTTTAATATCAACAGATGAAAATTGACTTACCATAGTATTGCAGGTGTTCAGATGCTCTGTCACCAAGTCTCCATTCCTCATCCTTAGGTTATACTTTTTTTTCCACAAGAGCAATTTATTCACCAGAGACTTAGATTGCTAAAAATTCCTTAGATTTTCCCACAAAGTTTTCATTGTAGCTTCCCAAGATACATTCAACACTACTAAATCTGAGTCACACAACTGTATTGTGCTCTTTGCCTTCCGATCCAACTTCTTCCAGTCTTCATCTGAAATTTCTGTTGGTTTAGTACCTGGATCTATCGCGATCCACTGATCTTTATCCACCAACATATCCTCCATCTTGAGCTTCCACAACTCAAAACTCTGACCATTAAATTTCTCGATATCTACATTTCCATTACTTTCCATCTTCTTTCACTGGAAGAGTCAATCCCGCACATCTCCCATTGAACAGGGTCTACCATAGGCCCGAGCAAAACCCCTCAGTAGAAAAGGCGTCCCCTTGAAGCTGAAACAAATTTGATACCAAATGTAGGTTTTAACCTTGTACATAAATTATCTGCAAACGAATCTTAAAAATAAAAAATAAACAATAACGAGAGAATAAAACATAAAACAGATATACACAAATATTTTCCCCTGGATCCCAAATCAGGACTACTAGCTTGATTTTTCATTATATTCATTTTAGTGTTATAACACATATATATACACATTGAAGCATTCATAAACCCCAATCCATTAACCCTGGATTAGAACATAATCATAGTTCCCTTAAATGGATCTATAAAATACCAGAGGCCGAAAACCATAATGCCCCAAAACCATGTGCAAACCCATGCACAAAACCATGGATGGGTCCGCCCACCGAAAAATGGGGTCTAATTTTTTTTTCCTGAGGCACTGCGCTGGACCCTGCGCAGGGGGGTACCCTCCCCTTATGAACCCCTAGACAAGGGGGATTTTCGCCCCCCGTGTGACCACCATGCTACACCCGACACAACGTACAAATGGGCCTATCGCCCCCCATGTGACTCCCTCGCTCGTGCGACTAATCGTGGAAAGAATATAACACATACCCAAAAAATGCCAAAAATATCCCCCTTTGCATTGATGGAAACAATGTACTCCTCCCCCAGAGAGTCATCCTTCTTATTTGTCCTAAGAATTACTTCTCCTTTCAGCCTGATTTCTCCTACCAACACCTCCCCCTTTGACATCAATGACAAGGGGTTTTGTAGGCAAATATGAACAATGTTTGTATTCAGGGTCAAGAAATATTCAATCATCGCCTATCTTTGGTTTTGAATCTAACAAGGATTAGCTCCTAATGACCACAAATTTTACTCTAAAATACGATAATACCTATTAAAATACTAGAGAGAGAGAGATAATCGGTGTTAATTTGGCAATTCAGTGACAAATTCCAACCATGGGACTAGATTCCTCTTTTCGAGAAGAAATTTTTTAAAAATTGAAGCACTCAATTTGGACATGGGAAATTGTATTTTTGAATTAAAATCCCATATATGCATATTTTATTAGGTCGGCCGTAAAGCAAATTAGACACCCTTGGAAGGCTATAAATAGAAGTTACCTCAACCTCATTTGGACATCATCATGAGAAATTGGTTCGAATTTATGTAGGAACGCAACATAATACACATATAACCATAAATACAAAGATGTAATGGAAATAAGACTTCATTTCATTAATATCAAAGAACTGAAAAATGTTTACATAGAGAATGAAAATAAACTAGCTAGGGCACGGGTAGCTTATCTCTGAGAAGAGATGTGACAGATCCAAGCCTCTAAAATGTGTTACAATGAGGCTCAAAGGCCTATTTATTATTGAGAAACAATAGAAAACCCTAAACATCCAAAAACCTAACCCTAGGAGTTGAAATGCCAAACTATGGACCCCGTTGAAGTAAATCAGTACATCAATTTCCCGGGGTCGTAACTTTGGCATACGATCTCCATTTGACGCATATGATACCTCGTTTTAAAGATCTATTCGAGGAATAAAACTGTTGCTAGAAAATATTGAGTTTAAGACTCATATTCTCCGAATGTATTTTTCCAAGAAAATATCGTTTAGGGCCTCTAAACGATTGTGGAAGTTTAGGACCCGAAAAACTGCCAAAAATAGTAAATTGTGCTACAATTAAGGAAACTAAAAAATTGAAGGAAACAATGGTGGGGGTCGAAGTGGAATAGGTGGGTGGCCACCAATACCCATCTGGATCATTCCTCCCCCCTTAGGAATCAATGGTCCATGTTGCATTAAGTTCCTCTATGAGATGAGGAAACTTCTGCTAAACCGGGTCCCTAGTAAGCCACTTGCCATGGTGAAGGAGTTGGCCTACTTTGACAACTTGATATAGTTGGATCCTTTGTTTTTGGGTGTTCTTGATCCATGTGTCCATTATCCGATCAATTGTGTCTTGTTCCATGCAGTATGAGTTTAACTCTATTGGTGTGAGTTGCTCTGCAATGTCGGATGTGTCCAATAATGGCTTGAAGTATGGCCAAAGGCGATCCACATTGAACACTAGGTATTGACCAATGAATGGGGGAATGCTGAGCTCAAATGCATTGTCTCCCACAACCTTGATAATGGTGTAAGGCCCATATCAGAGTGGTATTAGCTTATGATGAGATCCGGTTATGCATTCTTTTTGCAAATGAAACCAAACTTGGTCGCCCACCTGGAACTTGTGTGGCACCCGATGTTGATCATGTCGCTGCTTGTACTTGGCATTGTATTTATCCAAGATGTCATGGAATTTCTGGCAGATGTGTTAGATGCATTCAATAAATATGGTTGCTTTATCAGCCTTAGACAATACATGTGAGGAGCTTGGCCTGATGTGCCCTTTCTGCAACAGCTCTTGGATCTGCTTATTGATTTCATCATTCTCTAGAACAAAACGTCGATAGATTGGCCCATTAGGCAGTGACACACTTGGGGTCAGATCAATGGAGTGCTTGACTTGAAAATGTAGAGGAATCCCTATGGGTGACTAGAAAATGTCCTTGTATTCCTCCACAACTTTTTCCATCTTCTACTGCCGCGTAGGGGAGCCATATTTGGAGGCGGTGACGCCAATATTCTTCTTGCCCTGTGGGTGAATTGTAATGAAAATAAATTTTCTAGTTTGGGGAATAATATTACAGCATTGCTTTGCAATACTCAAAGAGATGGAAAAAGGCAATACTACCTTCGGTATCCTGTACAACTTATTTCCCAAAGTAATAATAACAGAACGAGTGCTAGATTCATACCGAAAATGTCACTTCCACAAGTATGGTAGGCCTAATAATACATCAGACACATCAAGAGGACCAACATCACACAATACCTCATCTGTGAAGGTCTTGATGCTGTATGGAAGGTGACACTGTTGGTTGACGTGGAGATATCTTCCTTGGTGAAGCCACCCGATGGTATATGGATGCAGGTGTGCTGTGGTCGGTAGATAGAGCTGCTTCACGAACTCTACTGAAATGAGGTTATTTTGGCTTCCATTATCGACAAGGTATTGTAGTGGAATACACTTCACCCACATATGGGAAAGAAAGAGGTGCTCCCCCTCCTCTGAATCCTCGGGCTCATCCCTCTAGAGCTTGGTGGTGGAAATGATCGCACTAGGTTCCACATCAATGATCTGCTTCACTTTTTCATTCCTCTTGTCTAGTTTTAACTCAGAATCAGAAAAAACATCTCATTCAGATGCCTTAAGTTCGACCACCAACGATTGTTTGGCCCGAGAATTTCTTGTGTTGTGAGTGGAGATGTTATGAAATTCACACCAAGTCCCCGTGTCCTTCTTTGGCTTTATGGCTTTGTTCTGAGTCACCCCACTTTGGGTTTTCCCCATGCTCTGTAGTTTGGGGTGCCTTCCCTGGATTTAGGTTCGCGGATCTAAAGTCTCGCTTCTTCTACTTAAATTTTTGCTTGATTTTGGAAGCATATCGATATGTCGTGCCAAGCGAGGTAATGTCGAGAAGCTCCATTTCCTCCTAAATGTATCTATGTAAACAACTATGGTACTTTAGCACCAAATTTTTCTCCAAATATTTAATACCCAACTTTGTGCGTAGGGTATGGAACAAATTCGTCATCTCGTGCACATCTTGATCCCTTTACTACTGCAACGTGGTCCATTGGATGTACTTGTCCTCATAGCTCCCCATGGGGTAATATTGTTCTTTAATGTTGTCTCTGAAAGAATTCCAAGTGGGTGCAGCCAAGAAAAAAGAGGGTTACCTCTCGTACTTTTGATCACAGTTGGTTTCCCACCAGTCTTTGACATGGGGGGCGACTTTGAGGAGTGCAAAATTAATATTTTCTCGGTCGGAGAAATCATGGACTAAGAAATACCCTTCCAACAAATTCAACATATATCTACGACATATACATCTATCTGCCATTCAAATATAGGAATGGAGAAGTTGACTTGTACCTTGAAAGGAGTGGCACCTCCGGAGTGGCTGTTGGATGCAGATTTGCAGTCGGTGGGCAGTTGTAGAAGGATCTGACCAAAGTTATCCATCATCACATTCCTTTGTTTCTCGAGGGCCTCCTCAAGTAATATTTTGATAGGATCTCCTGCTCCCTTGTATTTCTTTTCTTCGGGGGTCGTTGGGGTTTGCGAGGCTGATCTTATAAGGGTTCAACCAGATCGAGCCTAACTCTTTATACCTTGACCTCGTTAGGGACATGCAAAGAAAAATAGAGAAAGAGCAGATTGCTCTGATACCACTGATAGGAATTTATTTAGGAATGCAACAGAATACAAATATAACCATAGATACAAAGATGCAGTGGAAATAACACTTCATTTCATTAATATCAAAGTATTGAAATATCTTTACAAACAAAATGGAAATAAACTAGCTAGGGCAGTGGTAGCTTATCTCTGAGAAGAGATTTGTCAGCTACAGGCATCTGAATTGTGTTACAATGAGGCTGAAAGGCCTATTTATTATTGATAAACAATGGAAAACCCTAAACATCCAAAAACCTAACCCTAGGAGATGAAACAAAAAACTATGGACCCCGTTGGGGTAAATTGATACATCAATTTCCTGGGGTCGTAACTTTTGCATACGATATCCGTTTGATGCACATGATACCTCATTAGAAATATATATTTGAGGACTACAACTATTAATAATGAATATTAAGTCAAAGACTCATATTTTCTGAATGTGATTTTCCAAAAAAACATCGTTTAGGGCCTCAAAATGGCTCTGGAAGTTCAGGACCCGAAAAAATGCCAAAAATAGTAAATTGTGCTACAATTAAGGAAACATAAAAAATGAAGGAAACAATGGTGGGGGTCCAAGTGGAATAGGTGGGTGGTCACCAATATCGAGCTATATCATTCCTCCCCACTTAGGAAGCAATGGTCCCCATTGCGTTGAGTTCCTCCATGAGATGAGGAAACTTCTGTTGAACTGGCTCCCTGGTGAGTCACTTGCCCTCGTGAAGAAGTTGCCTTGCTTTGAAAGCTTGAAATAGTTGGATCCTTTGTTTTTGGGTGTTATTTATCTGTATGTGATCCAAGATCTTTTGCTTCGATATGGAATAAATAATTACATGTAAAATTGCATCTTAACCATGAAACTGAAAAGGCATGAAACAAGAAGGGAGAAGCACATAAAATCATGCAAAGAAGACAAGAACATGATAACAGAGTTCATTCATAAGGCACTATGTCTCCGGGGCCTGCTTAGTCAGTGGGGAGGCCCTCTTTCATTAAGTGGAAAATAAAATGAAAGTACAAGCATTAATGTAAAATTACACCCTTATACCTTCAATCTGAAAACTAGCCGAAAAATGGAGACCTCTGTTGCAGAAACGGATAGCACCATCGTATTCCTGTAACCGAGAGGTGTAGGATATATATAAAATTTGTCTGTTGAAGGTTGCATCAAGAAACAATGAAATTGGCATCCGGAAACAACATCTTTGATCCTAGTGAAAATTAAGCACCTACACTAGATGGGGCCCACATAGGCTATTTTTAGGTGTATGTCTATTTTTAGAATGGTGAGCAAATTCTATTTATAGCGGGAGTCTATTTATAGATGGTTGAGAAAATTATATTTATGGATGGGGTTCTATTTTTGGAATGCATGTGTGAAGTTTGATCGTATATTGCATGTCTAAAAATAGAATGCATGTCGAAAAATAGAATGCATGTCGATTATTATTATCTCTTAATAATAATTAGACAATAAATAATAATCTATTCTCTTGAAGCACTTGATTTCAGTTAACTGATGTGGCAAACAAGTTGACTAAAGGAATTTTGAGTTCTAAGGTTGGTTGGTGGGACATGCAAGTGGACTTAGTTGTAACTGAGTGATTCGAAGTTGTAACAGAGTTGGATGTGTAGTTATGTGGGTTGTAAAGTAGTTTAACTCAGTTAAGTGAGTTAAACTCAATTGTGCTAGTTGTAACTAGTTGTAACTAAAGATACACTAGTGAGAGATCAGTGAATTAAATATTAAATTAATTCACATGGAGTGATATCACATGCAACTAAATATTTACTAATGTTAACTACATGCATGTCAGATCCAGTGGAGACCTAGTTGAGAGATAGGTGAAAGGGACAATTTGACTATCAATTGTGACATTAGTGGGTGCACTCATGCAACCACACACACATTGAATATTCCTGATTATTGAGTCAAGGTGAGCTACGAATTCTAATCATTAGGAAGGTTCTTGACCATCGGGATTGCCTGATAGAGGCAGACTATCGGGAGGTAGTAAAAATTAGCATTTATTTGCCGATTTTTGTATGATAGTGTGGTGATTATATTGTCGAGAGCTCTTGGATTGTACTGGTTTGTATGATATTGTTTCAAGATCCATTATATATACATAATATATGACAGTGGGGTTTTTAGCTTTATTCTTTCCCGGTAAAAATATATGTGTTATGTGTGAATGATCTTTCTTCATGTGCTTGCAATTGGCGATTAAATTTATGCAAATATTTTAGTAGAAGGATTTTGTATTTAATAGTGGCATATAATTGTTAGATCGGGAGAATCTGACCATAACATTATACATTTTTTAAAAATCTTACATTTTGGAAGCGATGGTAAGTTTTTGGTGGAAACAATTTGAATTTGTTGCAAGAATTTCTTGGTGTTACAGTTGAGTAAACATCGAAATGGATTTCAATGGTTTGCGGTTAGAGTATGCACTTGAGGGCATCTCGAACTAAATTACATGGAAGGATAGGATGGAGGTGGTTCTTGAAGATAATGGCTTGAATGAATTCATCGATAGTGATGTTCCTAAGCCCACTTTGACGGATGCTGCATTACTTGACGCCTGGCAAAAGAAAGTTGCGAAGACGAGAAGGATTATGTTGGAAGGTGTACGAGACCATATTGTCTCAAGCCTTCATGGGAAAGCCACTCCATTTGCAATGTGGAAGGCTTTGAAAAATATTTTCCAAAGCAGTAGCGACCATAGGAAATTGGTGTTGAAGGATAAAGTTAGAAAGATCAAGATGGAAAAGAACGACACTATTCTGGTATACTTAAAAAAGTTTGTCCGCAGGGATGAGCTTGGGAGTGTAGGAGTAAGTGTTGCTGATGATGATTTGGTGAGATTGGCTCTCTTGGGACTTTATAAGAGTTGGCACAGTTATGAATACTCTGTCAATGGATAGGAAAAAACTATCGGATTGGGAACAACTATGGTCGGATCTAGTGCAGGAGGAGTTCAGGAGGAACACCAGATATGGATCTTCATCAAAGCTTGATGATGAAGAGGATTGTGCTTTGGCTACCAAGGCAAAGAATGGGAAGGGGAATAAATTCCATTCTAAATCTGAGGCTGGAGAAGATGGCAAGGAGCACAACATGTCCAAAGTGAAGTGTTTTCATTGTCATGAGTATGGACATATTGCCAAAAATTGTCCACATAATAAGAAGAACAAGATGGCTGTTGGAGTTGTAGCTGGTGAGGCTCTTGCCTCACAATTTGAGCTTGACTTCTTATTTATTGCATGCATGGTGTCAAGTGCATTGGGATCAGGGTGGTACTTGGATAGTGGTGCTTCCTTTCACATGACGGGAGATTGAAACTTTTTAGTGATTTGGTGGAAAAAGATCTCCAGATGCATATTGAGTTGGGTGATGATGGACGATACAATGTGACTGGAATTGGTACCATTACCTTTCAGAGGGTGCTAGGTAAAATATTTCGTTTAAAACATGTTATGCGTGTTCCAGGTTTAAAAAAAAATAGTCTTAGTCGCAATGTTAGAGGATAGAGGCTATGATGTTGTCTTTAGTGAAGGAAAAGTTTTCCTACGACACAAAGCAACAAGGAAAGCCAAGAAGGTTTGGATTCGAGTTAGGAATTTCTATAGGCTTGATGTAGATTGGATTTGTACTGAGCTTCCTACTGTTTGGAAGTGTGAGAAAGCCATGCAATTGACGCTTGAGAGGGAGCAGGATTTGCATGCATGTAAGAGTGAACCTTGGGATGTGGAGCAGCCACAAGATGAGGATCATGGAGTGGGAGCAACCACTCATGCAGAGAAATTTTGTGCCAGATGGGTAGAGGGAGTGCATGCAGCTATACCACGAGGCGAGAGCTAGGGTGACATGCATGAGTAATCCCAAGAATAAATTTCTGGGCAGGATTCATTGAGATGGTGTGCATCTCATGAATTGAACCTGGCTATGAGGAGCCCACAATACAACAGTAGCAGGATTAGTTCGATTGATGCAGTCAGATGTCATGAGGACATGAAATCAAAGTGACAATGTCACATACTGGAGCACAGATCAGATTTGACAGCAAGTGCAGAGTGCATGGATGTAGAGGTCAACAATGCAGTGGTTCCTGAAGACATGTGCAGTTGGTACCAACAGAAGTCAGAAGAATTTGATGATAGATGCATTATACTGATTCAATTGTTTGGAGGTTATTCAGTTTTGGAAGTGTTTCATGCAAGTGTTGCATGTGCGAGAAACACTAGAGAAGTGTTGCATACAAGAGTTGTAGGGCACATGCATGGAGTTGCATGGCGCATGCAAAAGGTTGTAGTGCGAATGCATGGAGTTGCATGTTGCATGTAAAGAAATTATTTTCTTGTTGAGAGGGAGTGTTGAAGGTTGCAACAAGAAACAGTGAAATTGGAATTCGGAATGAACATCCTTGATCGTAGTGAAAATTAAGCACCTAGACTAGGTGGGGCCCACATAGGCTATTTTTAGGTGTATGTCTATTTTTAGAATTGTGAGAAAATTCTATCTACAGCAAGAGTCTATTTATAGATGGTTGAGAAAATTTTATTTATGGATGGGGTTCTATTTTTGGAATGCATGTGCGAAGTCGGTTCGTAGATCACATGTCTAAAAATAGAAAGCATGTCGATTATGATTATTTCTTAATAATAATTAGACAATAAATAATAATCTATTCTCTTGAAGCACTTGATTTCAATTTACTGATGTGGAAAACCAGTTGAATAAATGAATTTCGAGTTCTAAGGTTGGTTGGTGGGACATGCAAGTGGACTTAGTTGTAACTAAGTGATTCGAAGTTGTAACAGAGTTGGATGTGTAGTTATGTGAGTTGTAAAGTAGTTTAACTCAGTTAAGTGAGTTAAACTTAGCTGTGCTAGTTGTAACTAAAGATACACAAGTGAGAGATTAGTGAATTAAATATTAAATTAATTCACATGGAGTGATCTTACATGCAACTGAAGATTTACTACTGCTAAATACATGCATGTTAGATCCAGTGGAGACCCAGTTGAGAGAGAGGTGAAAGTGACAGTTTCACTATGAGTTATGAAATTAGTGGGTGCACTCATGCAACCACACACACATTGGATGTGCCTATGAGTATTGCACAGTCAAGGCAGGCTAGAATTAATCATTCATAGGTTCTTGACCATCAAGAATTACACAGTGGAGGCAAGCTGTCAGGAGGCAATAAATTGGTGCATGTATTTGCCAATTTTTGTATGACAGTGTGAGACAATTGTATATTGTAATGAGAGCTCTTGGATTAGAGTTTTGTATGAGAATGTTTCATGATCCATGACATATACATAATATATGATAGTGGGGTTTTTAGATTTATTCTTTCCCAGTAAAAACATTTGTGTTATGTGTGATTGATCTTTCTTCATGTGTTTGCAATTGGCGATTAAATTTCCACAAAGATTTAAGTAGAAGGATTATGTATTTAATAGTGGCATATAATTGTTAGATCAGGAGAATCCATGAAATACATAATTGTATTAAAATTTCTATATTGTCTAATTTGGACTCTCGAAAAACTCAACCCCTTTGAAATTTGAGCTCAAATGATGGTTCCACCTGCCCTTGGAAAGTCTCAAGGTTTCGCTACCTGCCTTGATCTTCGTGCCGCTCCTTGTCTGACTGATGCACTAGTGAAAGGCGAGTTTTTATATAAAATTTTGGGCGAACTTTACCAAGTCTGTTGTTTGGCCCGTTGGCTAAGATCCGATTTGGTTGGGAGGAGGTCGCGTGGTCAGACCCCGCCCCCTCCCAAAATAGTGGCAATTTGATTTTAAAATCCAAACAAATATTTTATGGGGGGGGGGGGGCGGACCCACATCGGGTGGCTCACTCATCTCCACTATTTATATATATATATATGGTATGAATGGGGGGGCAGTGGGGGTGGCAGCTCACACCCCTCGTAATTTAATGCTTATTGGTTACGGGGGTTGGGGCAGCAGTGTCATGGCCACCGACCCCACCCCATATATATATATATATATATATATTTTTTTTTATTTTTTTTTAATTTTTTTAATTTTTTTTTGTTTTGTTTATGCGGACGGGGGGTAAGGGTGGGGGTCATGCCCACCCTTATTTTTAATACGTTTTTCTGTTATATAACCCCCATGGGGTATTTTAAAATTTCTCGAATTTTGACCATAGAAGTATTTTTAACAACCCAACGAATTCGCCTAGAATTCGGTGGTCTGATTTCTGCGGTTTTGTTGTCTCCTTAGGTTACTAAGTCATCCAGTCAACCTACCAACTTTGACCAGCTCTAACTTTCACATACAAACTTAGTTTGACAAACCGTTCGCACTGTTTCAATTATAACGACGAGATCTTCAACTTGAAACTGTGTTTTCCACATTTCTTCCACTTTGATTTTTGAGCCTTCTCTTTAAGCCACTTGTACTTGGACATGTTCGATCATCCTAGATCATTTCTCCCCATTGAGGAGCTTTTGGACCACCCAAATCATTAACACACCCAACACACTTCTTGTCCGTTCAAAACTGCACTTTGAATCACCTGCACACAAATCTGGTACATCATTTGCAACCATGTACAAAACACACATGGCTCAACAACCCCTCACTTGGAAAGAGTTTATAGAACACACTCATTGGTCAAGGATTACATAAAAACAACCAATACATCAACTACTCATAACAAAAGGCCAAAACATCATCGTTGCGTTTCGAAGTGATGGGAAACACGTCATCACGTTTACATTTACTTGCAACACATGATTTACAATTGTGGATATAGCAAGCTACTACCTATAAAAAACCCATATTTTACTTAATAAAGCAGACCACCATGAATGTCGTGGACTCATTTTTTGAAAATTTTCACCTTTTGGCTCCTTTATCGTTGCTTTTGGGGCATGGATCCTTGGACACATGGCTTATTGGTGTCCTACTTCGATTCAATGAATACAACGATTCTTTTTCCTCTAAAATTTCTGGGTTTCCTTGGAATTATTTCCCCTGGTGTTCCTCTGATAAGTGTTCATGGAGCCCTCACTATCGCTAGAATGTGAGGAAGTGATTCCATCATTTGTCGTTGGCTAGTCACTAGCTGTGTTGGAGCTTTCTCCAAATTTCTTCCTGGTGTATCCGAGTCTTGCATGATGCAGAAATTACTTGATTTCGATGGGGTTTACTACGCCTTAGCCATTGATGCTGGGGCCCTTTCCCTGATACCCAATTTTCTTCAGCAGTTTGGACCCGATTCATGTAGTATATTTTTCAAAAGCAGCGAAATTATCATCATGAAAAGTACATGAAATTGAAGGGTTGATTTTTACCTCGGATGGTTATGTCAAAAATTTTCCAAGGCTGCATCCTTAGCTTGTAACTGGTGTAGTAACCTTTGTTTTTCTTCCTTTTCTTCATGTAGGAGTCTCCTTAGCTCAATATTCTCTGCTTGGATGTTTTGGTTGATCTCTTCAATTTCTTGGAGCTCTATCGCAGTGAGTGTCCTTTTCATCTCTGGTACAATGCTTGACGAAATTTTTGTTTCATTGCCCGAATCAGAACCTAAGTCTACGGGTCCTCCAACCGTGATCCCAAAGGCTGCAAGCTTCATTTCATCCCCGGAATCGGACCCCAGGTCAATTGGTCTACCTCGTGCAAATCCTGCAGCCGTGACCTTTTCATCTTCCTCTGATTCAGAATCTTGGTTTTTCTGCATGGTGGTAGTGACCTTCTGATTCCCCTTTTTGTTATTCCTCTTAGGTCTCAACTCAGGGTGCAGCTTCCAACAACTTTCTTCATCATGTCCCTCTTTCTCAAAATGTGTACAAGAGGGCTTTGCTCCCCTTCTCTTGGTTGCCGCAGTTCTTTTTGGGTGGTCACTTTGTTCATGTGCTCCCCTGCTTTCTAGATGCATGGCCTTCACACTAGCCTCATCGATGGTAGGAGGCTCAAACAATAATAATGAATGCCTTATGTAATTATGGAGAGAACCAATATACTTGGTTACAATCTCTAGTGAATCTAATGGAATGCCTAAATTCAATGATTTTTTTTCTAAATTCTTCAGTCAAGTCTTGTACATTTTGACCTCTGCCTTGCTAGAGGTGTTTCCATTCCATTAGTTTCTTTTGTTTATATCCCGAAGGGTAAAATTGGTTTCTCAATGTAGAAACAAAACTTGGCCATGAGGAGAGAAGATTACTAAAATTTTTGCTGCCTTTCGATTTTCTCTACCACCAGATAAGAGCGGTGTCGTTCAGCCGAAGAAAAGCCAACTAGATCTTTTCCTCATCCTCATCGATCTAATGAATCCTGTAGTAGACTTCAATATGCCTAATCCAGTTGTTAATCTTTTATGCATTACTTTCACCATTATACATTGGAATATCAAATTTGACATCTAATTTAAAGAAATTTTTCTTATATGTGTTTCCTGAATTCCTATGATGATGGTGAGAATAAGAAGAGGGAATTTCACGCGCGGAAGTAGAAGGAGGTGGATCCCCTTCATCATCTCCATGCATTGAACCTTGTCCTTCTAGAGCATTCTCCCCTAAAATTTCTAGTTTCTCAAGCCTTGAAAACAGTTTCTCGAATCGATTTTCCATTGTGTAGAATTTTTTGCGGAAGTTTAGCTCCTCCTAATTTCTAGCATCGTCATCCATGTTTCTTATTTGATGTGCACGTCCCGCTTTGGGATCAAAAGACTTTAGTTCCCTTCACCTCTTCATATCTTGTTTCTGGTTAGCATACAAACATGAAATTCACATCTACAAAGACCTGCTCTTATACCACTAAATCCAAGATATTTTTCTTGGAGATGGAATAAAGAATTACAGGTAAAATTGCATCTTAACCATGAAACTTAAAAGGCATGAAACAAGAAGGAAGAAGCACATAAAATCATGCAAAGAAGATAAGAACTTGATAATAAAGTTCGTCCATAAGGGAATACGTCTCCGAGGCTTACTCAATTAGTGGGGAGGCCCTCTTTCATTAAGTGGTAAATAAAATGAAAGTACAAGCATCAATGTAAAATTACACCTTATACCTTCAATCTGCAAACTAGTAGAAAAATAGAGACATCTGTTGCAGAAACGGAGCACCATCGGATTCCTGTTGCTGAGAGGTGTGGGATACATATAAAATTTGTCCAAATTCGACATTGGAAAAAATTGGCCTCTTTGAAAGTTGAGATGAAATGATGGTTCCACCTGCCCTTGGAAATGATCAGGGTTTAGCTGCCCACCTTGATCTTCGTGCTACTCCTGGTTTGCCTGGCACACTAGTGAAAAGATGAGTTTTTATACAAAATGTTGGGAGGACTTTACCAAGTCTACCATTTGGCCCGTTGGCTGAGATCCGATTTGGTTGGGAGGAGGTCAGGCGGTCAAACCCCGCCCCCTCCCGAAATAGTGGCAATTTGATTTTAAAATCCCAATGGATATTTTATGGGGGGGGGGGACCCACATCGGGTGGCCCACCCATCTCCGCTGTTTATATATATGGTATGAATGGGGGGGCGACGGGGGTGGCAGCCCACGCCTCTCGCAATTTAATGCTTATTGGTTATTGGGGTTAGGGCAGTGGGGTCATGGCCGTCGGCCCCACCCCAAATATATATATATATATATATATATATATATATATATATTTTTTTTTTTTTTTATGCGGATGGGGGATAAGGGCAGGGGTCACGCCCACCCTTATTTTTAATACTTTTTTTTTGTTATATAACACCCATGGGGTATTTTAAAATTTCTCTAATTTGGACCGAAGGAGTCTTTTAACGACCCCACGAATTTTCCCAAAATCTGGTGGTCAGATTTCTGTGGTTTTGTTGCCTCCTTAAGCTACTAAGTCATCCAGTCAACCTACCAACTTTGACCAGCTCTAACTTTCACATACGAACTCGGTTTGACGAACTGTTCGCACAGTTGCAATCAGAACGACACGATATTCAACTTTAAATTGAGTTTTCCACATTTCTGCCACTTTGATTTTTGAGCCTTCTCCTTAAGCCACTTGTACTTGGACTTGTCTGATCCTCATGGATCATTCCTCCCCATTGAGGAGCTTTTGGACCACCCAAAGCATTAACACACCCAACACACTTCTTGTCCGTTCAAAACTGCACTTTCAATGACATGCACACAAATCTGGTACATCATTTGCAATCATGTACAAACCATACATGACTCAACCACCCCTCACTTGCCAAGAGTTTATAGCACACACTCATTGGTCAAGGATTACATAAAAACAACCAATACCTCAACTACTCATAAAAAAATGCCAAAACATCATTGTTGCATTTCTAAGTGATGGGAAACACATCATCATGTTTATATTTAATTGCAACGCATGATTTACCATGAATGTGGTGGATTCATTTGTTGAAAATTTTCACCTTTTGGATCCTCTATCGATGCTTTCGGGGCATGGATCCTTGGACACGTGGCTTGTTGGTGTCCTACTTTATTGCAACGACTACAATGATTCCTTTTTGTCCAAACTTTTTAGGTTGCATTGGAGCGATTTCCCCTGGTGTTCCTCGAATAAGTGTTCATGGAGCCCTCACTATCGCTAGAATGTGAGGAAGTGATTTCATCATTTGTCATTGCCTTGTCACTAACTGTGTTGGAGCTTTCTCCAACTTTCTTCCTGGTGTATCCGAGTCCTGCATGACGAAGAAATTCCTCAGCTTTGATGGGGTTTACGATGCCTTGGCCATTGATTTCGAGGCCCTTTCCCTGATACCCATTTTCTTCAGCACTTTGGACTCAATTCATGTAGCATATTTTTCAAAAGTAGCGAAATTATCATCATGAAAAGTACATGAAATTGAAGGTTTTTTTTTTTACCTCAGTTTGGTTATGTCACAAATTTTCCAAGGCTGCATCCTTAGCTTGTAACTGGTGTAGTAACCTTTGTTTTTCTTCCTTTGCTTCTTGTAGGAGTCTCCTTAGTTCAATATTATTTTCTTGGATGTTTTGGTTGATCTCTTCAAGTTATTGGATCTCTGTCTCACTCAATGTCCTTTTCATCTTCGGTACAATGCTTGACGAAATTTTTGTTTCATTGCCTGAATAAGAACCCAAGTCTACGGGTCCTCTTGCCATGATCCCAAAGGCTGCAAGCTTCATTTCATCACCGTAATTAGACCCCAAGTCAATTGGTCTACCTTGTGCAAATCCTGCATCTGTGACCTTCTCATCTTCCTCTAATTCAAAATCTTGGTTTTGCTGCATGGTGGTAACGGCCTTATGCTTCCCCCTTTTTTCATTCCTCTCAGGTCTCAACTTATGGTGCAGCTACCAACAACTTTCTTCATCATGTCCCTCTTTCTCACAATGTGTAAAAGAGGGCTTTGCTCCCCTTCTCTTGGTTGTTGCAGTTCTTTTTGGGTGGTCAATTTGTTCATGCGCTCCCCTGCTTTCTAGATGCATGGCCTTCACACTGGACTCATCGATGGTAGGAGGCTCAAACAATAATAATTAATGTCTTATGTAATTATGAAGAGAACCAATATACTTGGTTACAATCTCTGGTGAATCTAATGGAATGCCTAAATTCAATGCTTGTTTTCTAAATTCTTCGATCAAGTCTTGTAAATTTTGACCTCTGCCTTGCCTTAGGTGTTGCCATTCCATTAATTCCTTTTGTTTATATCCCAAAGGGTAAAATTGGTTTCTCATTGTAGAAACAAAATTTGGCCATGAGGAGAGAAGATTACCCAAATTTTTGCTGCCTTGAAATTTTCTCTCCCGCCAGACAAGAGTGCGTCATTCAGCCGAAGAAAAGCCAACTGGATCTTTGCCTCGTCCTCATTGATCTGCTGAATCCTACAGTAGACTTTAATCTGCCTAATCTAGTTGTTAATATTTTCTACATTACATTCACCATTATACATGGGAAGATCAAATTTGACATCTAATTTAAAGAAATGTTTCTTATATGCGTTTCCTGAATTTCTATGATGATGGTGAGAAGAAGAAGAGGGACATTCAGTCATGAAAGGAAAAGGAGGTGGATCCCCTCCATCACCTCCATGCGTTAAACCTTATCCTTATAGAGCATTCTCCCCTAAAATTTCTAGTTTCTCAAACCTTGAGAAAAGTTTCTCGACTCGATCTGCCATTGTGTAGAACGTTTTGTAGAAGTTTAGCTCCTCCTCATTTCTAGCATCCTCATCCATGTTTCTTCTTCGATGCGCACGTCCTGCTTCAGGATCAAAAGACTTTAGTTCCCTTTGCCTCTTCGTAGCTTGTTTCTGGTTAGCATACAAACATGAATATCTACAAAGACCTGCTCTGATACCACTTGATCCAAGATATTTTTCTTCGAGATGGAATAAGGAATTACATGTAAAATTGCATCTTAACCATGAAACTTAAAAGGGATAAAATAAGAAGGGAGAAGCACATAAAATAAGGCAAAGAAGACAAGAACTTGATAATGGAGTTCGTCCATAAGGGACTACGTCTCCGGGGCCTGCTCAATCAATGGGGAGGCCCTCTTTCATAAAGTGGAAAATAAAATGAAAGTACAACCATCAATGTAAAATTACACCCTTATACCTTCAATCTGCAAACTAGCCAAAAAATGGAGACCTCTGTTGTAGAAACGGATAGCACCATCGAATTCCTGTTGCCAAGAGGTGTAGGATACATATAAAATTTGTCCAATTTCAACACTGGAAAAATTTGGCCCCTTTGAAAATTGAGCTCAAATGATGGTTCCACCTGCCCCTGGAAAGGCTCGGGGTTTCACTACCCGCCTCGATGTTTGTGGTGCTTTTGGTCTGCTTGGCGCACTAGTGAAAAGATGAGTTTTTATATAAAATTTTGGGCGGACTTTACCAAGTCCTTCGTTTGGCCCGTTGGTTGAGATCTGATTTGGTTGGGAGGAGGTTAGGCGGTCAAACCCCGCCCCCTATTGAAATACTGGCAATTTGATTTTAAATTCCCAACGAATATTTTATGGGGGCAGGGTGGAACCACATCGGGTGGCCCGCCCATCTCCGATGTCTATATATATATATATATGTTATGAATGGGGGGGGGGGGGGGGGGTGGCACGATAGCACCATTTCAAATTTAGTACTTATTAAGTTACGGGGTGGGGGCCGGCGGGGGTCATGGCGCTCGCCCCACCCCAAAATATATATATATATATATATATATATATATATATATATATATATATATATATATATATATATATATATATTGTTTATGCAGATCCCCCGTAAGGGCGGGGGTCACGCCCACCCTTATTTTTAATACTTTTTTTTGTTATATAACCCCCATGGGGTATTTTAAAATTTCTTGAATTTTGACTGGAGGAGTATTTTTAATGGCCCCACGAATTCGCCCAGAATCTGGTTGTCAGATTTCTGTGGTTTTGTTGCCTCCTTAAGTTGCTAAGTCACCCAGTCAACCTACCAAATTTGACCAGCTCTAACTTTCACATACAAACTCGGTTTGATGAACCGTTCCTACTTTTGCGATTAGAATGACGAGATCTTCAATTTAAAACTAATTTTTCCACATTTCTTCCACTTTGATTTTTGAGCCTTCTCCATAATCCACTTGTACTTGGAATTGTCTGATCCTCTTGGATCATTCCTCCCCATTGAGGAGCTTTTGGACCACCCAAAGCATTAACATACCCAACACACTGCTTGTCCGTTCAAAACCGCACTTTCAATCGCCTGCATGCAAATCTGGTACATCATTTGCAACCATGTACAAACCACACATGAAACAACAACCCCGTACTTTCCAAGAGTTTATAGCACACACTCATTGGTCAATGATTACATAGAAACAACCAATACCTCAACTACTCATAAGAAAAGGCCAAAACATCATCGTTGCGTTTCGAAGTGATGGGAAACACATCATCACGTTTACATTTACTTGTAACGCATGATTTACAATTGTGGCCATAACAAGCTACTACCTATAAAAAAACCATATTTTACTTAATAAAGCAAACCACCATGAATGTGGTGGATTCATTTGTTGAAAATTTTCACCTTTCGACTCCTCTATTGATGCTTTCGGGTCATGGATCCTTGGACACGTGGCTTGTTGGTGTCCTACTTCATTGCAATGACTACAATGACTATTTTTCCTCCAAAATTTCCGGGTTGACTTGGAGCGCTTTCCCCTTGTGTTCCTCCGATAAGTGTTCATGGAGCCCTCACTGTCGCTGGAATGTGAGGAAGTGATTTCATCATCTCTCGCTGGCTGGTCACTAGCTGTGTTGGAGCTTTCTTCAAATTTCTTCTTGGTGTATCTGAGTCCTACATAACGCGGAAATTCCTCGACTTCAATGGCGTTTACAATGCCTTGGCCATTGATGACAAAGCCCTTTCCCTAATACCCCATTTTCTTCAGCAGTTTGGACCCGATTCATGTAGTATATTTTTCAAAAGCAGCGAAATTATCATCATGAAAAGTACATGAAATTGAAGGGTTGTTTTTTACCTTGGGTTGGTTATTTCACAACTTTTCCAAGGCTGCATCCTTAGCTTGTAACTGTTATAGTAGCCTTTGTTTTTCTTCCTTTGATTCCTTTAGGAGTCTCCTTAGATCAATGTTCTCTGCTTGGATGTTTTGGTTGATCTCTTCAAGTTCTTGGAGCTCTGTCGCAGTGAGTGTCCTTTTCATCTTTGGTACAGTGCTTGATGAATTTTTTGTTTCATCTCCTGAATCAGAACCCAAGTCTACGGGTCCTCCTACCATGATTCCAAAGGCTGCAAGCTTCATTTTATCACTAGAATCGGACCCCAGTTCAATTGGTCTACCTCGTGAAAATCCTGCAGCTATGACCTTCTCATCTTCCTCTGATTCAAAATCTTGGTTTTGCTGCATGGTGGTAGTGGCAATCTGCTTCCCCTTTTTGTCATTCCTCTCAAGTCTCAACTCAAGGTGTAGCTTCAAGAAACTTTCTTCATCATGCCCATCTTTCTCACAATGTTTACAAGAGGGCTTTGCTCCCCTTCTCTTGGTTGCTGTAGTTATTTTTGGGTGGTCACTTTGTTCATGCACTCCCCTGCTTTCTAGATGCATGGCCTTCACACTGGCCTCATCGATGGTAGGAGGCTCAAACAATAATAATGAATGTCATATGTAATTATGCAGAGAACCAATATACTTGGTTACAATCTCTGGTGAATCTGATGGAATGCCTAAATTCAATGCTTTTTTTCTAAATTATTTAGTCAATTCTTGTACATTTTGACCTCTGCCTTGCCTTAGGTGTTTCCATTCCATTAATGCCTTTTGTTTATATGCCAAAGGGTAAAATTGGTTTCTCAATGTAGAAACAAAATTTGGCCATGAGGAGAGAAGATTACCCAAATTTTTGCTGCCTTGCAATTTTCTCTCCCACCAGACAAGAGCGGTGTCGTTTAGCCGAAGAAAAGACAACTGGATCTTTTCCTCGTCCTCATCGATCTGTTGAATCCTACTATAGACTTAAATATGCCTAATCTAGTTGTTAAGATTTTCTGCATTACTTTAACCATTATACATGGGAAGGCCAAATTTGAAATCTAATTTAAAGAAAGGTTTCTTAGATGCGTTTCTTGAATTCCTATGATGATGGTGAGAAGAAGAAGAGGGGATTTCACTTGCAGAAGGAGAAGGAGGTTGATCCCCTCCATCATCTCCATGGGCTGAACCTTGTCGTTCTAGAGCATTCTCCCCTAAACTTTCTAGTTTCTCAAGCCTTGAGAACAGTTTCTTGACTTGATTTACCATTGCGTAGAATTTTCTGCGGAAGTTTAGCTCCTCCTCATTTCTAGCTTCGTCATCCATGTTTCTTCGTCGATGTGCACGTCCTACTTTGGGATTAAAAGACTTTAGTTCCCTTCGCCTCTTCGTAGCCTGTTTCTGTTTAACATACAAACATGAAATTCACATCTACAAAGACCTGCTGTGATACCACTTGATCCAAGATCTTTTGCTTCGAGATGGAATAAATAATTACATGTAAAATTTCATCTTAACCATGAAACTTATAAGGTATGAAACAAGAAGTGTAGTATTCCTTTTCATTAATTCACTAGTAGAAAATGATGAAATTAA